>CM040621.1:40590604-40699663 GCA_022817965.1 Solanum lycopersicoides | reverse complement strand
TGCCAAAGCGCCTAGCCTATGGGAATTTAATTAAAAATAAAATAGGAGGTTGTGGGGTTCGAACCCACCACCTCACAGCCTCTAGCGAAATTAAAAGCAAAAAGAAGGAGGTTGTGGGGGTTTGAACCCACAACCTCCCAATTTCCCAGCGAATATAAGCATAAAATAAAAGAGGCTGTGGGGTTTGATCCCACAACCTCTTCTGGTTGGGCGAAAAGGGGCAATGTGATGTTAATGAAAAATAAAAAGGGGTTGTGGGGGTTCGAACCCATAACCCTTCGGCCAAATTAAAGGGAAAACCAAGTAGAAAATTAAAGATACAATGCTAATGTTGGGGTTCAATCTAGAGTCCCAAGGTCATGGAGATTAAAAATAAAATCAATGAAAAAAGTAAATGTTATCCAAGTGATTCTAACTTGGGTTTCCTTGCCCAAACTTCCGTATTGATACATAAGTCATACGTGAACAAAATATCCAAGAACAATGCCACCTACTTAGATCGAAATCAAGATCTTGACATATATACAAGATATATAAGTCTTGTACTACATAATCTTAGAAATGTATGAATCACTTAACGAATTATGAATGAAGCCTCATGGCTTGTGTGTATAGACTCATAAGTCAAGAAGACGTTTTAAAGAAGTGAACCTAAGATGGATGTAATGAAAGGATGTAACCCTAGAAGGGTTAAGTATGAGTGTAAAATACACTAAATGGCCTAGGGCATTGGCATACGATGAAATGATTATTATGTAATGAAATCACGAAACCCTAGAAGGGTAAGTAAGAGTGTGAAACACACAAATTGCCAAGTATATTGGTATATGATGAAATGAACATTCACGTAAAATGGGGTGAGTTATTATGAAGAGCAAATGTGCTAATGTTAATGAATGTGGTGACGACATGATATGAGGCTAATGTAAAAGATGAGAACAATCTCAAATGAGCCTAAGTATATGTTACCAAAACGTACTCACCTATGAGAGTGTAAAGTTAATGAAGAGACCAGTCTCTATGAACACTCTAATAAAAGTATTGATATTAACACACTTAATACTAATGATGAGATGAAAAATCATCTAATGAGCTATGATGTCCTCATACTAGAAGCCAGCTTCCATGACGTATGAGTTGAATGTAATGGAACTTTATACTGAGTACAGATAGACTAGCTATGAGTGGTGATGCTTTGTTTAGGGAAGGGCGGAGGTTCACGTAACTTTCATTACATGAGACTGTCCGGCTTGCTGGGTATGGGTCTCTTTATATCTCCTGGTCGTTGAACCTATACTGCCAATACAGGGATCTAGCGAGGTTAAATTCCCATGTTCGCTAGCATGTTTAGGGTCACTTTGGCCGGTGATTCCACCTCTTTTCGGTGTGGGGGAGACACTGGATTTCATGATGCTCACATGATCTATGTCGGTTAAAGTTAAAGTTCCCAATGAATGAATGAGGCCAGCCTCAAATGAAGCACATAATGAAATGAATGATACCAAATGTGTTAGGATAGGACAATCAAGAGGTGAGCTAGACTCAGGTAATGACACTAGGTTATTCTTGATCATTGCACAGCAAACCCGATGAAAGTCTTAAACTACACCCTAGGTATAGCTGGTCTTTACACTGGCCTATGAATGAAATGAAATGAAGTACGTATGAACGAATGAAGAAGACTATGTGTTTGCTAACGAAGACTCCCTAGTTGAGGTCCCATATGTTGAGCCCTCATTCTGGGAAGTCTTAATGTTAAGTCCATGATTCCAAGGTCTCATGGCATATGAATGAATGATATGAAAGATGTTATGTGCTATATGCAATATGATATGTGCTATGTGTAAGATATTATGTGATGTGTGCAGTATGATAATTATGATGATGCATGTTACTCTCATGGCATGACTTTTCTAATCCAAATTTGGAAAGCTCACTGACTTTCCTAATCCAAATTTGGAAATCTCACTGACTTTCCTAATCCAAATTTGGAAGGTTCACTAACTTTCCTAATCTCAATTTGGCAAGTCCACTGACTTGACTTTCCATAATCATGTTGTTAGGAAAGAGCTATCTTTTCTCATGCATGTCCTTGGTGTGTGCTTGCATATACTCATACTTAGTACAAGTGTGTACTAACCCTATACAACTCTACAATTTTAGGTACAGGCACAGGTGGACGCTAGATCTACAGGTTGACGCTGAAGCTATCCGGACATCGAGCATTCATCCGGACTTGGTAGGTCCTCATGCATTTTGAGGATGCTGCCATTTATATTCTAGCTTAGTCTTAGAGTTGAGCTAGTGGAGCATGTTCCACTAACGTTTCTTTCCTGTTTATTTCAGACATTGTATTGGTGCCATTTTGGCAAGTACATATTTATTACTATATTACAGTATTTCTTTCATTTGATGATGTTAATATTAGATGGTTGATGGTGAACAATTATGTATTAATGAGAATGTTTAATAAGTAAGTTAAGAAACAAAAAGTTTCAAATTTTTCGTTAAAATTAACCTAGATGAAGTAAGAATAACGTATGTAGGCTTGTCTGTGACCTCTGAGAGGTCAACGACGCCGGTCTCGTCTGGGGTCTAGATTTCGGTCGTGACATACTTCCTTTCCATCACAACTCAACAAGTTAACATTCATTACTAAATATACTAGAGAAACATTCATGCGTTTAGGAACTTAACATAAAGACCATCCCCTAAGATAACTCTAGGTGACACTAGTGCAATGTGAAAGTGCAATGTGTATGTAGAATCCCATTCTACTACTCCCACTTAGTTCTTCTTCAGAGCCACCCTAGACTAGGATCATCACATTCAAACAAATCAAATAACCTTCATTAACATTAGACATAAGAACAACATGATTCATTAACATTAGACAAAAAGTTAACTTACTTCATTATTATCATATAGTAACCCATTCATTCATTAACATTACAAGGACACACCAAGACTCCCTTCAAATGTCTACTTGTGCAATGCATAGATGGCGTCCCATTCCATCACCTACCCTAAGTAGTACACCCATTGGAAGACCTAGTTCATTACATTCATTTGTGGAGGATAGATTTAACCGATATAGACAATGGGATCTTAACATGGAACCCCACTATTAACACTTACCGGAGGAGGGATCCCCACTTGCCTAAGGTAGGGTCATTCTTTTAGCCTTTACATGGAACACCACTAGCTAGTCCTATGCGGGCGCATAGTTAAGGGATAAGAAGATTGCTTCTAAGTACTACATCTAAACTCTCGAAGAGTACCCATCTCAAGAGGTTACTTTTTGATACTACATCTATACTCACGAAGAGTATCCACCCCTTTCTCAAATCCTCTCGGTGTTAAGAATCAATCCGCACGGAGTTTTAGACTTTCATTACATTCATTCGCTATAGGTTAATGGACTGCTACTAAGTACTACATCTCAACTCACATAGAGTACTCATCCCAACCTATCATTAATTCATTGGACGCTCTTAGGAATATTGAGGTTGTTACTAGACACTACATCTCTAATCACAAAGGGTGTCGACCCCAAAATCCCCTTTTCATTCGTTAGAGTTCTATTGAGAAAAAACATTCAATAGACCCATATTCATTATATTTTCATTAGCTTCATTCATTCATTTATTCATTGTGTGTGTATATGTGAGAAAATTTTTCGCATAACCACCATCAATAAAGACGTTGTCTTCTAAACAAGATCATGCTACATTCATCATAAAGCACACAATCATACTTCTCATTAACATCATACTTGAATTAGGCATACTATTTTCCAGACTCACATGCATAACTTCATATCACACCTCCATACATAATAATCATAACATTAATTACTTCATGTTCAATGCCTTTAAATCCATAATCACAATACACATATATATTCATATACATTAGCTAAACACTGCCAGCATAAGTAAACCATACCACACAAGATAAATTCAATAAGAACTAGAAACATTTTGATCAGCTTACCCTTCATCCAAGCAATGATCACCTTTTTCTAAATACTCCAACAGTTCTTCATAATTAGGCATGGATAACAATAGATAACCATAATAAAACATAGTATCAACACAATTATAACAATATCCAATCACATTCATCAAACCCACTTCATAAGACAAAATTAGAGAATTAGGATGATCATGGGTCCATAGATTATTTTATTATAAAACCTCCAATTAACATTGAAAAAATTATAATTCATCCATTTAAACCTTTTAATGCAATAACCCATGCTTAGAATTGGAAATAGGATTTTTTGGATTTTGAGATCTTTTGAAAAGCCTGTGAATTGGCTCCTTTAATGATAGAAGAACGAAGGATGAAATCAACATACCTTAATGAAGTCCAATCCACGAAATTTGGGTTGAAAACTTGGAGAATTTGACCTTCTTCCTTGGAGCTTCAAAGCTCATCAATGGATGTTTTGGAGAGAGAGAATGGAGAGGTTTTGATTTTCAACTTGAGGGTTTTGTTTTGATTGGTTAATTTTGGGTTAAAGTGACTCAAAAATCGTTTATAACAAATCCCCAATGTACCCAAAACACCCCTACACACTTTGGACCTTTTAATTAAGTCAAATTTGACTTTAAAAATACGCGACCAAAACTGGACACGGCTGGGCGTCCCTGGGCAACCTCTAAATTTTTGTTCTTGAATTTAATTTGAGGCAGAATGGTTAGTGACAAGACCGTGTCGCAAGGAAAACATTTTTCCTTTTGAAGGTCAAGGGCGCGACGCGCCAGAAGCTCCAAAAAGGGGTTGCTTTCACTCTGCCTTTGCAGCCTCCTTGCCAAACCTTGTGTCCTCCTCAAGGACCCTTTGGTTGGTCCTTGGAGAGTCGTGCCAGGACGTTTTTACTCTAAGCTCAATCATTAAGACAATAGGGTGACCTCCAGTGATGTTAGACCCTAAACAACACACAAAAACACATACAACATACAAGGGCACAGTACCACATGCAAGACTAGTTTCTGGACGTCATGGTCGTCCTTTGTCGTTTGACTTGGAAACTCTTTAAAACTGACTTCAAAGGATGAATTGCATAATTTTAACAAGTTATTAACTCAATAAACTCATGTTAAGCTCTAATTTATCCTAGTTCATTTTGAGGGTCGTTACATGAATAGTTATGGAATACGAAGTTTCCATTAGATTCAACATCTCTATGTTCTCTTTTATCTCATGCAACACCCGATCTTTCTCATTAATCTTGTGAAGAATGAGGTAGAGATCCTCTCCATGTCTTACACCCTCATGCAACTTCATTTTTTTCATTTTTGAGGAGGAAGGTTTTTTTTTTGTTAACACTCACTTCTTACTTCATGAGTTTCATAGACCAATCACCGACTTATTTCAACAAGTCATCCAAATCCTGGCACTTCCATGTTCCCTTGTTAGCTTTAACCAAGTTATCAAGATGATTGACCACTAGTCCATAGGGTCATTTTGTCAAACACCCTTAAGAAGCTTATCAAACACACATCATTTTTCGTGTCCAAGACCTTTATGAAAGCATTCCAGCAGCAATTTGTCCAGCAGTCCATGGATAGGGTACTACTCTAGTAGTACCTTAAACATTTCACACATATCACTGAATCTCTAGAGTTCCTTCAAAGGAGGTTTGAGTTGGGGAGAGAGAAACTAGAGAGAACTTGGAGCTAAGTGGGTTTTGGGATTTTTGAAGAATTAGTTTAGTTTAGTGACTTAGGGGACTTATATAGTCCTTAATTAACTAATTAAAACCTCCCCTAACCATTAATTAATTAGCTATCTAGTTAACTAATCACCCTAACTTAAACTAAAATTGGATAGTGAAGTGGGGTCTCAAATGACGAGATCGTGTCGATGCCTCGTCGTTCCAACCACGGACCGTACTGTTCAAATGTGGTTTGGATCAGAGGTTAGTTATGTTGGGCATTTGGAGTATTGGATAAGTGTCAATAAATGAACCCCAATGATGTCTCGTCGTTCAAACGATGGCTCGTCGTTTGGTCTCGTGGTTGCACACTGCCAATTAACACTTTTTGAGGGTCAATGGTTAGGGTGGTCCTTGCGGAGTCATAACCGGACGTTTCGAACCTAAAAATACTCTAACATGTATTCTAAACCTTTTCACCAAATTTGACCTTTTTTGGACTCTTAAAACCCCTTGAAATACACATAGGCACACTAGCTCAGTTTCACTAGTCTCCGGATGTCATGGTCGTTTCTTTACGTTTTGATTCTAACCCGTCATAGTTAAGTTTATTACCTTTATTTAAGCTTATAAACACTTGTTTTAGGCATAGTTAACCTAGTGAGGCTCTAGACTAAGTCATGTCACTTACGGAGTGTTACAATCCCTGATCATCCTTACAACTGAAAACTAGAAAGCAATATAAAAAGGAACCCTCCGAAAAGCAATGTGGCTAAAAGAATGCCCCTGAGTGCTAAACATTATCAACGAGGCACTAGATGTTGATCCTAGTTACCAATATTTGCATTATAAGATGATACCGGCCAACTGGCATTAGTACATTTAATGTACGAGTATGCGAGTTGGAATGCTAAATATAACATAGGCTTGAAAAGAATCTGAAAGAAACACTTCCCTTGGTTTTAATAAACTTATGAATAACCCAACTAAATATGACGCAATAAAACAAATGCAATATATAAAAAGTTCTATAAAAAAGTAGAAAGCAACTTACTTAGTTGAAGAATATGTGATAACAAACTCACATTTACTCATATAATAAAGTAATATAGTTTCTGCTAGAGTTTTTCTAACCGATAACCACCACTCTGAGCCTAAGTTGTGATATAGAGACTTACAAACGTTCTCAGAACTTTTCTTTAATTTGTCCTCATATAGGACGTCTTAACTAAATGGATCCTCTATTCAATTGTAAAAAGCACTTAATGATTCATCTAAAAGTATGATCGCTTACACCACATGATGGCTACATGGTTTCTGGCAACTTGTGTTATCTTAACTCGCGTCCCCATATCGGTGCTCAATACTACTCCCAAAATGCAATTAGCTCATATAATCTTAAAACAAAACTATTACTTGGGTTTTGAGATAATTACTCTAAACTTTGCTTAAAAACTCTCTTGGAAATCGGTGTTTCCCTTTCATGATCAAATGTTGAAAACATAATAACTCTCGCCAATACTTAGTTCCCTTATATCTTTTGAGAAAACTCACCTCTTTACTATTTGTTTAACGCAAAGCTTAATTCTTAAAACAACGTTAAAACTTTTGTGAATGACTTTTTAAAACGTTATGAACTTCTCTTGACTTAATTCCTAACTTCTATACTTCACTTTGAACTTTCTTTGAATTGAATTATGGTTTCAAGGTTCATGATCTCATGTTTATTGATGATTTCATTATGTTTAGACGTACCTTACAGAATTGGAATCAACTAGAAAATATAGGTACGTTGCTAAGGAACTACTACGGAAAGATGGGGAAGAAATGGGAAGAACTAGCGTCCTTGGCTCTATGAGTGAATTCAGAGATTAGTTTGGGGCGCTTTGTCTAGCACGGCGCCCCAGAGCTCAACATTCATATACCCTTTTTGGTCTCTTAGATGGGCGACGCCCCAGGCCCCCTACCCAGGTGCATATGACTTTTCTTCTTTGTTTTATCTCTAAACCCTCTATTTCAACTTAGTTCTTTCCCCAAAAACTTAGAATAAACTATACAATCAATATATGAAATATTCTAATCTAATTCACACCTACAAGTCATGATTCATATCAAACATCTCCTCAACAATTTCAACAAATCAAGAACTCTATAAAACTTCAACAAACCCATCAACAACTCAATTTCTAAGCTTTCAATAACTTATATTAGCTGAAGAAAATCATGATTGGTGCGTGGGTGAAATAAAAGAATGCTATGTTATATTACATACCTCGTAGGAATCACCCCTTGATGAAATTTACAAGCGGTTCTTGAATGTTCTTGACGAATCTTGAACTTTCTTCTCCTTTCTCCTCTTTTCTCTTTTCTCCAAGCCCTAACATGAATTTTAACTTTTCTAAATTCATCTAATTCTTACTATGCCTCAATTAAACTTCTTAAAATGAATTAAAATAATTGGCTAACGAAATGTCCAAAATAACTATCCAAAATCAGGTTATAGATTTTCCCTATTTGAACAACACAACATCGGAAGGTCATAACTCACTCATACAAACTCAAAATTGCTAATATCAATGACACTGTAAAGATAATTCAATAATCTTTCCTACAATATTGCGAGAAAAAAAAACTAATTCATCATGACCTAGGAGTTATGATCATTTCAAGTTGACCAAAAACTCACACTTTACTTAAGTTAAACAAATTTCCAAATTTTAATTCTTTCCAAAAATGACTATTTCAATTTTTAACTTCTTTCTACTTTTTTCAATTTGCAAGATATTACTATATATCCCCCTTGGGAGCATTCATCCTTAAATTATATTATTCTTAATAGGCTAAGAGAGTAACATAAAACATACAATTCAAACACCCAACAAGAACAGTGCAATTTCAACATGCCAACTTATAAATAAAATCTTAAGAATAGGATCAGTACCTTAATTTGGAACTTCTCCAGATTCGAAGAGATGTGTATATCTCTTGTTCACATCCTTATCATCTTCCAAAGTAGCATCTTCAATGGGTTTTTTCTCCAAAGGACATTGATTGAAAGTACTTCCTTAGTCCTCAACTCGCTAACTTTGCAATCTAGAATATGGATCAGAATCTCTTCGTAGCATAAGATATCCTTGACTTCAATATCTTCAGTTGGTATGATCAAGGAAGAATCACCCATGCACTTCTTCACCATGGAGATGTCAAATACCGGATGAATGGCTGCTAACTCTTGTGGTAGCTCCATCTCATAAACTATACTACCAAACCTTTTTTATATTAAGTAAGGGACAATATACTAATTACTAAGCTTAAACTTCTAACCAAATCTCCTAACATCATTCATAAGTGAAACTTTTAGATATACCCAATCATCTACTTAAAACTCTAACAGCCTTTTCCTAACATCAGCGTATAATTTCTGTCGACTCTTTGCCGATTTCAACCTCTCTTGAATCACTTTCACCTTTTCCATAGCTTGATGAACTAAATCTGGTCCTATCAACCCAATTTCACCAACTTCAAAACATCCAATATGATATATGCATCTTCTCCCATAAAGAGCTTTAAAGGAGCCATTCAGATGCTAGAGTGGTAACTATTATTGTACGCAATTTTTATACGAGGTAGGTGATCATTCCAATTGCCTTCTAAATCAATCACACAAGCCCTCCACGTATCCTCTAAGTTCTGAATTATACGCTCTGCTTTCCCATCTGTATGAGCATGAAAGGCAGTACTTAAGGTCACATTTAAACTCAAGCCCTTTTGGAATGGCTTCCAAAACCTTGCAGTAAATTGTGCACCTCTATATGAAATAATGGAGACCGCAACAACGTGAAGTCTAAACAACACTTGAATATATAACGAGGCATAATCCCTTGCTGAATGGGTAGTCTTTACCCACAAATAGTGGACTGATTTTTCCATTCTATATACAAACACACAAATGGAATCATGATACTTACAAGACCTTCGTAAATCTGAGTGAAAGAATACACACCTTTAGTAAGACTTTATCCACTAAATTGAGTAAGAAACTTGGAGATTGGGTCTTTTTCTTGAAGCTTTAATGTTTGTTCAATGGAGGTTGAGGTAGAGAGAGAATGTAGAGAGAAGTGGGAGTAACTGGGTTTAAAATTTTTGGATTAGGTTTGATGTGGGAATTGAGTGATAAATTACCTAAAACCAATTTACAGGCAACCCCCAAAATACCCAAAATACCCCTCACTAAGTTGGACTTTTCAAACAAAAGTCCAACTTTACCTTGACTTTGAAAACCCTTACAGCCTTCACACCTCACTTCACGAGCCGTGAAGAGCGCAATGGCTCCTATTGGTGCTCGTGAAGTGTGGGGGCAGTGGCCTCTCCCAACGTGCCATCCTAGAGGATTCAAAGTACCCTTCACGACCACCTCTCCTTTCTCGTGTAGATGCACCACGACCCGTTAAGTGGCTCATGGTGCCTTGGGCACTTGCCCCTCAAAACCTCTCCATTTCTCCAAATGTCTAATTCAAGACCACGACCAAGCTTCCCATCTGTCAAGTGCACCACGAATCGTGAAGTGGATCGTGGTGCCTTGGAAAGTACCTAGTCCATGATGCCATACTTTTCTCCATGGACAATGCATCTTCATGAGCCCCCACTTTCCCGTGGTCTTGCTCGTGAAAGTTGAGGCAATAGCCTCCCTTTTGGGGCAGCCTTGGCCTTTGTCTTTGGCTTGCCCCTAAAGGTTGGAACTACTCCCTTGAGACCTATCTTAGGCACCTATGTCTACTCCCATCATCTTCTCATGATCAACACTTAGACACCCTCTTTTGAACCATTCTATCACCACTAGCACCGAACTAGCTTAGGTTACTAGTTCACCAGACGTTATGGTCATTTTCCATTTGTTATTAACCCATCTTGTCAACTAAGTTAACTAACATTAAATAGGACCTTTAACATCTTTATAACCCTTGTACATTCTTTGAACTACTCATGGAGCCCTTCTATAAGACATTGAATTCACTAGGTGTAACAATTGAGCTTCTCCTCTTCAACATGCTGCACATAATCCATCAACCTGGATATGTCCGTGTCTCCTATCAACATTGCAACACTGACCTCTTTGATTGATGCACGACCCAAGACAACAACAAACAAGTTCATCCTTATCCTCATATCCTTAACCATTTCAAGAGCATAGCGAGATAGTTGGGTGAACTTCAACCCATACTCATGCACACTGAAAGAGTCAGTTTTTATTGTAAGAAACTCTCGTACCTTAGCCTCTTGCAATTCTCTAGGAAAGAAATGCCCCAAGAAAGCCTCTTCAAAATAGGCACAACTTGAATGTGGTGCATCCTCTTCTATTTCCTCCTTCCACTAATCGAACCAAGTCCAAGCTACATTTTTCAGTTGATATGTAGCTAGCTCAACTCGTTCAACATCAGCAACATGTACCACATAAAAAACCTTTTTCATTTCTTCAAGAAAATTCTCCCAATCTTTAGTAGTTATCAAACCTGTGAAACTTTGAGGTTTTTATCCTCAAGAACTCACGGATCCTTGAAGTGTCAACCTCTTCTTGTCGAACTCCTATCTGCTGCCCAACTTGATTGGTCAGAACTTCACTGAGCATACTTATTGCATCTCTGAATTTAGTATTAGAAACTACCCCTTCCAGTTGCACTTCAGGTGCATTGGGCAACTCTGGTTCCTCTACATTCCTACTTGATGGTCGACCTCTTACTTCTATTTGTGGAGGCATGGTTATTTGAAAAACATGTGCAAGCACGAATTAGAGGGAAACTTTTAGAGATAAACTCTGACGCATGAAATAAATATGAAAAAAGTTAAGTATTTCCTAAAAGTCGCAGCCTCAAAGGAAATACCTATCTAGGACTCTACAGACACGACTTCATAGACTCCCTAGAACTCTTAAACTTTGTGCACTTACAAAGTTTTTCATTCCCGAGCCTACACCATGGGCATGGACGACACTCAAATACCATTTCTGGCCTCGAGTGGAATGTTGGCCTGGATTACTTAACTTAGCGGAAGACTGGACTCAACAAAATAGTCACATTTAATAACTTAAAGTAAAAACATGGCCAACATGGAACTTAAGTCTCATAAAAAACTCTGTGCAAATACAAAGATAAGAAACTCAATACTAATTGTCTGAATATCTATCCATGAAGCCTTCTAAATTTTGCATGGATGTTCGGACAGACCTCACAACACCCTAAGAAAGAAAATATTGTAAGAACAATAAAAGGAGTCCTCCAGAATGCAAGGAGGATCACCAGTGACACTGGAGTGCTCCACTGGATCAACGGTGTGTTGGAAGTCAATCCTTGTTACCTGCTTCTCAATCATGATACAATGAAGCCCAACTGACATTAGTACATTGAAGTACGAGTATCCGAGTTCGAATGCTAAAACAACTTAAGCTTGAAAAGAGTAAGAAGGAACACTTACCTTGGCTTTGCTCAACTAATGAATAACATGAATTAATAATAGTGACTCATTTCACTATAATGAAATTTAAAGAATTTCAATATAAAGAAAATTTGTTTAAAAACATGTTGTAAATTCTTAATGTATACAAGGATACAATTAACACTAAGATGTATGTATAAATACAAATAAATTGATGTATGTATGTAAATAGATTTAACTTCTGTAGGTGATTCTCTAACTGAAAACCATCACTTCAGAGTTACAATGATGATAGAACGATGTACCTCACGCTTCCAGTGCATCCTATACCTGGACAAAAGTATAAGATCTGAACTGCCTAATGGATCAACTAGTTTACTGTTAAAAGGATTTATCTAAAAACTATAACCATTTTCTACCGATGGTCGCTACATGCTTTATAGGGGCTGTGAGTGGTCTCAAATCTCCCTCATATAGGTGTTCAATACTACTCTCAAAATATATTGGCTACTATGTTTTAAAAACATAATGATTCAAATGGGGCGCGTCGCACCTGGTGCTGCTGAGGTTTGTCTCAACGACTTTCTCCTCCCATTATTCAACGCTAAATCCCTAGTACTCCATAGCTCTTTTAACAAACCCTTAGGATGATTATTACCTTCAATACCCAATATATCTTACTCGAAAAACAACAGGTAATTATGAATCAAAGCAACAATAGGCATTCAACAGTTCAATCTATAAGATTTCAACAATGTCCTTCAAAAACTTCACTATTATCATTCAACAAAGTCAAAAATCATGGGATTGAAACAATCCTTGTGTGTTTGTGAACTTACCCAACACTAAAAGATCTCACATTCCTTGATTGGTATCAGCCCCGACGAATTCCACTAGCAAATCTTGACGGTTTTGGCGAATTATTGACTACTCTCATTTTCTTTTCTTTTCTCTCTTCTCCAAGCCGTAAGCGTGATTTAAATTTTCAAAACTAAACTGAACTTAGCTTTGACCCCGATAAACCCCTATAAACGAAATAGGAAATTAATTGGTGAAAAGACTAGTTTGCCCTTTCTTAAATTCGGATTTGGACTATCCTTACCTCAACAAACCAACTTCTGATTGGCATATCTCCCTCATACGATATAAAAAATGCACAAATATGGCGGTTTTTGAAAGATCTCTCCAAGTTTTTTCCAATAATATCAAGAACTACCTCTAACTCTTAATGAGCTAGAAGTTATGATCGTTTGAAAATGACCAAATATCATTTTCTTAACATAGGAAACTTTCCAGATATTTCCCTTTCCTTCAAAAAGTGAATATTTTTAGTTTCTTAGATTATTCTTAGCTATTTCAAATTTGTGAGATGTTACGTTTACGCTATATTTGATAGGTTTAGTGTCCTAAATGCATATTTTTGTCTTTAAAACGGATAAAATACCTTGTGTTTTAGGTATTTAGACTTGGAGACAAAGGCATGGACGCAATCGAGCAAAAAGGAACAAAGGTAGCTGAAAGAATGAAGAAATAAATATCTGAGGATCACCGAACCCGTTCGGCATGTCGACAAAAGGTATCATCTTTGCCTTTTGTTCTAGTAAGTTGAGTCTAGAAGGAAAGGATCAAATTGGCGATGAAGAGAAGTACTATGTCTCCCAATGATCCAAAACGTGAAGATGATGTAGGCTAATGCAAGACGGTGATATATATACCAAAGGGCAGATCGTCGAGGTTATCACCGATCCCGACTAACAGCCTCAAGTGGTCCTTCGTAGAACAACTTTTTGAAAACCATAAATACCTGTTAAATTTTTTAGCTTACTATCGAATTTTATAGTTTCGAACACTTACTTTTAGACTTAGCTTCTATTTTGAGTTTTTGAGAGTTTTTGGGAAACTGTTCTCATGAACATATGAGATTTGAAGATTCTTATCTTGAAGAAATTCAAAGTGGGTATTGGAAATTCTTCATCCAAAACTCGACTAAAGTAAATATAAATCATACCCAGTTGATGTTATCTCGATTTTTTATTATTTTCTTCCTTTTTTCTATGTCTAGATAAAACCACAATTCTTGGGGTGTGATTTTTTGAATATGAGTTAAATATATTGTTGGGTGTTGATTATTGTTAGTATATTCTTTGTTTAAATCTGGTTTCATTTAGTAGTTGTGTTTGAACTTAATGAGGTTTTAGTTGCAAATACGATTTAACCTTAGTATTTTTGGTTTGCTCGAGAGAGTGTTTTTAAAACGTATACTACTTAATTGATAGCCGGTGGTTATTGGGTAGTCATCTGTTCTACATAAGGGAGTGAATCCTATTCCATCTCCCACACTTATATCGATAGAGTTATTGAACTAAAGTAGAGTTTGTGCTTAAAGGCAGCAACTCAGTGCTCGAGAGAAACCGAGTTCATTTCGGGTATGTTGCTCGAGAGGGAATTTACCCCAACTAAATTTTAACCTATTTATATAGATTCAACAATGTACAATCCATAGAAATTACCCTACGGTGTCTTTTATCTCATATTTCGTTCAGATCCGAAGAATCTTGTTTCCCCGTTAGTCTCTCATACTGTTTTTAATATTTAGTTCTTAATTTGACTGAAAACCCCTCATTGATAACTGAAACTTGTGCCACCCCCTCTAATTTAGCATGTTTTTATTCGATTATATCTTGTATATATTACTAGCATGGGGTGATTTGTGCTTAGCTCAAATATTCTCATAACCACTCCTTGTGGGAACGATCCCAACCCTTGGTTGTCTTATATTATTACCATCGTCGACAATTAGTTTTGGATTAAGTGTCTTCGATAATGTTGTCGATCAACATGGTTCGGATATGATTCACTACCAATGCTCAAACGTGGTTTAACTTTTGTTGGTGGATCTCTAGTGGTTGATAGGATTCACTGATCGTGTGATGTCTTCTTGGTTGAGTAGGATGTTTGAGATGACTTGCTTATCTGAAATGACATATTTGGTCTTGTCTTGGAGTTGGTAAAGTATTGTAGTTTTTCTACATGTACCACATTACTTATTAGAATTTATAGAATAGTTACCATGGATATTTACAGTAATTTGAAAGTCTTAATATTAATCAAGTCCTCTTTGTCATATGTCAATTATGTGTGGTTGAATGTGGGGACCATTGGGTCTACTTCTAACGTTAATAAGAGTAGTCTACAATCACAACTACTAATGGAGAATTTTGAAAGTGTTGTCAAAGGAATTATATGCTTGGGTGTATCACTCGGTAGTAATTGCTTGATCATTTACTTTATAGGTTCGATAAGTTTGATTCTCCCTTGAAGAGTACCTGATGTCTAAAGATCAAATTTTTATAACTTAAGCTCGTGAAAAGTTTATGTTATGAGAATAAATTCTTAATGGATGGTTTTTGCATTATGAGCGTGTGTTGGTTGGTTCAAGTTCTCTTCTAGTTGTAGAAAATATTTAATCTAGGTTTTATCATGGTTATGTTAGAAAATGTTAGCCCTGATGGTTATGTCAAGGACTATAAGCAGAATCGGTTAGTTGAAGAGTCTATTCGGGAATAGTTTTCTTGTTATTTCAGTTTACATAAAGCAATGGTTATCATCAGAGCATTGAGATTTCCCAATTTGAAGCATTATATGGGTGTAGGTGTAGATCTTCAATTGGGTTGTTTGGTAATTATTGAGATGATACCCTGGGTACTAATATTTTGAAGGAATCATTAAGAAAACTACCATTTCTTATTCTCACCCTTTTTTACCATTTGGAACGAACAGATGGTAAATTTGTATCTATTGTAATGACCCTTTAAGTAAATTTGAGTACTAGAACAATTTTGACTCTTTTCGTAAATTTTAAACAGTGATTTTGAACTATTTATTGAATTACAGTGATTTAGTGGATGCGTATTTATTAAATAGTTAATGTTTTAATTGAATATAAATGAATCAAGTCACAAATTTATTTAATATTCTATGTCACTTGTCCCAAAAGAAGAAATAAAATTAATAATATTCAGTAATTTTTGTTCATAATTAATTTACGGAAAATAAATTAGGATATGTCTATCACTCAACAATCCGACCTTACATTTAGTCCTAATCTAACACCGTAAAGGACTAATTTTACGAATTTCTTAGTACCCCAAATCTTGTAATTTACTCTCCTATTTCCCTTTCCTTCCCTTTTTTTTCTAAGACAAAAATAGAGCATTCTTTTTTTTAACATGTCCACTTCACACTAGTACTCTCATAATTTCAAAGTAAACAATGTTTTTAGTTTAGACACATCATTTACAAAAACTAGTCATTTCTCAAAAGTAAAATATATTTTAATTAATTTGGTTATAATAAATAACTTGAAAAAGATGTAGAATTTTTATAACATCCTGTCTCAAAATATGTGTACCCTTAATAAATAAAGAGTTTGAATATTATTAAGACACCACTTTAAGTAAGAAATATCATGTGAAAACGATATCACATTTAAAAGACTTCTGAATGTGCAATCGATCCTTCCAAACGAAGCACTAAGAAAATTTTCCAATTATGGCAAACCATTTTCTTCCTCCTATAATACAGGTGGCTCTCCATGGATGTAAGTAATATCTTTCATAGGGAAAGGCGTTGTGATTTTGTCTTCTACTTTATTCAAAGTCGTGGCATAGTTTCATGGTGGTTTGGGTGGTGGTTCACCAGCATAGAGCGTGGGCCTACCATCAATGTTAACATTATGAAAATATATTGTTTCTGTACAATTTTTTTCGTATGTCATCACTTATGGAGTACTAATTTATGGTAACACATAGGTTGGGAAGAGAGGAGCTGAAGAAAGCTTAATTGGGACAAAGTTCATATAAGTTAGTAACAACATCAAAAAATTGAAAAATACTAAGGAGTCGTTTCATAGGGCATATTAGGAGGAATAGTCCATGTATATGTATGGTATTACTTATTACTACATTTTGTAGGCATTTAGGGCCCATTTATGACTAATTAATGGAAAAGTTATTGCGTTCGAGATTTTGACTCATATAGGGGTTTGTTTTGATAGTATAAGTGTCCTCAAATGCCAAATTTATGCTCTAAACTTATGTTAAATTGTTGATTTGTAGCTATGAAGTATAAGGGGCAAGGCAAGGGAACTACCAGGAACAAAGGAACTAAGAAGCTGAAGAAATTAAGAAAAAGATCGTGGAGATATCCAAAACCACTCGGTGAACCGCCGAGTGTGTCTCTTTAGCACGCCTTAAGTTCTAGCATTCCATTCCAGGAGAAAAACCAATTTTGGGACAAGAATGGGAAGTCGTTTCCCACAGTTATAATTCCAAAGTTATTAAAATTTTTAGCTTCCATTGAGTGTTCGAGTTTCCATTGGAGACTTTGAAGCTTTTGAGACAAAATTTTGAAGAATTTCAATTGGATCTTTTAACAAATTCAATTTTTAGCATTGTAGAGACTTGGAAACTTTTACCCGGCTCATGGCTAAACTTACTTGGCAATTTTTTTCTCTTTTTATGATCTGTAGCTAAAACCCCAACTTTGGGGTATGATCCTATGAATATTGGCTTAATTAGCATATCGGATATTGTTGTTTGATGATTTAAATGTTTTTTGAATGTGATTTTGATTGATACCTAAGTAGTAATTAATGAATTGTATTTGCAAATACAAATTTGCTCAGTGTTTTTCTTTGCTCCAGAGAGAAGTTCTGAAACCACGATTATTAATAGATTAATGTAGCGTGTGAGGTTTTTTTTGGGTTTAGCTTGAGAGAATAAATCTCAATTCTCTCCTACCTTTCAAGCTCGAGACAGTGGATAATTTATATTTTTGGGTTATTTTGTTGTGTTAAGTTTGTCGGTGTTCGAAAAAACTCGCCTCACTTGTAAATGTTGTTTGAGAGAAAACTATTGCACTTATAGTCTAGCCTACCCACAATGATTCAACAAATTATTCATAAACTTAGATTAACCATATAGAACAATTAGTCTATAATCGATCACCGTATTCATTTTAGTTGTTAATTGACAAACAAATCCCCTCATATGACGTTTGTTGTCACCCAATTCAAATTAACTAAGTGTTTTCGATAATTTCTATTCCTACCACAAATTAAATTACATTTCTAACTTTCTAACTGAATTTAAACTTGTACCACTTCCTTTTGGTTTGACCTCATCCTTTCGTTGGGTTTTATATCGGATTACAATCGCCCTCAACTAGTATTAGATAATGTAAGGTTGAGCGTTTATCCAAAATTATGCCACTGACGGGGATTTTTGTTTAGAATTCTATTATGGAAGGTCAAAGTTTCATTTTTTCATGTTATAGTTTAATTGACTTACTTTGTTTCGTGTTTGTGTTGGTTTGTGTTTTAAAGAGCAAGAAATAAGCATGAACAAGAGTAGTGGTAGCCATGCTTGACACTAAGATGATGTTGGAAATCTTAACAATGTGAATGACCTGATTCAATTGGGTGGTGTTGGTCGATACTTCTACTTCTGATTGAGGGGAATGTTGTGTTCCATGTCACTAGCACAATGCTACAACTCTTGCAAACGAAAGGACTATATGGAAGCTAGCCCATGAAGATCCCCATGAACATATTCGGAATATAGTGAACGTATGTGGTCCGTTCTTGTTCAAGAACATATCACAAGAATCAGTTCTTCTTTGGTTGTTCCCCTTCTCTTTGATGGGTGAAGCTACCAAATTCTTAGTTGATCTACCAGGAACTCCATAACCACTTGGGATGAACTCAAACATGATTTCTTTGTGAGATTCTTTCCCCCATAAATTGCTGACATTAAGGAAAAGTATGTAGGGTTTCAAACGCTTGAAGGGTGAACCAATCCATGAGTTGTGGTTGAGATTTCAAAAGTTTGTACTTCGATGTCTGACTTATAGACTTCCAAACATTGCGCTTTTACTATACTTCTATCTGAGCATTGACTCAATGAACAATGGTCTTACTAATAAACTTTTTCTAACAGATATAATGCAACAACCTTATGAGGTAGCGTCTCAAATACTTGATGGCATGACCAATACCAATAGAGAATGTTACACTCGTCAGGACCAAGTGTCTCCCATGAGTTTTAGGATGATAAAAGAGAAGATAAAAAAGGATCAAGAGAAATACAAAAATATGGCAAAAATGATCACCCAACTGGATATATTGTTGAAAAATGTGATACGTAGTTTGTTGAAGAGTGTAAATGTGTTGCGTATTTGTGGAGCGAACCCCTAAGAAGCACAATTTGAGGAGTTTTATAGTGAGGAAGTGAAATTCCTTGCAAACCAAGGATGAGGTTTTTGTCCAAACAATCCAAGGTTTTGTGGATATTCGGGTTTGAATAGAGATAATGGATGGGGAGACCGTGAGAGATAATTGCATGATCATAATGCCAGTTTCAAGGAAATGGCTAGTGACAAGGAAATATATGTTCCAGTCCATGAAATTCAAAAGCCTATGGAGAAAAAGTCTGACCCAGAGAACTTCTGTAAGAAAGACATGCTTGCGCACAATTTGAATATGATGAAAGGGTCAGAAAAAGTTTTGAAGGAAATGAAAGAGGACGTCTCTAAACTTAATCAGATGTTCACCTCGAACTTAGTTTCCTACAAACCATTGGATATGCAAATGAATCAAATTTCATCTCATTTGAACTCAACACCAAAAGGAGGGTTGCCTAGTGACACAATGTTCAACCCCAAAAATGACATTTGAATTGGTATCTCCCTTGTGCCACGATGTTAAATAAGGTTCTTGGGAGGTAACCAATTTTTTTGGTGTACGTTAAAAAATATTCTTTTGAATAATGGGTTTTGATTTTGCAAGTTGAAAATGGGCAATAGGCGAGAAAAAAGTCCAATTGGTGGCACGCCAAATAGGTCACCGTGCCCGATTCAGACGTCATTTGAACCACCTAGCTGATGGGGGGTTCTATTAAACTCGGCAAGCCAAAATCTCAATCACCGACTCACCAAAATGGTCGGTAAGCATAAGTATGTCCGTCGTTTGAAACCCCATATTTTGTATTGGCACGTGAACTCATCGCTATTCTAGGCGCGAAGTGAAATGTTTTACAAGAGCCAAACGGTTTTAAATTAAAAAATCCTTCACTCTCATTTGTTTAACTCCCATACTTCCACACTGATATGAGATTGTTTGTAATCTTGCATTTTTATTATCATTTCACTTGGAATCTTTACTCAAGACCGATTTTGGAATTACTTTGCCTCTTAGCTATACAAATTATGGCATAAAATGTTGTTTTTCCAAACCCCAATTTTAATTGTTGGTTGAACTCAAATGTTGCTGATACTTTGTTGTTGATATCTAGGGGTAGTATCGTTTAATCATTGTGTAGTAATTGCTTTGCCTGTCCATAATTGAAATTTTACTTAATTCACATTAAATAATAGATTCATTTGTAGTTACTTTTTAAAATCGAGTTTAAATTATTGGATTTTTTGGTAAAGATAATAGGTATAGTAGGTGAAGTCTGAGTAGCCCTAAATTGTGCTAATTGTTTAATTTTACCCGATGATATAGTAGTTGATGTCATTCTTAAGGGCAAAGGACATCAATTAACCTATTTTGACTGAATCGAGGGAAGTCAGAGTACCCCGAGGGCATGGGTATAATATGTCTTTCTTTAGTTTCATAACGTATGTGTTTGATTTGATTTTGAGGGTTCCAAGCTTGATTTGTAATACGGGGTGAAAAATTAGCATGTTAGGCTATTTGGTGAGCTGGATCGAGCTCACCGAAATGTCTAGTTGTTCGCCGAACATCCCCTAGATCGCCTTTTATTTCACTTGATGTTGTAGTTTTGTTTTGTAACTTTTTGCGGTACACGTGTGCTCGACGAGTTCACTTGGCAACTCGTTGAAAGTCCTTTCTAATCACCATTCTGCACCCTAAATCCCATAAATGTTGTGTAACTTTAACAAAGCTACGTATAGCGTAGTGATTGGTGTCGGGGATCCACTGAATGGCCCTGGACATCGGCGACCAACTTTGATTTTTGAATTATTTTTTTTGTTCTTGAACTTTCAGCGAGCCCAACCTGGCTCGCCAAAGTGGTTCGATACATTGCCGATCAGTTCGGCAAGTCTTCTTGCAACAATTTCTCTATAATTTTTCTAATGTTTTTCACATGGTTTTGCATGCATGGATAGACCCAAGGTAGCTGGTAGACACATAAAACCTCGAAAGTGGGCATGTGGGATCAATATTAATGAAGAAGCAGTTGCTTCCTAGGCGAAGTCTACCAAACATAATGCGAAAGAGGGTAAAGGAAAGGGCAAGGATTTCATTGATATTACACATGTGGAGGAGATCATCGACACCAAGGGAGGTTTACGACACGTACCTCACCTCCTTAGGCAATGAGGATGTTTCTCAAAATTACTCGAAAGTGTTTGTCTCTTAGAAAGAGGATGATTAGCAACTATAGAAAAGGAGAGCGTAGTTACACTCCAAAGTAATGAATAATATGTAGAGAATCCATGTGCCTCTAAGTGCTCCTTGTAACACCCCGTATCCAAAATAGACCAAAAATCAACTTCTCAGAAAAATCTCTAAATGCAGCCGACCTGACTATCGACGGACCGTAGCCTAACCCACGGTCCGTCCTGCACAACCGTCGATGGGATCAGAGACTCCCAAAATAATAGCCGGGAAAAATTGGCTAAGTCTTGATCGACATACAGACCTACGGTCCGTAGGTTAGACGACGGTCCGTAGTCCGTGACCATCGATCGAGACCCTCTTCAGCCACTCTCTAACAAGGACCAGGGTGACCAGCATGGTTCGTAAGTGGACTCACGGTCCGTAGGTCTGATTGTAGGTGGGATCTAGCAGCCAGTTAGGGGAGAAATACAGTTGGGTAAACTTCAAAAGATCATAACTCCTAGCACAAAATAAATTATGTGTCCCATGACATATCAACAGATAGATAATTGAATTATCTTTCCATATCCACCAATCTTGCTAAAATCAGAGCTTCGAGTAAATAGTTATGCCCATTTTAGTAAAGTACTGTCGAACAGACCCAACCTACGGACCCAAACGACGGACCGTCGATGGAACGACGGGACGTCTGTCTAGGTCGTCGTTTGCTCCGACAACAACTTACCCAGGGGTCCTTTGGTCTTTTCCCACTTCGTTTAAACCTTAAGATACGTCGTTTTGACCCTAAATCATTAGATTTTAGTCAGTTTAAGCCTAGAAACATAACTAAAACTTACCTAAGTAAAATCATTAATCAAAAGTTAGAAAATTAGAAGCAAGAAAGGAGAAAAAGCTGAAGAACCCTAGTTCAAGAACGCAACAAGTTTCCAGCAGTTCCAGCCACGTAATCTAAGTATTTTTTCGTAAATTTCATCACCAGGTATGTGGGATTTCACTACTGGGTATCTTTCACCCATTGGATCCCTAGTTTTCAGTCATATTCTTGATTCCCATATCATGATTAGACCTATGGTTTATAGAACTTCAACAAAACTTCATGAATTAATTATTTTTATGTTCCAAATAAGATTTCCATGTTATTATTCAGGTTATCACATGAATTTCAGAACCCTAGCTATGTATTTCTTTAGTTCTTGAATTACACATGCTAGGTCAGATATTTCAATTACTCCAGATATACATGACTCAGTTATAAATGCGTAATTACCAGATTAATTATTGTATTCTCAGTTTGCATGTTTAGTTTTAAGCTATCCAGTATTTACAGAAACTTAGTCATAATCAGTTAATTACATAATTCATTGGGAGTAGCATAATACCAAGTTGGACTAGGGTTTAGCGTACCCAAATAGTCCCAGAACTACTAGCCAAGTAGTTTGTAAGTTCCCTCTGTTGGCAATCAGCTTAGTGATCACGCCAGTATGCCTTTATACCTTTGGCAGGGTATATTGGGTCCTCTCGATGGGGCGTATACATCGAACTCCACATTTAGCTCATATGGTTTTATTATCGGTTATTAGTAGCTCCCAGAGTTTAGTCAGACTCTCTTGCATTGACCATTTATCAGTATATTCAGTATTCAGTTTCAGCATGTTATAAATTGGTCACTGCATTGAGTTAGCTCAGAATTCCCTATATCATGTTCAAATTATTATACTGGCTTTTGTGCTTGTTCAGTTATGTTTTGTTCAGCTTTATTTCATCCTACATGCTCAGTACCTTTCAAGTACTGAAGCATACGTACGCTACATCTTCTCGTGATGTAGGTTCAGGTTTTCAGCATCCAGATCACGCTTAGATCGATTTGCGATCTCCAGTTCAGCAGATTCAGTGGTGAGTCCTCATTCTCCAAGGACAATAGTTATGTGTTTCATTTCAGTGCTTAGTATTCTTGTTTCAATTTTTGCTAGATTTAGTTGGGGCTTGTCCCAATATTTCTAGTCCAGCTTAGAGGCTTATTTCAGACATAGTTAGTTTCAACTTAGAATGAGTTAATATTTCCTTTATATTTAACTCATCAGATTTCATATATCTCAGTTTTAGCATATGGGTATTCCCCATCTTTTTATTTTAAGTATGATTTAGCTTCCGCAATAGTTTTTTTTCTTTAGTATGCTCATGATCATGCCAGCAGGGTTAGCTTGGGATCACTTGTGGTCCTAGGTTCCGTGTCTGCGTCTCGGGGTTAGCTCGGGGAATACCCATACTTGGTATCAGAGCACTAGGTTCAAGAGTCTTAGGATGTGTGAAAAGCCGCACTATGTAGAGTCCTTTTCATGGGTGTGAAGTGCACCACATCTAATGAGAGGGAGGCTATGAAGTGTTTTAGTAAAACCTCACTTTGTTGTTACTCTTATCGTGCGTAAGGTATGATCTAATTCCATTCTAACTTGATGTTCTATGTTTCAGATCATGCCTCCTTATAGAGGTAATGCTTGGAATGCGAACGCTAGGAATGCAAATGCAGCTCCTCCAGTCCCAGATCAAGAAGTCTCCAATGTTTAATTCAGGAATGCCATACACATGTTGGCTCAGAGTATGACCCACAAGAACAATGGGGTTCATGCTCTTGTGAATGAAAATGGTGGATCAGCAGCAGCAAGGGTCCGTGACTTTGTTTGGATGAATCCGCCTGAGTTCTTAGGATCGCAGACTAATGAGAATCCTCAGTATTTCTTGGACGAAATCAAGAAGATATTTGAGGATGTAGGTTACTGGAAATGATCGGGTTGAGTTGGCATCATACCAGCTGAAAGACATGGCTTATATCTGGTACATTCAGTGGAAGGAGAATAGGGGTGCAAATGCAACTCCTATTACTTGGGAGTGCTTCAGTGAGACTTTTCTTGACATGTTTTTCCCAATAGAGTTGAGAGAAGCAAAGGCTCAAGAATTCATGAACTTGAGGTAGGTAAACATGATAGTCCAAGAGTATGGGCTAAAGTTTAACCAACTCTTCAGGTATGCTCCTCACATGGTTGCTGACTCCAGGGCTCAGATGAAAAAGTTCTTGTATGGAGTGTCGGATTTGGTGAAAACAGAGTGCAGAAATGCTATGTTACTGGGAGATATGAACATCTTTAGGCTTATGACTCATGCTCAGCAGGTTGAGGGTGATAAGCTTAGAGAACTGGCCAAAGAGAATAAGAAGGCTAGGACTGGGAACTATGACTATTCCCAGCAAAAATTGGGTGGTGGAAATCGCTCGCAGAGTCAGTAGAAGTTCTCATCTCCATCCCCTTCATCAGTGTTCCATCCTCCAAGAACAGGTTTGATTATAAGGTTAGAGCACCAGGCTCTAAGTCTCAGGGAAGTGTTTCAGGCACCAAGACTTACCCCTCTTTCCCTAAGTGTGGTAAGAACCATCCGGGTGAGTGTCTTGCATGAAAAGAAGGATGTTTTGGGTGCGGTCAGTCTGGTCACAGGTTGAGGGATTGTCCTTCGAGACAGGGTCAAGGAGGTGGAAATGGTAGAGCTCAGTCTACAACTTCATCATCACCAGCAAATCGCCCGACTCAGCAGGGTAACTCATCTGGTACAGGTGGCGGTCAGCTCCAGAACAGGTTGTATTCTCTTCAGGCTCGCCAGGATCAAGAAGGTTTTTCTCATGTAGTCACTGGTACGTTACGAGTCTTTGACCTTGATGTTTATGCATTGTTAGATCCAGGGTCTACTCTTACTTTTGTAACTCCTTACATAGAATTCCAATTCAGTGTCAATCCAGAAACTCTCTCAAAACCTTTCTCAATCTCTACTCCAGTCGGTGACCCACTTATAGTTAGATGGGTATACAAAAATTGCCCTGTCACAGTCTCTCAGAAAGTCACCTTAGCAGATCTAGTAGAGTTAGAAATGGTAGACTTCGATGTCATTATAGGCATGGATTGGTTACATTCATGTTATGCCTCACTCGATTGTAGAACTAGGATTGTTCGTTTCCAGTTTCCAGATGAACCAATCTTAGAATGGAAGGGTAGTAGCTTAGCGCCTATTGGTCGATTTATTTCTTACCTTAAGGCCAGAAAGATGATCTCTAAGGTTTATATCTATCATCTAGTTCGGGTTAAGGATTATAGCTCTGAAACCCCAACTCTTGAGTCAGTTACAGTAGTCAGTGAATTTCCAGAAGTGTTACTAGAAGATCTTCCCGGAGTTCCTCTCGAAAGGGAAATCAACTTCAAAATTGATATCCTACCAAATACCCAGCCTATTTATACTCTTCCTTACAGAATGGCTCCAGCAGAGCTTAAGAAATTGAAAGAGCAGTTGAAAGACCTTCTAGATTAGGGTTTCATCAGACCTAGCATTTCACCATGGGGTGCACCAGCGTTGTTCGTAAAGAAGAAAGATGGTTCTCTCAGAATGTGTATTGACTATAGACAGTTGAACAAGGTGACAATCAAGAATAAGTATCCCATCCCCAGGATTGATGACTTGTTTGACTAACTTCAGGGTGCTAGTCATTTCTCAAAGATAGACCTCAGATCGGGTTATCATCAGCTCAGAGTCAGAGATAGTGACATTCCAAAAACAGCCTTCAGAACTCGGTATGGTCATTATGAATTT
This sequence comes from Solanum lycopersicoides, assembly GCA_022817965.1. Classification (NCBI taxonomy): domain Eukaryota; kingdom Viridiplantae; phylum Streptophyta; class Magnoliopsida; order Solanales; family Solanaceae; genus Solanum; species Solanum lycopersicoides. The sequence continues at coordinate 40,673,516 of CM040621.1, read as the reverse complement.
GTAGTTATGTCGTTTGGACTAACCAATGATCCTGCAGCTTTTATGGATTTGATGAGCAAAGTGTTCAAACAGTACTTGGACTTGTTCGTTATCGTCTTCATTGATGATATCCTCATTTACTCTAGGAATGAGGAAGAACATGCAAGTAATTTGAGAGTTGTTCTGCAGACTCTCTCGCTAAGTTAGCAAATGTGAGTTCTGGTTGCAATCTGTTGCTTTCCTTGGTCACATTGTATCTAGCAAGGATCCGAGTGGATTCACAGAAGATAGAAGCAGTGAACAATGGCCCAGACCTACCTTGCTACATATATCAGAAGTTTCTTAGGTTTAGTAGGTTATTACAGAAGGTTCGTGGAAGTATTTTCATCCATGGCCTCACCATTGACTAGGTTGAAGCAAAAGATGGTCAAGTTTCAATTGTCAGATGATTGTGAGAAAATTTTTGCAGAGTTGAAAACTATATTGACTACAGCTCCTGTTTTGACTCTACCAGAGAGGTCAGATGGTTATGTGATCTTTTGTGACGTATCCAGAGTTGTCCTTGCTTGTGTATTAATGCAGTGAGATAATGTTATAGCTTATGCTTCTAGATAGCTTAAGGTGCATGAGAAGAACTATCCAACTCATGACCTCGAGCTTGCAGCAGTGGTGTTTGAACTCAAGATCTGGAGACACTACTTGTATTGTGTTCATGTAGATGTGTTCACTGACCATAAGAGCCTTCAGTATGTGTTCACCCAGAAATAGTTGAATCTTCGCCAGAGAAGATGGCTTGAGTTCCTTAAGGATTATGATATTACTGTGCATGCATTATCATCCTGGTAAGGAGAATGTAGTAGCAGACGCTCTTAGTAGACTATCTATGGTTAGTGTAGCCCATGTTGAGGAAGAAAGAAATGAGCTAGTGAAGGGTGTTCAAAGGCTTGTTCGCTTGGCAGTTCGCCTTATGAGCATATCAGACAATGCTGTAACAGTTCAGAATGGGGCAAAATCATCTTTGGTAGTGGAGGTTAAGGAAAAGCAAGACAGTGATCCAATCTTGCTTGAACTAAAAGGTGCAGTCCACAATCAGAGAGTGGAGGTTTTCTCCCAAAGGGGAGATGGTGTACTTCGCTACCAGAGTAGATTGTGTGTTCCTGATGTGGGTGAGTTGAGACAACATATTCTTGCAGAAGCCCATAACTCCAGATATTCTATTCACCCAGGTGCCACTAAGATGTACCGCAATCTGCGGGAAGTCTATTGGTGGAATGGCATGAAGAGGGATATATCAGATTTTGTGAGTACGTGCCCCAATTGTCAGCAAGTTAAGGTGGAACATCATAAACCAGGGGGTATGACTCAAGAGATCGATATTCCTACTTGGAAGTGGGAAATGATCAATATGGATTTCATCAAAGGGTTACCGCGTACTCGCAAACAACATGACTCCATTTGGGTAATAATTGATAGGATGAATAAGTCTTCACGCTTTTTGGCGGTCAAGACTACAAATTCGGCAGAGGACTATGCCAAGATTTACATGAATGAAATTGTGAGGTTTCATGGGGTTTCTTTGTCTATCATCTCAGATAGAGGTCCTCATTTTACCTCTTATTTCCGAAAGTCGTTTCAGAAACGTCTTGGTACTCAAGTTAACCTTAGCACAACATTTCATCCGCAGATGGATGGACAGGCAGAGTGTACTATTCAGACCCTAGAGGATATGTTGAGAGCTTGTGTGATCGATTTCAAAGGTAGTTGGGATGATCACCTTCCTCTGATTGAGTTTGCCTACAACAATAACTACCATTCCAGCATTCAGATGGCCCCTTATGAGGCTTTGTATGTGCGTAGATGTAGGTCTCATATTGGTTGGTTTGAAGTAGGTGAAGCAACTTTGATAGGGCCAGATTCAGTCCTTCATGCTATGGATAAAGTGCATCTCAGTAGAGATAGACTTAAGACAGCCTAGAGTCGTCAGAAATCTTATGCAGATGTAAGGAGAAGGGAACTAGAGTTCCAAGTTGATGATTGGGTTTTTCTGAAAGTGTCACCTATGAAAGGGGTGATGAGATTTGGCAAGAAAGGGAAGCTCAGTCCTAGATATGTAGGCACTTACTAGATCTTGAAAAGGATTGGCAAGGTGGCATATGAGTTAGAATTACCAGCAGACTTAGCAGTAGTGCATCCTGTTTTCTATATCTCACTCTTGTAGAAGTGTGTGGGTGACCCAGCATCTATAGTGCCATTAGAGAGTGTGGCGGTGAAAGATAGTCTTTCTTATGAGGATGTACCAGTTGAATTATTCACCGTCAGGTTAGAAGTTTGAGAAACAAAGAAATCACTTCACTCAAGGTTTTGTGGAGGAGTCAGTCTGTAGAGGGAGATACTTGGGAAGCAGAAGTAGCCATGAAAGCCAAGCATCCTCACATTTTTCCTTCCGATTCCACTCCATCTTGAGGTAATAGTTCCTCTTCAGTTTTCAGTCATTCATGCGTAAATTCAGTCTTAGAATCATGTTCCCTTAGTTTGTACTTGTATTTTCAGCGTTTTATCATGTTCTCGGAACTCGATTCAGTCAGAAACTCAGTTCTTATTGATTAGTTGTAGGGTTTGCATCTCTCTTTCTCTATTTCAGCTAGTTTAGTCTTCATTCGAGGTCAAATGTTCCCGAGGGGGAGATAATGTAACACCCCGTAGCCAAAATAGACCAAAAATCAGTTTTTTAGAAAAATCTATAGGTGCAACTAACGTGACCATCGACGGACCATATCCTGACCCACGGTCTGTCCTGCACAACCGTCGATGGGATCAGAGACTCCCAAAAACTCAGCCGAGAAAAATTGGCTAAGTCTTGATCGACGAACGAACCTACGGTTCGTACGTCAAACGAAGGTCCGTAGTTCGTGACCGTCGATCGAGATTCCCTTCAGCCACTCTCTGACAAGGACCACGGGTGAGCAGCATTGTTTGTAAGTGGACCCACCGTCCGTAGGTCTGACCGTTGGTGGGAACTAGCAACCAGTTAGAGGGGAAATGTAGTAGGGACAACTTTAAATGATCATTCCTCTTAGCACAAAATTAATTAGGTGTCCCCTGACATTTTAACAGATAGATAATTGAGTTATCTTTCCATATCCATAGACCTTGATAAAATCAGATCTCCGAGTAAAAAGTTATGTCCATTTTAGTAAAGGCCTGTTGAACAGACCCAACCTACGGACCCAAACGACGGACTGTCTGTCCAGGTCATCGTTTGGTCCGACAGCAACTTACCCAGGGGTCTTTTGGTCTTTTCCCACTTTGTTTAAATGTTAAGATACGTTGTTTTGACCCTAAATACTTAGATTTTAGTCAGGTTAAGCCTAGAACATAACTAAAACTTACCTAAGTTAAATCATTAATCCAAAGTTAAAAAACTAGAAGCAAGAAAGGAGAAAAAGCTCAAGAACGCAACAAGTTTCTAGCAGTTCCAGCCACGAAATCTAAGTATTTTTCCGTGAATTTCATCACCAGGTATGTGGGATTTCACTAGTGGGTATCTTTCACCCATTGGGTCCCTAGTTTTCAGTCAGATTCTTGATTCTCATATCATGATTAGACTTATGGTTTATAGATTTTCAACAAAACTTCATGAATTAATTAGTTATATGTTCCAAATCAGATTTTCATGTTATTATTCAGTTTATCGCATGAATTTAATAACCCTAGCTATGTATTTCTTTAGTTCTTGAATTACACATGCTAGGTCAGATATTTCAATTACTCCAGATATATATGACTCAGTTATAAATGCGTAATTACCAGATTAATTATTGCATTCTCAGTTTGCATGTTTAGTTTTAAGCTATCCAGTATTTACAGAAACTCAGTCATAATCAGTTAATTACATAATTCATTGGGAGTAGCATAATACCAAGTTGGACTAGGGTTCAGCGTACCCAAATAGTCCCAGAACTACTAGCCAAGTAGGTTGTAAGTTCCCTTTGTCGGCAATCATCTTAGTGATCACGCCAGCATGCCTTTATACCTTTGGCAGGGTATATTGGGTCCTCTCGATGGGGCGTATACATCGGACTCCACATTTAGCTCATGTGGTTTTATTATCGGTTATTAGTAGCTCCCACAATTCAGTCAGACTCTATTGCATTGACCATTTATCAGTATATTCAGTATTCAATTTCAGCATGTTATAAATTTGTCACTGCATTCAGTTAGCTCAGAATTCCCTATATCATGTTCAGATTATTATACTTGCTTTTGTGCTTGTTCAGTTATGTTTTGTTTCAGCTTTATTTCATCCTACATGCTCAATACCTTTCAAGTACTGACGCATACGTGCGCTACATCTTCTCGTGATGTAGCTTCAGGTTCTTAGCATCTAGATCACGCTTAGATCGATATGTGATCTCCAGTTCAGCAGATTCTGTGGTGAGTCCTCATTCTCCGAGGACAATAGTTATGAGTTTCTTTTCAGTACTTAGTCTTCTAATTTCAATTTTTGCTAGATTTAGTTGGGGCTTGTCTAAGTATTTCTAGTCCAGTTTAGAGGCTTATTTCAGACATAGTTAGTTTCAGCTTAGTATTGAGTTAATATTTCCTTAGTATTTAACTCATCAGATTTCATATATCTCAGTTTTAGCATATGGGTATTCCCCATCTTTTTATTTTAAGTATGATTTAGCTTCCGCAACAGTTTATTATCTTTAGTATGCTCATGATCATGCCAGCAGGGTTAGCTTGGGATCACCTGTTGTCCTAGGTTCTGTGTCCGCGTCTCGGGGGTAGATTGGGGCATGACACTCCTCCTGCAGATGCAGCCCTAATACAGTGGTCCCAGTACCACTAGTCTAGGGTCCTCCTCCCCAATCACTCAAATGACAAAAGGACAAGGATTTGAGGACCATATTAGAAGAAAAGAGTTTGTCTACCGATGGTGTGGTGGACAAGCATCCAAAGATGTGTAGCACTCTCTGATTCCACAAGTTTGACGTTTTCACCTAACGGTGAGACCCATACATTCCTTGGGTCTGGGATGTATATATATATATATATTGGAGAACAATTTCCGAAGAGAGAGAAGCAAGCAAGTTCTTTTAAATAAGTTGATTTTATTGTTGTTCGGGGAAGGAAGGTAAAGTGTAGATGCTCTGATATTAGTGAAGTCCTTAGGTTCTCTACGAACTTTATGCATGACTACATTGACCTGATAATGAAGAAAACTTTGGAAGATTTAAGGGTTGTCTGGCACCCTTCCTCTCCGATGTAACCACGGGGAGGATTATGACGGGTGCACCTATAGAGATTAAGGACCTGACATTGTTACATGATACTGGTTCGGGTTCATTAGTAGCACAATTATGTCATCTCAGAATAAGTCCATCCTTTCTATCCATAGGAAGCTTGCTTGGGTCCATTATTGATAGTAAGAGGCTGAATTTGGGGTTGCTGATTGAACAGGAGATGGACATGAGGGCCAAAGAGCGCCATGCCTCACTTCACTTCAATGTGCAGAAGGTCTGTGTTCCTCGAGATGAATAGATTGATGTAAAGGTGACCCCAAATCATTTAGTGACATCCAACCTATTGAGGCTGAGTACTTACAGAATGAGTTTGACAAGAGAAGGGAAGCTTAGGGGGATATATCCGTGGATGTTGAGGGTTATATGTTTCTGACAAAGGAAATCATGTTGCGTTAGGCTAGTTAGCCCTCAAGTACTTTTGGACATTCTGTTTCTAGTGTTACTGGTTCATCTACTTCACCCATTCAAACTACTTCTTCTGTTGTTTCTTCCTGACACCCTATCACCAAGGCCATGTTGTACAAGATAGTCCATCTGGCTCATTTAGTCATTGTGTGTGCCTTTCGGGTTGAGTTTGTTATTCCTAGGATGATAGAGCGGGTCATAGATGCTGCTTTGGCCCCACTTAGGTATGAAATTAGGTATCACAAGTTAGCACAAGACACTTTTACTGTTAGAGTTGCAGCTTCTGAGCAAAGCAGAGGTGTTCTAGATGAGGTGATGACCTTGAAGTTTGATAATAATTAGTTGGGGAAGTATGTGAACCGTCTGAAGTCCACTAATTTGACTATACTAGTTTGGATGGTGGAGGTTCCCGACATGTCGACCAATGATATTTTGACCATTTTCAGGTTCATCAAGATCATACGAGTGGAGATGATACTAAGGCTGATGATATACCTGCCATGTTCAAGGCTGAGACAGATGAGAAGCAGCTTGATGATTTTTTGGCAAATCCAGATTATGCCATGGTAGAGACAACTATGCCAGCCTCGGTGAGCGACGAGTCTATGGTGGGATCTAGTGGAGCCAAGGATGCTGGGACTATCACACCCGGATCCTAGACCCCGAATAAGACCGGCGTCGTCATAGAGGACTCAGACAAGCCCTTAGCATTCGTCATAACATGTGATCAATAAAAATTGCCGAAAATTTGAAACTTTTACATTCTATTTGAAGTATACTTAGACTTCATACTTAAGATTCATAAAGACATACGATATTCTAAAACTGTCTCACATATATAGAAACCATGTAAGAGTGCAAATTTGGACTTAGCCAATAATAGTCAATATGCCATATAGTCCTTAATACAAAAGAATCCAAAGAACATAATGGAAATAACGTATTCTAAAAACTACAAAGTCTTCATAGGCTGGAATATAGATGTTAGTGTCCCGAACATGAGGACCTACCAAGACTTGGAGAAAGAGTTCCAAGCTTCTTCAAATCGACCTGCTTAACTTCAATGGCCGGAACCTACAGTTGTAGTAATTTAAAGTAATGGGGTTAGTACGCCACATGTACTAAGTATGGGTATATGCACATAACACATAAGGACATGCATGAAAAATGATCATTTATCATCTCTTTAGAAAACATGCTAAATCATATGAAAGTCTTCAATGCACATACCATATAACATATAAAAGATAAAGATTCCATCACTTAAACCATCATCATAATCAAAGATATATTCTCATAGAGTCATGTTAACATTTCATATTCAATATATCATATAAATGTAACATACAAACCACTTACCAATGATCCCATCCCCAACCTACAAGTGCAATGGTCATGTGAGGCCCCATAACCCCACATCACCAAGCACATAAGATAGGAGACTATAAGTAAAGCTTTGCTTCATATAACTTGTAACATAGTTAGTTATCACTTCATATAGCAATATAACAAAATAACATATTCATCATAATGACCAACATTCACATAAGAGTAACATCATATATCATACACATATATATTTCATATCATCATATTGCATAAGAAAAATTTCCTAGGACTACCCTTAGAGTGAACTTGTGCAATGTCTAGGTAGAGTCCCATACCCCTACCTATACTAAGCAAACTCCTCAAGTCACCCTAGTCAACGTTCATTTACTTGTCTTTTATTTTACATGAGGGAATACGCATTAACTGACACAGACCATGTGAGCTAAACATGGAATCCAGTGTCTTCCCCACACCGAAAAGAGGTGGTCTACCCGCCAAAGTAGAACCTATCATGAAATAGCTTTCTAGGTGGATCCACTAGCTAGTATCCTATGGTGTCAGCATAGTTCAAAAACTAGGAGATGTATTAGAGACCCATAGTTCCACATTACATGGCAGCCTCAATCTCATGAGAATCATTGTGAACCTACCTTCCCACTAGGGAAGGGACACTTCCCATATCTAGTTCATCGGTGCTTAGCTTAAGTCCCTTTCTTGAAATAACCTTTAAGTTTTCTTTTATCATAAACTTATCATAGGTCATAGGAGATTAACTCCTTGTATAACATGATCATGAGCTCTTTTAGATTATATGAGAATTTCTTTTCATCGTAACCCTTCATACATGTGATTTACATGGCATAATTATCTTGTGTAAAGCATACAAGAGAGTATCATAACTTACATATTTGTATTATTATCATAATCTCACAAGTAACGTGTTCATACACCATCATATTCTCATAGCAACGTCATACAAACTTTTCATAACATATCATCATAGTTTATAGGCTAACATGAACATTTAAGATTAATCACACTTGGAAGACTTACCTCTTGCTTCCAAGAACCTTATTCATCATGCAATATTCATAATCATACATAGTGAAATACTCAATGGCATAATCAAGAACAACTCATAAAATCATGTACAAGATCAATGCATAACATAGGAGAAAGTAAACGGGTCGTTAAAGGGTTCATTCAAGTCTTAATTAAAATCCTAACATTTACACATTATCAAATACCATAAACAACCTATTCGAAACCATCACTTAGAGAAAGATCACGTATCACACGAAATTCAAATAATATCAATCAATCACTGTACAATTCGTGTGAAATTAAACATAGAAAACGTTTACCTTTTATTGAAAATCATAAATCTAGGGTTAGGAAGAAAATCCATTTTGTAGAGTAAAAAGCCTAGTATTTCAAGTTCTTGAAAACATATCTTGAAAGGACCTCTTGGGTAAAGGAATACCAAGAGTGAAAAACCCATACCTTATAGATGAAGAATCCACGAAATCTGATTAGAAACTTCGAAACTTTCGTCTTCATCCTTAAGCTTTTCTTGTTCTTCAATAGAATTTGGAAAAGAGAGCGTTCTTGAGAGATTGGGAGAAATTTCATTTGATCTGATTTGGGACGTGTCAAATTTGTCTAAAACTGACCTAATATATATAGTCGTTCCATGAATTACCCAAAAGACCCTCCACTTTTACCAAAATGCCCCTCCTAAATCGACTAAAAGTAGGAGAGCATTTGACTAAGGGTCTCAGGTTTGACCATGATTTTAAATCAATTAATTAAGTTTATAATTTAATTAATTAAGTGACCTAGGGTAATTACTAAAGTACCCCTAAGTCGTTAGGACCATAACCAACCCCTTTGGACCACCCTAGGTTAGGTACTAGGATGTTTCTTTAGTTAGCTACTCGGCTAGTGTCACCCGATTAGGTCTTAGGATTTTGGGCACAATAGTTAGTTCATTTTTGTTAGTCCTAGGTTAGTTAATTATTTAGGTAAGTTAGTTAGAACCTCGGATTGGTTAGGAAGCTCAGCCCCACGTGGCTGGAACCGACGCGTGCCTGCCCCCTAACCGCCCTAACCGAATCGGTTGGGCTTGGTCTCTCGGACGTTGGTAGCACATGTGCTTGCACATGTGTTTCTGTGCACTTTCCTAACCGTGCACTCTGGAAAGTTCACTTCTTGTCCAAGGATCCTCACTATGTCCTTGGGCACTGCTTAATCTACATGATCATTTTAAATGATCATGTGCTATGGTACCGAGGTTTGACACTTAGATGCCTAGTACCTAATGTGTGTATGTGAAGAATATAGTTATTTTAGCTTAGGGTCTTCATTGCAGGTACAATTCCTAAACAAGCCTGGATTGGAGCATTTGAACATCAAAGTGTATTTTAATTTACTTGTGTATACATACAAAAATTGGCTAACACCTTTAAGCTAATATTCTCTATCATGCCCAATATTACTCAATATTGTGCATTAGGATGCCTATATACCCCAATACATATTCTTAAAACCTAATAGGCTCTTCACTAGACAAGTACATTTTCTGGAATGTTACATTATCCCCCCCTTAGGAACATTCGTTCCCGAATGACACTAAAATCTTTTGGAGGGTAGGAAAAGACTCAATATTAGCGGCACAATCAGCACATAACATTTCATTACACTTAGCACTCAATTCATGATGCACAAACATATGAGAGCTACATATTCATAACACATAGTGAGGAATCTCCTTCTCAACCTTATCATAAGCTCAAAATGCATCAAAGAGTTACCATGCTATCAATCTTTTCAAGATTCAACAGAACAACAAAATCTCAAGAAAACATATGCATACAAGTTTCACAAAAGTGCAACAATATAGTATGAAAACATCTTCTTAAAACTCTAGTTGGTACTATCTTTTACCAAAACATGTGCCTATTTAGTAAACAAGTTAATTTTTTAATTCTTGTTAAATTGGACATGAAGTCATTATAAACCAATCTTTATTGGGTATGCCCATTCTTTGATTATTTGCATAATATATAGTTCTTGGGGCATATATTCATACTCCAATATTGGCATAAACCAAGAACTGTTAAAATTTCATTCTTATCAAACACTGATGATTTGACATTCTCATGCTTTGCTTACTTAGTTCACTTTGAACTTACATTTCTTCTTCTTTGATCTCGCGTTCACTTTGAACATGCTAGGTTGACTTAGGATATTCTTTTAAGACTTCTATTGGGATATTTCTGTGCAATGACTAAGAACGACTTACATCATTACTTAGTCTAACCTCACCCTTTGGTCATCCTATCCGAACACCCCTCATCTTTCTACTTCTTTCTTTCTTTCTTTCTTACTTTCTTACTGAAATCTTGAGCATTATACATACTACTAGAATCGGAAATAGGGAGAACTAAGGAGATTAACATTTGACAATTTCATTGGGAACAATCCTAGATTCAATTTTCTTGAATTAAATACGTTTGAAAAGCCTTTTTTATCCTCACCACATACCAACAACATGCTTAAGATTTACATTATCCCCCCTCTTCCACTCTAGAATAGGTTCATTAGGGAATTGAAACTTCACTACCCTTGTTCTACAATCTATAGACACAAAACAATCATGAAGCCAATCCATACCCAAGATGATATCAAAACCAAACATGTCAAGTTCTACCAAATCAACAAGAGTAACTCTATTGGGCATCATGACAGGGCATTTCTATAGACTGTTTTTGCAACTACAGAGTCACCCATTGGGGTACAAACGGAAAAGGGCTCAATCAAAACATCGGGAAGTACATTAAACTTCCTAGCTACCAAATGTGTAACAAAAGAAAGAGTAGCACCTAGGTCAAGCAAAGCATAAACATTAACAGAGAAAACTTGTAACCTACCCGTCACATCATCGAGAGAGCTTTCTTGTTCACCCTTAGCCTTGAGACCATAAAAACGGTTCCTTTTTGGAGCTTCAGAATTAGGACCACTTGGTTGAGCTTGACTATTACCCTTACCTTGACTTCTTAAATTAGGAAAATCTTTTACCATATGGACACCTTTGCCACAACCATATAAACTATTAGTTCCAACAAGACATTCGCCCCCATGCTTCTTACCACACTTACCACAAGTTGGTCTTTCTCTTGGTGGATCAACATTTTTCCCCTCTTGAGGTTTAGTATTATAACCTCTATCATTGCGATTCTTGGAGAAATTTGAAGGAACTTGGTTTGAATACCTCTTATTAAACTTAGGCTTGTCTTGAACATCAAGCCTACTTTTAGGAGAACCAATCTCAAAAGACTTTGCCTTCTTAGCTTCCCTATTTCTCTTCCTTAGGCGACTTTCCTCAACCTATTGATAATGAACCATCAACCTAGAAAGATCCATATTGTCATGAAGCATGACTGCCCGACATTCTTCTTCAAGCTCTTTGGACACGCCCATTACATAACGGCTAATTTCATCCCTAGCATTAGAAACCAAAGAAGAATCATATTTGGACAACTTAATGAACTTCAAGGAGTATTCCTTAACACTCCTACCTCCTTGACTAAGGTTAATAAACTCCTATACCTTAGCCTCTCTTTGTTCCCTTGGAAAGAATCTATCAAGAAAGGCCTTTTTGAAGATCTCCCAAGTCACGGGACCATCTCCTAAAGCCTTACTATCCTTCCACAGATTGTACCATGTCTGAGCCACGTCCTTGAGTTGATAAGTAGCAAGTTCAGCCTTCTAAGTAGTACTCACCACTATAGCAAACAAAATCTTGTAGACCGCATCTAGGAAGTCTTGGGGGTCCTCATAAACTTTTGATTCAAAGTACATGGGAGGATTCATCCTCGTAAAGTCTCTCAAATGGCTAGCCATAGTACTAGCATGCTGGTTTTCTCGAGGAACAACCTCTTTGTTAGCTTGAGTCGTGATGGCTTGAGCTTGGGTGGTGATGGCTTGGGCCATTTGGAATAGGGATGCCCTCACCACACCATCCGTCACAGTCGGAGGATTCACAGAAACTTGATCATTTGCAGTAACTTGCACTTCAGGAGCATTTCGGTCACCTTGCGGAGTAGCTCCCGCATTCGAAATCTCTTCCCCTACCCTTCTAGCGGCTGTCCTTCTTGTGTTCATCGCCTATGTACACAAAAAAGGGATTATATGTTAAAAGAAACATAGTGTCAAAGCTCTAAAGGCACGACATAGGAGTATCAAGAAAAGAGAAGTTTCCTAGTCATCACATAGCCTCTCATCCATAATTGTGGCGCGCTTTACAACCATTAGCAAGACACTAGGTAACGTGGTTTAGTGAGACATTGACCCTAAGGATATTTTCACCTCATGCTCTGATACCAAGTTTGTCACACCCGGATCCTAGACCACGAATGAGACCGCGTCGTCGTCCTCTCAGAGGACTCAGACAAGCCCTTAGCATTCGTCATAACATGTGATCAATAAAAATTGCGGAAAATTTGAAAGTTTTACATTCTATTTGAAGTATAATTAGACTTCATACTTAAGATTCATAAAGACATACAATATTCTAAAACTGTCTCACATATATAGAAACCATCTAAGAGTGTGAATCTGGACTTAGCCAATAATAGTCAATATGCCATATAGTCCTTAATACAAAAGAATCAAAAGAACATAATGGAAATAACATATTCTAAAAACTACAAAGTCTTCATATATGGAATATAGATGATAGTGTCCCGAACATGAGGACCTACCAAGACTTGGAGAAAGAGTTCCTAGTTTCTTCAAATCGAACTGCTTAACTTCAATGGCCGAAACCTAGAATTGTAGTAATTTAAAATAATGGGGTTAGTACGCCACATGTACTAAGTATGGGTATATGCACATAACACATAGGGACATGCATGAAAAAGGATCATTTATCATCTCTATAGAAAACATGCTAAATCATATGAAAGTCTTCAATGCACATACCATATAACAGATACAAGTTAAAGATTCCATCACTTAAAACATCATCATAATCAAAGACATATTCTCATACAGTCATGTAAAATTTCATATTCAATAAATCATATAAACGTAACATACAAAACACTTACCAATGATCCCATACCCAACCTACAAGTGCAATGGTCATGTGAGGCCCCATAACCCCACATCACCAAGTAGATAAGATAGGAGACCATAAGTAAAGCTTTGATTCATGTAACTTGTAACATAGTTAGTTATCACTTCATATACCAATATAACCAAATAACATATTCATCATAATGAACAACATTCATATAAGAGTAACATCATATATCATAAAAATATATCTTTCATATCATCATATTACATAAGAACAATCTCCTAGGACTATCCTTAGAGTCAACTTGTGCAATGTCTAGGTAGAGTCTCATACCCCTACCTATACTAAGCAAACTCCTCAATTCACCCTAGTCAACGTTCATTTACTTGTCTTTTATTTTACATGAGGGAAGATACGCATTAATCGACATAGACCATGTGAGCTAAACATGGAATCCAGTGTCTTCCCCACACCGAAAAGAGGTGGTCTACCGGCCAAAGTAGAACCTAACATGACATAGCTTTCTAGGTGGATCCACTAGCTAGTATCCTATAGTGGTAGCATAGTTCAAGAACTAGGAGATGTATTAGAGACCCATAGTTCCACATTACGTGGAAGCCTCAATATCATGAGAATCATTGTGAACCTACCTTCCCACTAGGGAAGGGACACTTTCCATATCTAGTTCATCGGTGCTTAGCTTAAGTCCCTTTCTTGAAATAACCTTTAAGTTTTATTTTATCATAATCTTTTCATAGATCATAGTAGATTAACTCCTTGTATAACATGATCATGAGCTCTTTTAGATTAGATGAGAATTTCCTTTCATTGTAACCCTTGATACGTGAGATTTACATGGCATAATCATCTTGTGTAAAGCATACAAGAGAGTATCATAACTTGCATATTTGTATTCTTATCATAATCTCACAAGTAACGTGTTATTATCCCAGCATATTCTCATAGCAACATCATACATACTTTTCATAACATAGCATCATAGTTTATCGGCTAACTTAAACATTTAAGAGTAATCACACTTAGAAGACTTACATCTTGCTTCCGAGAATCTTATTCATCATGCAATATTTTTAATCATACATAGTGAAATACTAAATGGCATAATCAAGAACAACTCATAAAATCATGTACAAGATCAATGCATCGCATAGGAGAAAGTAAATGGGTCGTTAAAGGGTTCATTTAAGTCTTAATTCAACTCCTAATGTTTACACATTATCAAATACCATAAACAACCCATTCGAAACCATCACTTAGAGAAATATCATGTATCACATGACATTCAAACATTATCAATCAATCACTCAACAATTCGTGTTAAATTAAACATAGAAAATGTTTACCTTTCATTGAAAATCATAAATCTAGGGTTAGGAAGAAAATCCGTTTTGTAGAGTAAAAACCTAGTATTTGAAGTTCTTGAAAACTTATCTTGAAAGGACCTCTTGGGGAAAGGAATCCCAAGAGAGAAAAACCCATACCTTATAGATGAAGAATCCACGAAATCTGATTGGAAATTCGAAACCTTCGTCTTCTTCCTTAAGCTTTTCTTGTTCTTCAATGGAGTTTGGAAAAGAGAGCGTTCTTGATAGATTGAGAGAAAATTCGTTTGATATGATTTGGGACAATTAAAAGTGGTCTAAAACTTACCTAATATCAATATATATAGTCGTTCCATGAATTACCCAAAAGACCCTCCACTTAAATTACCAAAATGCCCCTCCTAAATCGACTTAAAGTAGGAGAGCATTTGACTAAGGGTCTCGGATTTGACAATGATTTTAAATTAATTAATTAAGTTGTTAATTTAATTAATTAAGTGATCTAGGGTAATTACTAATGTACCCCTAAGTCGTTAGGACCATAACCAACCCCTTTGGACCACCCTAGGTTAGGTACTAGGATGTTTCTTTAGTTAGCTACTCGGTTAGTGTCACCCGGTTAGGTCTTAGGATTTCGAGCACACTAGTTGGTTCATTTTTGTTAGTCCTAGGTTAGTTAGTTAGTTATGTAAGTTAGTTAGAACCTAGGATTGGTTAGGAAGCGCGGCCCCACGTGGATGGACCCGACGCGTGCCCGCCCCCTAACCGCCCTAACTGAATCGGTTGGGCTTGGTCTCTCGGCCGTTGGTAGCACATGTGCTTGCACATGTGTTGCCGTGCACTTTCCTAACCGTGCACTCTGGAAAGTTCACTTCTTGTCCAAGGATCCTCACTATGTCCTAGGGTACTGCTTAATCTACATGATCATTTTAAATGATCATGTGTTATGGTACCTAGGCTTGACACTTGGATGCCTAGTACCTAATGTGTGTATGTGAAGAATAAAGTTATTTTAGATTTGGGTCTTCATTGCATGTACAATTCCTAAACAAGCTTGGATTAGAGCATTTGAACATCAAAGTGTATTTTAATTTACTTGTGTATACATACAAAAATTGGCTAACGCCCTTAAGCCAATATTCTCTATCATGCCAAATATTACTCAATATTGTGCATTAGGATGTCTATGTACCCCAATACATAATCTTAAAACCTAATAGGCTCTTCACTAGACAAGTACATTTTCTGGAATGTTAGAGGACAGTAGGAACTAATGACTAGAAAGGGGGAGTGACTAATATGCAGACTTCATCCAGGCCTGGCGGGGTAGGATGATCTTCTTACCTCCTTTTATGTTATCTTTTAATACTGATTTTTTTATTTGCATTTGAGGACAACTACTTCTTTTTGTTGGAGGGGTGAGGAATTTCCATACCTACCACTAGCGGGATGTATTTATGAATATTGGAGCTTATTTGTTTAAATACATTTTTGTTTTTGGATTACGTCTATTGATAAATTTTTGCCCATTGCTTTATTATAAAAATGGTGTTGAAATTTTTGCATCTATTTTGTGTTTGATTGTGGTTGTTCTTTTACAAATCTGATTGGCAATTGTGGTAAATACCGATGACTTGAATAATGCTCTTAATTAAAAAGAATAATTATGTGTCTACGATCTAGAAAACTAAGTTACATAAGTAATATGTGAATGTTTAGCATCTCGTTGTTACTAGTCAATTGTCTATTAGGTCTCTTGTGATTAATATTTCAAGGTAGCTACAGAGTGTGAAGTCTCGTTGATGATTATATAAATACCTTGTGTTGTGAGGTTATCTTGTACATTGTGCTTTAAGACACCTACAATTTGCCCCGTTGGCCCGATTGATTGAGTAAAGCATACAATTGAAATTATCTTAGGCAAATTTTTTGAAGGGTGAACGAATTTGACAATATACCTATTTGTATCCAACCTTGTGAGAAGTGTGAAACTTTCTTGGAACCTTTGAGCCTATCCTTTTCTTTGGAATAACCTTGAAAAACTTTGACCTCTATATACCATCACCCTTAAACTTTATGAAGTATTGGTTCGTTTGAATAGCAAACTTAGGCCAAAATCTTAAGTTGGGGTGTGGTGAAAAAGAAGGAAAGTCAAGAAATGTGAAGAATTACCCCTTGGATTGATTATTTTTAAAAAGATGGAACCCCTCCATGTAAAATGTATAGAATAAAGAAAAGAAGAAGACTGAGAAGGACAAAAAAGTTGAATAAAGTGTGTAAAAATAGTAAAAGAAATGGTGTATCCGGCGATTCATGTTTTGTTGAATAATGGGGTGGATTATGAACATTTTTTAATTTGAAAGAGGAGGAAGAAATGATTTCAAAGTGATACTTCAATAAGGTATAATCCCCTAAGCCTAAATAACCATACCATTAAACTCAACCCAATTACAACTTAAAAAGACCATTGTGGTCTTGAGTGAGCTGACGAATGTTGATAGGAAAATAAGGGCAAGCCTATGGATTGAGTCATGCATGTCCTCATTTTTTTTGAGTCATAGAGCTATATATGATTACGGGACATTAAATTATTGAGAAATTTTTTGTGCATATGGAATCATATTTGTTGTGAGGGCATTTGAATACCTTTGTTCAGCTTGAACTTTCCATTGAAACAAGTATTGTGAGCTTGAGTACACTTGATAATGGTGAATAACAAGTTTGAACCATTTTTGTTTGTATTTATGTTGTGTCCTAAGAAGCACTATTTGTTGACATCTTTGTTGAACTAATTGATCTTGAGTTTTTCATGAGGACAAGAAAAAGTTTAAGTTGGGGGTGTTGATGAGTGCGAGATTTTGACTTATATAGGGCTTTGTTTTGATAGGATAAGTGTCCTAAAATGCATAATTGATGCGCTAATTTGATATTAAAGTCTTGATTTGCAGTTGTTAAGCATAAAGAGCAACGCAAGGACGCTACAAAGCAAAAAAGGAACTAACAAACTGAAGAAGTATAGAAAAGTTATCCTGGTGACCTCCAAGACCACTCTGCGAACCGCCGAGTGTATTTTTAGCTCGGCCAAAGCTCCTGCTTGCCATCCCTAGGTAAGAACCAATTTGGGGACAGGAATGGACAGTCAGTGTATCGTCGAATGACTACTTGACACCAACTATGATCGCCAATGTTTACAACTATCTGAGGACTGATGTCTAATGCAAATTGGAGATGGAAGGGAGAGAAGGGAAGATGGCCGACCGGATTGGTGAAGCGCGACTTACTTAGCTTTATGGAATTTAAAGAAAACTGTCACTACCCAAAAATGGATGTGATTGAACTCATCGTATCTCACCAAGACAAGTCACCCTAAAACTCAACCATTACAATAAAATGCGGAAATTCAATAATAAACTCAAAAATACCCAAAACATAGTTGTCACATGTGAAAGCCTCTAAAGTATTACAATTGATTCAAAAGAAAAACACAAGTCTCAAATGAACTTTTTTCTAGAATAAAACAAGATCATAAATAGGAGTAATAAAGTCAAACATGATGACAAACAACTACATCACAAATCTCCAAGAAGCGTAGGAAAATAAGAGAAAAGATCACAAAGGTCCGGGCTAGTAACCTACAAAATTGTAGAAGCAAGGGGTGAGTACATACCTAACTTCAACAACTACCACTTGCATAAAATCAGCTTCCACAACAACAATTTCATTATTAATTAAAACACAACTTCCAGAACTACCACATGCATAAAACCAGCTCAACCTAACAATTTACAATTTAGAAAGCTCACAAATCAACAACAACACTATAAAAATTACATATCCTCAACAACAAATACCTTATTCTTTAATCAGAACTAAAACTTGCATAAAAATAACTCAACCTAAGAGTTCACAATTTACAAAGCACACAGCTCAACAACACTAACAATTACATATCCTCAACAATAAATTCCTGATTCATCAATCACAATTTCCACAAAAAGGTGCTCACAATATCAACACCACAAAAGATCAAATTCATCAATGAAAAAATAGTGTGTAATGCAATTAAATGCAATGTCAAGTATAGTGATGCATGTGTGACCTAATGATACCCACTTGTTGTCTCTTAGTTCGGGACCCATGGAGGACATATTTATCCATGCATCCATTGTTGCGCGCGATGCAACCCTCAATAATATTAACCATCGCGGTGTGCAATACGTTCCTCAAAAAATACTATACATCATGATTTGGGACACGTCCCTCAAAATGGTACATCCTCGTTAGTTTCTTATTCTTTCTTAATTTACATAACACTTGTTACAGCCATATCTCAGATCACAACATATAACATATTCACACAAATAATTAGGAGATGACCATTTTCATAACATTGAAAATTTCACAACAACACAATCATGATACAACATCAACAGTTATTTAACAAGCCTTTTCAAACCATTCTCCATTATCAACACATCACACACAAATAATTAATCACATTCTCTTTTATTACCCCTTTTTTATCATTACAATTAATCAATGTGGACAAGTCAACCCCTCACCAAGTCTCATTTTCCCCAAACACATATTAAGAGGAAGTACATGAATTTCATACACTTAATAAGGGTTTATAAATCTACTTGCCTCAATTAATTAACAATTCACTTTCGGAGTTGAGTCTTCCCCTTTCGTTTGACTTCCAAATGAATCCACTCTATTCAACAAAATATTTACAATAAGATTTCAATACTAGCACTATTATATTACTATATGCCTAGCCCCAAATTTAAAAGCATGTTCATAAATTTTGATGCCAATGAAAATTCCATCACTCATATTTCCCAAATTTAAAGTCTAGTTTTAAGTCTCAATTCCTCAAAATATCTGTAGTAATTTACTGAAGCATACGAGACCTAATCCAAATCTATTCATATATGTAAATAATACATAAATAATATAAAATAAATAATTAAAATCTATAAACGTTGGTAATCATTAGAAAATAATTCCCATTAGTGTCTTTCTCACTAATACCACCGACGACAGTAAGTGTTTTCACTCAGCAATTTTAGTTATTTATTTATCTTTCCTCACACATAAATAGTAATAGGTTAACTTAATGAACAGGTCAGCGAGCCAGATTATGTCCATCGTTCAAACCCATAAATTTCAGGAAGTTCAGTAAAACTCGATGAGCTAAAAATATTATTCGGTGCAATGTCTAGTGGGTCGGCAGTCGCGACTTACTTTACCTCCTGTTGTTCAAAGTGAAAGGTTTTAAAATGGCCAAATGGTAATAAAAAAATCCTTCACTCTCTCATTTGTTCAACTCATGTACTCTCTTAGACTTTTCTATTCTTGCATATTTATGTTTCAGTTCAATTGCTTATGTTTCATCTTTCTCCTTACATTCATGTGCATTCAATGTACTGGCGTCATTCGATATACATCCTATTAATGAAGTCAGGGTCATGAACAAGCACTTCATTAATCCCATTTCATTCTAGCTAGCTTTTGTAAACCTACTTGCTTTCCGAAGGGTTCCACGTTTGCATTCTTTAGATTTATTAAGATATTATGGGTCTTTTACCGACATCAATATTAGTTTTTTGATCCCTCATAGGCAATGTAATTTGAGGATTATCTTTACTTTTCCCTTGTTAATTTTTTGAGACTTGAGTTGCCTTCTTATGACTATTTGAATATTTCGAGACGTTTATGAGTTTATCAATAGTTGAGACAATTGAGTTAATCTTTACATTTGCAGTTTTTGGTGTAGATTAATGTCTTCCCCTGAGTAGTAAGAAAGTTCAAGGATTTTCTCGGGATCATTAATGATTTTAGAGTGTCTACCACGTCCACAGTGTAGGCTCGAGGCGTGACAAAGGGTGAGTGATTACATTTCATTATTGAGGGAAAAGCATGAAAGGAAGTGTCTTGCCGGTATGGACGTTTGCTATGGATGTCGTAAGAGTGGCCACCAAATGAAGGATTGCCCAATCCATGCGGCCAAAGGGATAGAAGGTACCCAAACTCCCACTAATGCTCCAAACTCTGATGCTCCCAAAAATAATCGCTTTTATGCCCTCCAATCCCGAGGTGATTAAGAGAGATCTCTGGATGTTGTTACCGGTATGTTACAAGTATTTTCCATTGATGTTTATGCATTTTTAGACCCTAGTACCACTTTTTTTAACTTCTTTAGTGAATATGAGATTTGATATACTTCCTAATGTCTTCCATGAACCTTTTTTCGGTTTCTACCCCGGTGGGTGATTTCGTACTAGTTAGAAGAGCTTATAGGGTTTGTCCCGTGTCATTGCCCAATAGAGTCACATTGGTGGACTTGGTAGAACTCGATATGTTGGACTTTGATGTCATTGTGGAGATGGATTGCTTGCATTCTTATTTTGCCTCCACCGATTGTAGAACTCGGGTGGTAAAATTTTAATTTACAAATAAACCCGTTTAGAGTGGAAGGGGGGAAACTTTTCTCTGAAAAGTCAAATTATTTCATGTCTTAAATCTTTTAAGTTAATTTCTAAGGGATGTCTCTATAATATTGTGAGAGTCAAGGATCTTGAGTCTGAGACTCCCTGCTTATAGTCGGTCCCCGTAGTGAGGGATTTTCTAAATAAGTCTTCCTCGATGACTTACCCGGAATTTTTCCCTAGCGGGAAATAGATTTCGGCATCGATTTATTACCAAATATGAAACCCATCTCAATCCCTCCTTACGGAATAGCCCCGGCTGAGTTGAAGGAATCAAATGCTCAACTCAAGGATTTACTAGATAAGGGCTTTACTAAACCAAGCATATATTTGTGGGGTGCCCAAGTGTTGTTTGTGAAAAAGAATGATGGGTCGCTTAGAATGTGTATTGACTACCGCCAACTGAAAAAGGTAACCATAAATAATAAGTATCCTCTTCCTAGGATTGATGATCTGTTTGATCAACTCTAAGGTGTGAGTTACTTTTCAAAAATTGATATGAGATCGGATATCACCAACTAAGAGTTAGAGAGGTTGACATACCTAAAACGGCCTTCCAAACTAGGTATGGTCATTTTGAAATCTGATTCATGTCTTTTGGCCTAACAAATGCCTAGTTGGCTTTCATGGACATATGAATCGAGTTTTTAGAAACTATCTTGATTTTTTTGTGATTGTCTTTATTGATGACATGTTGATATATTCTAAAAGTGAGGGTGACCATGTGAAACATTTGAGGATAGTCTTGCAAGTCCTCAAGGACGATGAACACTTTGCCAAATATAGTAAGTTTGAGTTTTGGTTGAGATCGGTTGTTTTTCTTAGTCACATTGTCTCTAGCGAAGAGGTAAAAGTATATCTGAGAAAAATGGAAGTGGTCAAAAATTGGTCTAGACCTTTGAGCCCTACCGACATTTGAAGCTTCTTGGGTTTGGTCGGGTACTATAGGAGGTTTTTTGAGGGATTTTCCTCCATCGCATCTCCATTAACATCCTTAACTCAAGAAAATGCTAAGTTCAAGTGGTCGGAGACATGTGAGAAGAATTTTCAATTGTTGAAAGATAAGCTTACCTCCACTTCGGTATTGGCCTTGTCAGAGGGCACAGAAGGGTTTGTGATATATTGCTACGCTTCTCGAGTAGGTTTGGGTTGTGTCCTTATGCAACATGGTAAGGTGATAGAATACTCCTCTAGGCAACTCAAGGTGCATGATAAGAACAATAAAGTTCATGATCTTGAATTAGCGGTCATAGTGTTTTATTTTTGAAAATATGGAGGCATTATCTATATGGGGTGCATGTGGATGTGTTCACCGACCATAAAAGTCTCCAATATGTTTTCACTCAAAAGGAGTTAAATCTCTGGCAAAAGAGATGGTTAGAAAACTTAAAGGACTATGATATGAGTGTTCTTTACCACCCCGACAAAGCCAATTTGATGGCGGCTACTTTAAGTCAAATGTCAATGGGTAGTTTAGCCTATGTTCCCGAAGGTAAGAAAGAGTTAGAAAAAAAGGTGCATAGGTTGGCCCGTTTGGATGTTCGGTTAGAAGATTCTCCAAAGATAGGAGTCACGGTTTGTCATAACTCCGAATCATCTTTAGTGGTTGAGGTGAAGTCTTAGAAACATCTTGATCCTCTATTGATGGAGTTGAAGGAATCGTTTCTTAGAAAATCTAATAAATCTTTCTCCCAAGGGGTGGATGGGGTACTTAGGTACCAAGGTAGGTTATGTGTCCCGGATGTGGATGACTTAAGGGGACAAATCATGGAAGAGGCTTATGGATCCCGATATTCCATTCATCCGAGTGCCACTAAAATGTATTGTGATCTACAAGAGATCTATTTGTGGGAAGGGTTGAAGAGGGATATGGCAGAATTTGTGGCTAAATGTCCTAATTGTCAACAAGTCAAAGCCGAACATCGAAGACCGGGAGGGTCGACTCAAGATATAGTTATCCCCACAATGAAGTGGGAAGATGTTAACATGGATTTTGTGGTAGGTTTGCCTCATACACGGAGGCAAAATGATTCAATATGGATTATATTTTATTGGTTGACAAATTCAGCCCACGTTATTCCCATCAAAGCTACTCATCCGGCACAACATTATGCTAAATTGTATATAAAAGATATTGTGAGGATGCATGGAGTCCCCTTGTCCATCATTTCGGATAGGCGCACTCAATTCACTTCTCATTTTTGGAAAGCATTCCAAAGTGGGCTCAGTGCAAAGGTAAATCTTAGTACCGCTTTTTGTGCACAAATGGATGGTTTGGTGGAACGAACTATCCAAATCTTAGAAGATATGTTTAGGGCGTGTGTCATTGACTTAAAGGGTAATTGGGAATATCATCTACCATTGGTCGAATTCTCCAACAATAGTAGCTACAATTCTAGCATCGCCATGGCACCATATGAGGTTCTTTATGGGAGGAGATTTAGATCTCCGATTGGGTGGTTTGAGGTAGGTGAGTTTGCGATAATAGGTCCCGAATTAATTCATGAGGTTGTGGGAAAGTCCGACTCATATGAGATCGTTTGAAAGCGGCTCAAAGTCAACAAAAATCTTATGTTGAAAATAGAAAGAGGGACATTGAATTCGAAATAGGTGATTAGGTCTACTTGAAGATTTCACCCATGAAAGAGGTGATGAGGTTTGGCAAAAAGGGGAAACTTAGTCCCCGGTATGTGAGGAATTATGAAATATTAAAGCGGGTCAGGAAAGGTTCTTATTAGTTGAAGTTACCAAATGAATTAGCTTTGGTTCACCCGGTATTCCATGATTTCATGCTCAGTAAATGTATAGGCGACCCGGTGTCTATTCTTCAATTAGAAGGGTTAGGGGTGAATGAGAACCTTTCTTATGAAGAGTTTCCGGTCGAGATCTTATCTCGTCAAGTCAAGATATTAAGGAACAAAGAGATTGCCTCTGTAAAAGTCCTATAGAGGAACCATCTGGTTGAGGGTGCAAAGCGGGAGGCCAAGGCCGACATGAAGTCCCGCTATATTCATCTTTTCTTCTTATTCCTAGACAAAATTTAGGTCAGTAGCTTCTCTTAAAAGAAAATTATAAATAGTGTTGAACTTAGCTTGATTTTCTATTATATGCGTATCTTTGTAGAGGGTTCATGCTTAAAATAAATGTTCATGAAATTGTCCTCATGGTTAACTTGTACTTGCATGTAATATGTTATGATGTTTCCATGAGAGTTGTTGTGAGCATAGTTGATGTTGTTTGAGAAAACAAAATTGCATGACAAATCTTTGATGTTATTGTGAGCTCATAGTGAAATGGAGAAGGTAGTTCCTCCTTAAACTAAGTGAAATAGGAAGCCCTTATGTGTGATCAATTGTGGATTTAATTCCTATGTTCTAATGCTATGACTATGAGTTGAAAGGAGTTGAGAATTCCTCCTATGAGATGTGACTCATTATAGCATTGTTGTTGTTGGGATTCTAATATTGAGTCTCTTTCCTTCCCTAAGAGTGAGTTAAGGTGTCATTCAAGGATGAATGTTCCTAAGGGGGGGGGGGGATATTGTAACACCCCAGAAGTTCCATGACCTAGACTAAAGCCTCACGTAGTGAATAATGATGATTATAGACCTAAAATAATATAATTAACTTGATTAGGAAGTATTAAGGCCTAGACGTAAAAAAAAATGACCACGACGTTCGGAGACCAGTGAAAAATTAACTAGTGTGCCTTAAGGTTTTCTATGGGGTTTGTAGAGTTCTATGGTGGTCAAACCTTATGAAAATGCTCTGGGTACAGATTAGAGTGTGTTTAGGTTCAAAACGTTGGGGTACGACTCTCCGAGGACCACCCTAAAGGCCCTCGAGGAGGACCCAAACTTTTACGCAAAAATCTGTCAAAACAGCATGCAAACGATGAGGGCCAAACAACGCCCCGTCAATTGACTCACGCTCCGTCGTTAGAGTCGTGAGTCCACACTTATATTCTTGGATACATGGCTCTATTTGGGAAGCGTCTGAATGAAACTACGCCTTTCCAGGATGGTCCGTTCATGGAACGACGAACGATGGACCGTTAATTGGTGGTCGTCAATCGTGCCTGCGAGCTGATGCAAGACGCTGCCAAGCCAAGGTTGTATTACTAAATTCCACCCTTTGCTAACTAAGTGTGGGGTTGGTCTAATTTTGTAATTTTAGATATATTAAAACACTTTAACTAATGAAACCAACTAACACCTCATAACTCCTAAATCAAAAATCAAAATCCCACTTTCCCTCTCTCACAAATTCTCTCTCTAACTCACCAGTGAAGAACAAATAAGAAATCAAGCTAGGGAACTCAATATCAATCCTTTTTCACTTCAAATTTGTGGAACATCATCAAATAACGTATGGGTATGTTGATTCATGCATTAGTTTCTTCATGAAGCCCTTCAAAACTTTTATTTTTTGAAATTGTTATGGTGACCTAGAGTTTGTGATCTATCAATGGGTTCACTCCTAAATTATTTTGCTTATGTTATTTTCCTTATATCATGAATATATTGGGGTTAATTGATGAATTCTATTGTGAAAATCTTCCTAGAACCCATGTGCACCCTATGACCTAATTTCATGAATGTTATTGGATGAATTGAGTAGAGGTGAATATGTAGTATTGTAATTGATGATTATCCAGCCATAGAATCTTGTTTCATGTCTATTGTGATGTATATAGAGGTGATTATGATACTTGATTCTTAAACTTTAAAAGAGGGTAAACCTTAGGGTTTGTATATTTATGTTGGAGAATATAGCATATGATCTTTAAAGTTGCATGCGAGGTACATGTCCTTTGAAAGGATGAAAGAAAGGTAATTGTGAATTGGTTTCTACTCTCTTGAACCCTACCTATTATGTTGCATGAATTGTGTGGGATGAAGCTAATCTCTTGTGTTTTTTGAAAGTATAGTTCTCATGGAAACAGCACAATTGATATTGTGAAAAGTATTAACCACAAATGTTTGTTGATTCTAAGATGAAAGTATATTCTCACCTAATGAATGTAAGAGCTTTATGTTGAATTTTATTGAATGAAGATGGTTTTCTCTTCAAGCATGTAGATACAATTAAAAGAACTAATGGTAGTATGTTAGGAAAGTATACTAAGCACCGAGAGGATATGTCCAATGAGAAAAAGAACCTCCCGTTAATGCAAGAGGTTGGGTCATCCTAGTGATACTCATGAGATGGGGACTTACCCATTAATGCAATAGGTAAAGTCCCTAGAAGCAATCTACCTATCCCTTAACTATGTGCCCCTGTAGGACATAGCTAATGGATCCACATATTAGCTAGTGTGTTTGTCAAGTAGAACACCCTTTTTTCGGTGTGGGGCTTTATGACACCGGATACCATGTAAGCTTTCATCGTCTATGTCAGTTATGGTTGCTCTTACCCAAATAATAATGAAGTAATGAAAGAAGTGTGAACTATTCTATGATATCCCAATGAGTTTACTAAGTAGAAGTGAAGGTATGGGACTTCACATGTACATTTCACTAGTAGGCTTAGAAGGTTGTTGTGGGTTGTTCTTTGTAGTTATGAAATAATAATGATAACATGTAAATTAAATGGATAATGGTTATAGTGAGCATGTTCTTATATTCAAATGTGGTTCATTATGTATGTATTTCACTCATGATTATGACATGTGAAAGAATGGTAAGGTAATATGTGTGGCTAAGGTGGGTTCTAAGGAACACTTGGTAGAGTTGGTATTATGGGATGCTAACTTTACATTGCACAAGTGAGCCCTAGGATGTGCCAAGGTTATAACATCACTGTAGTTGGACATGGTTGGGGTTGTTTGCATTATGTAATGTGTTGAAGATGTGAAAGATTTCCAAAATTTCATGAATGCATACTTTTATATAAATTTCCATATCTCATATTTTAAAGGTTTTTATGCATTTCTCCATACTTGGTGCAATAATTGTACTAACCTTTTTCTCCTTTTTCTATTGTGAGTAGAGGTTCTGGCTAATCGGTTTTCTCCTACCTCTCTGTAGAAAGCATGGACTTCTTATCTCCAAGACTCGTGGTATGTCCTCAAGGATCGGACACCACTTTATGATCTCTCTATTGATGTAATAGAATTAGTAATCTTTCCTTATTTACATTTGTTCTAAGGACTATTGTGTGGAAATGGCTAAGGACCCTATTTGAAGATTTTTGTTGAACTCTTATTAATAGATGGTGTATATGTGACAATGGTATTAGATTCTTACTATTTTGCTTATGAAAAGGAAGTTTGAACTTCTATTGTAAAAAAATTTAAATTCGCATCAATTTCATTATGCAGTGACGATTATGCTAAGGGCTTGTATAAGACCTCTTTGAGGTTGAGTACGCCGGTAACGTCTAGGAGGTACTCTCTGGTCGTTACAATTACATTTTTTAAGTTCATTTTTTTGTTACATTTGTTAATATTAATTTTGATATTTTGCACAGTCTAGAAATTTATTAGAATATGAAAAAGATTTCATACAGAGATATTCAATTAACTAGTGATATTGGCGTATGGTTTTATGATAGTAGTATTGTACTATTGGTTGTTTTAAATTTCTATTTAAACAATAGGTTAGTTACTAAATTAGAGGGTGGTGAAACATTTTTTATATTGGGGTTGGGCATTTTATATTTTTATTACAAAGAGATTTCACTTTTTATTAATTTTTCGGTCACCACTAACTCGGATTCTTGCCAAACTACGAACAATTCAACCCCCCCCCCCCCCATTTTTTGTCTTTCCATTTCTGGTTATGAAGTCACTGTTTTCACGAAAATCACCCGATCCCTTTGTTTTTTTCCTATTTTCGGCGAACAACCGCAAAACCTGCCACCACCATGGCTCCTCTCTTCTTCAATCTGAAAAATCAAACACATTTAACCCCTTCCCATTTCTGTCCATTCAACACTAGAGAAACCATTTTTTCCCGGTGAAATAACCCCTAGAACATCGAACCAGAAATCCCAATAAAATTCTGACTCCACCAGTACACGCGCAACAGTAAACGACCACAAATTCTGACTCCGACGAAATCCCTAAACATATCAAGCGAGCTCCAATCTCTAACACGTCAACAATGGTGCCAATGGACATGATTTGTCTCTCTAAATCAGTAACTCCTGCAACACATCCTTGTACCAGAATATTTCATTTGGTAATATTCGTATTTTTGATGCATACACTACATTGTCAAGAACATTTTATCTTAAGGCAAAGTGTTGCTCCGAAATCTTATAATGCTATTTTTTTTTTAATGTTCATTTTTTTTATACAAAAATTATGAGTCATAGATAGAACTCCCTGGAAATAGTTGGTCAGATATGATGAAATTTTTTTAATTCAAAGAATTTATAAAGAATAACATCAAACGTTAAAAAAGAGACCCAGAACGTCGAACAACAACACTCCAAAGTAAAATGGAACATCACATCCATACAAGATCATAATTAGCTAAATTAAAATGGACCACCCTCCATCAATTTCTCTTTTATTATTGCATGCCATATAAAGTATATGCTAAAATAACCATAAGATTGTTATTATCATAAATGTTTTTTTCGTTATTGTCTCAAAATAGTCATTACTATTTTGAAGGTTTCATATCATCGGCCCCAACTTATTCGGACAAAACCACAGTTATTGTTATGGTTAAAGTATGGAGTCACAAAAAATTAATGCAATTTTCAACCAAACAGTAGATGGCATCTGGATGTTCACAACGGGATATACTAAAAAAAGATATTTGAAATATAAAATATTAAAATCTCACAGTATAAATTTGTGAGCTCTTGAATTCACAAATATCCAAAAAATAATAACAAAGAGGACCTTACTTTCCTAACAATCAAGCAGATAAAGACGTGTTGCTTAGTATATTTTTAAAAAAGATAGCCTTTCGGTTGTATCCAAGTTTACAATTCATAAATTTAATTGAAAGAAGCCAAAAGAAAGAGTTATTACCTCTTTATAAAAAAAAAAAAAAAAATTTATCAAAAGAATGAATTATGACTACAGAAAAAATGTTCTCTAATGATGATTAATAGCTTAATTATCACTAAATATGTATTTTCAGAGGCAATTGGTACTCTGTATAATATACTAGTTATGGGCAAGCAAGAAAGCAATCATTTAAGTTCTTTTAACAAACTTCATCATTGATTCTGTATTAGTTATCAAATATTTGGTGTTGTGTGCTATCTAATATAAAACAATCCACATGCAATTTTCTCAAAAAGTATACGAAGAAAAACTATAGGGACAAAAGAAAAGATATATTCTCAATCATCCTCTTTAGAATTTTGAACATAATTCAAAAAAAGTTACTAAAAATTGCAAAATGAAGTTGCAATAGATGCATGAATCCCTATGATTTTATAGTATAAAATTAAGTTTCATAAAATAGTAGGAAGAAAACTTTTAGAAATGAAACACTTTATAGGAAATTTAATTAAAGTGTTTGAATTAAAAAAACATATAAATAATAATGGTAGAAATAAAAGATTTGATTATTAAATAACCAAATGTAATGATTCAACCATCAACCATTTCAGCAGCATATCGCATTGCAATTGAAATGAATTTCCTTTGTTTATATGTAGCAACCTTCAGAAAGAGACAAAAGAGAAAATCATTTTTCAATCATCTTTGCTGCAACTTTAAATGAGTTAAAAAACAGGTCACCAAAATAGGAAAAAGAATTGTAATAATTACATGAACCACTATGACTTATAGTAAAGATTAGGCTCCATGAAAACATTCAACAATGAAACAAACATCATAAAAGCTTAATTAATGTATTTGAATACCCTATAGCCGAAAAAAACTACAAATTATAGTTGCATGAAATTCTTCTACTTATAGACAACATAGGGTAGTGTGAACAAATATTTATTGTGCCTTATCAAAAAGGTCACACCTCTTTGAAAAAGTTACATTCCTTCATAAAGGTCACAACCTTTCATAAAAATCACAATTTTTCGTAAAAGACACAACTCTTCATAAAAGTCACAACTCTTCATGAAAAGGGAAGGCTAGTTTTGAAAATAAATAAATTTAAAAAGGGAATGTTGGTTTATGGTGGCGCCACATGTGTGGGCCTAGGATTCTCTTTTATATAAATACATGATTTGTTTCATCTACTCCTTAATTTGAAAAAAATGAATTCAGTCGGGACCCACAGTTGTAGATTTCGAAGGATACCTAACACCTTCCCTTCGGAATAAATTGAACCCCTAACTAGAATCTAATGGTTTTGTAGAACACTTAATTGGTTTCGTAGTTTTTCCTAAAAATTAGGTTGCGACTCGAATAAAATTCTTGTATTCTTAAAAAAATTAAAATTGATTTAATTGATCATTTTTTAGTCACCACGGCGTTTTTCCTTATTTGCATAAAGTAGGAATTTAAACACTTGGTTCATAAAATCCATCAATGATTTTAGGAATTTAATTTAAACACTTGGTTCATAAAATCCATCATTGATTTTTTTCATTAGTCTACCAAAAAGACATGAATAAGAACTTGTTGTGGTCATATCGAGTCCTAAAAAGGCAGTCTCAGGGAAGTCTGCAGCCCTAATCCCCAAATAGATAGGCCGATCCCAAGTAAATCTCAGAAAACATTTTAGAATCTTAAGATAGTCAAATAAATCATTAATTTGGGACATAAGATACCTTTTCGTAATGGTCACCAAGTTTAGTTATTTGTTGTCAATACACATACACAAGGTACCATCTATATTTTTCACGATCATGACAAGAGCATCTAAGGAGATACACTCAATCTAATCAACCACTTACCTAAGAGATCATGAAGATGCTCCTTAAGCTCTTTCAACACAATTGGAGCCGTCTAATTAGGTTGAACAGAAACTGCTAGAGTACCTTGCTCAACATCAATCCAAAAATCCATATCACGGTCAGGTCAAATACCTTGTAGATTAGTAAGGAACAAATATGTAAAATCTCTAACCACAAGAACTAAATTACGACGAGGAGTGATGACACTAGTATCATTATAGGAAAGATAAGATAGACACCACTTCTATACTAACTGTGCGCTATCAGAAAAGAGATGACACCTCTAAGACAATAACCATCAGAATTGGCCTACACAAGAGGACGATACCATGCTTGGACAAAGTTACAATCTTGGAGAAGAAATCAAAGACCACATGATAGAGCAACAACCAATCCATGCCTAAAATCAAGTCAAAATCTACTATGTCCAACACAATAAGGTCTACAAAAGTATTATACCCCAAATCGTCACCACACCAGTTGTATAAATACAATTCACTACTAAAAATCAAGATAACCCTAACTAAGGAGCATTGTAGGCAACCACATATGAAAATGTAGACCCCGGATCAAATAAAGTATAAGCAGCCTGATGGGTGAAGGAGATTGTATCTGTGATAACCAAATCTGATGTCTCTACTTCTGGCCTTCATGTGAAGGCATACATATGTCCGTGTCTATCTTGACCACCTTCTCGTTATGCTTGATCGAAACCTCTAATACTCTAGGGACAACACCTAATACCCTAAACTTGAGCCTTGGGTTGACCTTATTGACTCGTTGAACTCATATGACTCGACTGAACCTTCCCCCTACGATGACTGGTCATATGATACTCTTGGGGAAAGTGAAAAATACACCACACTTGAGCAACCTCTACCAGTAGTACCCCTCAGAGATGACTCGACTGAACCTCATAGACCATCACAATGTAAATACCATACATGTACACCCTGAGAAGCCTAAACAAGTTCCTGAACCATCTGAACACTCGAACTAGAATTGCTACCATATTTAATATATAGAGTTGCCTAAATCGGCCTAGCGAGCTAATACAATTATGGGTAGCCTCTTCTTAAGAACACCCTACCACAGGACAAAGACCCACTGGAAAAAACCAACCTTATTGTGGGGACTTTTGTTAATTCCTCCATTAGGTTCACCATGAATCCCCTAAATTGTGTGTGCATGGTCAACAATCAGAAGCAAAGAGCAACTCGATGCAACCCTCTACTATGCATCAATACACAGTGGAAATGAGAGTCCTCAGAAAAACCTGCAAACATTTTCGTGATTTGTCGGCATCATTGCAGATGTATGTCTAGAAAACTCATGGAACATTTCCTTATTTTCTACATTAAAGTGACCCCTCATTCAAGTCTCTAAACTCATCTTGCAACTTCTCCCCAAAGC
The DNA here is from genome assembly GCA_022817965.1 of Solanum lycopersicoides. Lineage (NCBI taxonomy): Eukaryota > Viridiplantae > Streptophyta > Magnoliopsida > Solanales > Solanaceae > Solanum > Solanum lycopersicoides. The sequence continues at coordinate 40,641,338 of CM040621.1, read as the reverse complement.
TACTAGGTATATATTTTTCTAAAAAATCCTCAAAGAACTAAGTTCAACTCATCAAAGGTGACCTAGATAGTCTGCACTAAAGATAAAATATTCACCACTACTTCACCGACCCATCAAACTAAAAGGAGGTATAATCAAACCTGTGAGACTGCACTAGTCCGACGTTATGCAACCTCTCCTGATAACTTAGCAGAAACTCATTAGAATCCTCTCCTGCAGCACTAGTGAACCTAGGAGAACCAAATATGATGAATCATCCCAACATCTTATGCTCCTCAGACGACATAGCTGCCCTAAGAGCCATAGGTGGAGAAAAGGTGCAATTTCGCTAAGCCGCACAAGAAGGGGTCACAACAGCATGATATGTCCTAGGGTCTACATAGCCTATGTACCTATTAGGGTTGAAGTTTGTGCCTCATCACTAACTTGGTGTACAGATGAAGTGCTACACATAATACCCTTATGTGACATGCCTTACTTAAATTAGAGAATCCTAGCAAAAGTATCTTGAAATACTGAGGTGGCCACGAACACCGGTGGAGGTTGGGATGGCATCGCGCCATTCGGCTAATGCTGACATACTTAACTTCTACCTCAAGCTCTAGCATTATTACTCACTCTTCGTCCTGAGCTTGTATTGTTTTCCTCCCTTTTGACCTCTATGTCTTCCTCGATATGTACCCATAGCAGCTCCTCCACGACGTGTAGGAGGGTATCGCCCACCCGCACTCAATCTCTTCCTGCCATATCAGAAACAATGAATCAAAAAGACTTTACATATTTGTACAACCATAAACGCACGATAAGAACAAAGAAATAATGAAGTATCCCCAAGAATTCTCTATAGCCTCTCAAAGATTGGATACGGACGTCATGGTATCGATCCATAAGGCTCTAATAGGACCTTGGTCCCTTTACTCTGAAACTGGTGAACCAAGTGATCTGATAACATGTTGTCACGACCAAAAGATTGTGCCATAATGGTGTCCATTATAACCCTACAAGTTGACAAGCATAAACCCAAATAAAACATACAGAAGACAACAATATATTAGAAATAAGACAAACAGTGGAAAGAGAAGCAAAATAAATATAATGGATCATATTTTAAATCATTAATGTGACAAAATTTACAAAACATGCCCAAAAGAAATCGAGAAGACATAACTAACACACAAATCAATCCCCATACTTGGTATCACCTAAACATGAGCTGCTAAATATTGAAGGTCCTAAACGCAAAACATTTAACTAATCCAAAATACTAAAATTAAGTTAGTGTAAAAAGGGAAATCAACAAATCTTTAGACGCTCAGAGCTCACCACGATCTGAGTTCGTGATGTTTGCAGAAGATCAAACGCTCACTGAGGGTGGCTCGAAAAAGGATCCGCATCACAAAATGTATAAAAGTGTAGTATAAGTACCAAAACACGGTGTACTCAGCACAGATCATAGGCTTACCGAGCTCAAAATGATCAAATATAAATAAATAGCACGAAGATTTAAAAGACAAGAAAGATTCAAAACAACAAATATAAGATAAAGGACAGTAAAATAATATCAAAGATTAAGTCACAAGTTATGCATAAGTCATAATACACTCAATACACCTGAGAGCCAACTCTCTCAAAGATGCAATTCAAATCCAAGTAAGGAAACTTGTAAGCTCAAACGAAACATCGAGCTGCCTAGAATGATACCTCAAAATTAACCAAAAGCCACTAACCTTGAGAGATATATCCACGACCCACCCAGGATGGCACATCAAAGTTTCCATTCATATACATCCTGATGAGAGATTGTAACCCAGCCTAAGACAATGTGCTACAAAAAATTATTAAGCGAGCTCATTAGAGTAAAAGGCATCAAAATTTACCAAAAATCAAGTCAAAATGCTTTTTAATGCTCTTGAACCAAATGGGTGTAGCAGACTTTCAACTCATTAACGTCAGTTTTTCCCTTTCTAAAACAAAGTCATTTCCATCAATGATAATCCCAAAAATACCACCCCTCCCTGGCATCATCACAATTAAGTCATTTCATCGACATAAAACAAGGAAGAGTACTCGACACACCACAAGAGAACTAAAAAAGAACACCTACTTCTAGCTCACGACCTGAAGACCAACAACTCAACAATCGAGAAAGCAATCATAAATTCAAGAATTTATAAAGGCAAACAAAGTGAGTCAAGATTGAAAAGCACAGCAAAATCCTTAGTTTCACGTAACCTTGAGAATTTCTAAGGATACTGTTCAGCAAGCATAAGGGGAACCTAACCTAAGGATTTTGGCTAATAGTACCTTAACAACCCAACAATGGCCATAAAAAAATAGGCAGGAAAATCTTATCAAATACAAAGGTTTAACCAAATCGTACAATTCTAATAGATTATAATATATCTAAAAGGGCTTATTCTATGAAGTAGAGACCATCACCTACCTCGAGATCGAATACATGCTCAAATAAAAATTACCCAGGAGTTTTACCCTTCCAAAGAGCCGCAGAGAAATGCCAAGATATCAACAACACAAAGGGAACACAAAAGCAATAATTAATAAAGGTAATCTAAAGAACAAGAAACCCCCAACAAGCAAATGTGGTATCGTGCATGGAGTCACGAAATCGACTCTCTTACAAAGTTTAAAACCACTCAACAAACTTGGGCTCCAAACATGAGTACAACCCGGTTTTCGATCAAGAAAAACCAAGACCACCATTTAATTTCGCTCAAGGGTTTAAAATAGGGAAATAAAGATGAAATTCAATATTTTACCAAGAGAAACAAAAGATTCAACCATCCTGGAATGAGACCATGAACATTCCTAATAGAATCCAACAAAAATCACCCAAATCCGACAAGAAATTCTCCAAAAATAACCTAAAACTTATATTGGAAATGGGATTTTGATTGTTTTCTTGTCTTTTAAAAAGATATTGGCAAGCATTGAATTTCTTTTCAAGATCATGGAGACCTCCTCGTGATTGCAAAGGTCAGCAAAGCTGACACTTCGTGAAAGTACAAGAGCACCCATACGCAAAGGAAAAGGGAGGAGATTTTCCATCATCACGATGAAGGAATGAGTTCTGCACAAGCAACATTGCATTAGTAAAATCACTAAAGAAAAAAATCATTTGTCGGGGTACAGAACTTGTTAGGAGCATGTCGACACAAACTTAGTATGATACTAGACAAGAAAATATATTTTGGACTCAACGGAGTCAACGAAACAACAAACAAAAGTCGTCTCATCAAAATGTTGACCAAAGTTAACACTTTCAATGGAATAACAAACAAAACGCTGAAAGCCACAAATTGTAACAACCCTAAAAATGAATAAGATAAATGCTTAAGGTGTCAAGAATGCTTGCGATCAGACCAACGTTCACACGAATTGGTACGCGTATAACCAGACCTCAGAACCCTTACTACGGCCAAGCCAACTAACTTGAGGAGTTAATTAATCTTGGAAAGGTTGGAACCAACCATGTAGGGCTCTCTAAAATGAAGATTTAATCGAAGGAGTCTTTACCAGATTAAAAAGAAGAAATCTTGAGTTTTGAGGGTCTAGGGGTAAAATGGTCTTTTCCAGGCCAAGAGTAATATTGTAATTACCCTAAGGAATTAATTAATTAATTAATTAATTTAATTAAAGAATCAATTCGGGTTGGGTCGACGCAAAGTGACCCGTTTTCGCGAAAGGGTGTCACTCGGGTTCGAGCCCCAACGGAAGCAACATATTGGTGATTTAATTATGTTTTATAATCTGATTTTTTAAGGGGGCATAATGGTCCTTTCACTAAGCTAATTAAATCAGGTTTTTATTTAATTTATTAAGGAGTCCTAGTTTGACTAAATCCCAAACTAAAACTCCTTATATTAGACTACTCTCTCTCACGATCTCTCTATCACGTTTCATCACCTCTTTCACGTTGCTCTCTGCCTAAACAACTACAAGAACTGAAATAATATTAAGAGTTCTTCACACTTGAAGAACTCACACGAAATTTTAAGAAAAACAAAGTAACCAAAAACTTTAAGGCAAAGAGAAGTTGTCCGTCGAGTGGTGTGGACGTTGAGGAAGCTTGGACTGATTTTGGAGAGGGTTTTGGGCAGCAACTTCACGTTTGAACAAGCAAATTAAGGTATGGGTTTCTTCTCTCTTGGTCCCTTTCCCAAGAGACCCCTTAAGATTCAAGATATTCATTCCGAAAACTAGGATTGTTCCCCGTTGCATGTCCCTGTCACTAGCTCCCATGAATTTAGGTTGGGTATGTTTGCTGGTAAGTAGGATGAAATGTGTTTTGTGATGTTTATGTTTAAGTATGCATGTTGAAATTTGTGAATATTGATTATGTTGATCGAAATCATGTGTAAATGTGATGTGTGTGTGCAACGTTGGCAGTGAAGTTAGTCACTGTTTGGAGATGTGTAAAGGCATGTTAATCCTTGTATTTTATGTGCTAAAGTTGTACACAATGTGATGTTCATATGGGGTGTGAAGTTACTGATTTTGGATGAAAACGCTTGACTAATGTAACCTAAACTACACCTAACTATACACTAAATGCTTGGTGAAATGCCCTAAGAACTAACATGAAAAGGTTGATGAAAGGAAGCTAAAGTTGAATTAAATTTCCCTTGGTGTACTCTAGTTTCGGTCAAAAATAAGGCTAAGAATCTGGGTTTTTAAAATGAAAATAAAATAAGTGAGGTCAATGGGAATTGAACCCAAGACCTCACATGTTAAGGAGGCTAAAAACGTGAAGGGGTTAAGGGGAATCGAACCCGTTGGCTACTAAATTCGCGAAAAGGATGAAAAATGGGGCTGGGGGAATCGAACTCGGTACTGGAGAAAGAGGAGAACAATAAATTAAAAAATAAATGGGAGGCGTGGGAATCGAACCCACGACCTCCAGGTGCGAAGGAGAGAAGAGAAATTAAAGAAAAAGAAAGTGTGAGGCGTGGGAATCGAACCCACGACCTCAAGGCTGGAAAGGAGAAGCGAAATAATTAAGAAAATAAGTGAGGCTGTGGGGGCTCGATCCCACAACCTCACTGCCAAACTAGCCTAGGAATTTAATTAAAAAAAAATAGGAGGCTGTGGGGGTTCGAACCCACCACCTCACAGCCTCTAGCGAAATTAAAAAAAAATAAGGAGGCTGTGGGGGTTCGAACCCACAACCTCCCAATTCCCAGCGAAATAAAGAATAAATAAAAGAGGCTGTGGGGGTTTGATCCCACAACCTCTTGGTTTAGGCGAAATGGGACAAGAGATTTAATGAAAAATAAAAAGGGGTTGTGGGGGTTCGAACCCACAACCCTTCGGCCAACTTAAGGAAAACCAAGTAAAAAATATACAATGTTAATGTTGTTGGGTTCAATTTAGAGTCCCAATGTCATGGAGATTAAAAATAAAATCAATGAAAAATGTAAATGTTATCCAAGTGATTCGAACTTGGGTTTCCTTGCCCAAACTTCCGTATTGATACATAAGTCATACGTGAACAAAATATCCAAGAATAATGCCACCTACTTAGATCGAAATCAAGATCTTGCATATATACAAGATACATAAGTCTTGTACTACATAATCTTAGAATGTATGAATCACTTAACGAATTATGAATGAAGCCTCATGCTTGTGTGTATAGACTCATAAGTCTAGCATACGTTTTAAAGAAGTGAACCTAAGATGTATGTAATGAAAGGATGTAACCCTAGAAGGGTTAAGTATAGAGTGTAAAACACACTAAATGGCCTAGTGCATTGGCATACGATGAAATGATTATTATGTAATGAAATGACGAAACCCTAGAAGGTTAAGTAAGAGTGTGAAACACACAAATGGCCAAGTATATTGGCATATGATGAAATGAACATTCACGTAAAATGGGGTGAGTAATTATGAAGAGCAAATGTGCTAATGTTAATGAATGTGGTGACAACATGATATGAGGCTAATGTAAAAGATGAGAACAATCTCAAATGAGCCTAAGTAATGTTACCAAAACGTACTCACCTATGAGAGTGTAAAGTTAATGAAGAGACCAGTCTCTATGAACACTCTAATGAAAGTATTGAGATTAACACACTTAATACTAATGATGAGATGAGAAATCATCTAATGAGCTATGATGTCCTCATACTAGAAGCCAGCTTCCATGACGTATGAGTTGAATGTAATGGAACTTTATACTGAGCACCGATAGACTAGCTATGAGCGGTGATGCCTTCTTTGGGAAGGGCGGAGGTTCACGTAACTCTCATGAGATGAGACTGTCCGGCTTGCCGGGTATGGGTCTCCTTATATCTCCTGGTCTTCGAACCTATACTGCCAATATAGGGATCTGCGGGGTTAAATTCCCATGTACGCTAGCATGTTTTGGGTCACTTTGGCCGGTGATTCCACCTCTTTTCGGTGTGGGGAGACACTGGATTTCATGATGCTCACATGATCTATGTCGGTTAAAGTTAAAGTTCCCAATGAATGAATGAAATGAGGATAGGATAATCAAGAGGTGAGCTAGACTCAGTAATGACACTAGGTTATTCTTGATCATTGCACACAAACCGATGAAAGTCTTAAACTACACCCTAGGTATAGCTGGTGTTTACACTGGCCTATGAATGAAATGAAATGAAGTACGTATGAATGAATGAAGCAGACTCTGTGTTTGCTAATGAAGACTCCCTAGTTGAGGTCCCATATGTTGAGCCCTCATTTTGGAAGTCTTAATTAAGTCCATGATTCCAAGGTCTCATGGCATATGAATGAATATATGAAAGATGTTATGTGCTATATGCAATATGATATGTGCTATGTGTAAGATGTTATGTGCTGTGTGCATATGATAATTATGATGATGCATGTTACTCTCATGCATGACTTTCCTAATCCAAATTTGGAAAGCTCACTGACTTTCCTAATCCAAATTTGGAAAGCTCACTGACTTTCCTAATCCAAATTTGGAAGTTCACTAACTTTCCTAATCTCAATTTGGCAAGTCCACTGACTTGACTTTCCATAATCATGTTGTTAGGAAAGAGCTATTTTCTCATGCATGTCCTTGGTGTGTGCTTGCATATACCCATACTTAGTACAAGTGTGTACTAACCCTATACAACTCTACAATTTTAGGTGCAGCACAGGTGGACGCTAGAGCTACAGTTGACGCTGAAGCTATCCGGACGTCGAGCATTCATCCGGACTTGGTAGTCCTCATGCTTTCGAGGATGCTGCCATTTATATTCTAGCTTAGTTTTAGAGTTGAGCTAGTGGAGCATGTTCCACTAGCGTTTCTTTCCTGTTTTATTCAGACATTGTATTGGTGCCATTTTGGCAAGTACATCTTTATACTATATTACTATTTCTTTCATTTGATGATCTTAATATTAGATGGTTGATGGTGAACAATTATGTATTAATGAGAATGTTTAATAAGTAAGTTAAGAACAAAAAGTTTCAAATTTTCCGCTAAAATTAACCTAGATGAAGTAAGAATGACGTATGTAGGCTTGTCTGCGACCTCTGAGAGGTCAACGACGCCGGTCTCGTCTGGGGTCTAGATTCCGGTCGTGACAAAGTTGGTATCAGAGCACTAGGTTAAATTCCGAGATAATAAGTTCACATCAACCACATTGAGTAGTTTCTAAGTCATGGTAGTGAAGTGCACCACTATCCTGGATTAGAGACTGCATGATGCGTAGGAAAATTTCCCTTCTTCTGATCTTATCGTGCTTTTCCTAATGTCTAATTTCTTGGTGTTATGAGCGTGTCTAACATCAATCTTGTTGTTTTCAGAGAATGAATACTAGGAGAACCATTGGTCAGAGGAGAGGAGGAGCAGCTGCTGGGACAATCAGGTTCCACCCCAGGCTCCAGCTGAAGGAGTGGATATGCCAGTTAACCCAGCTGGGTTGACTGATGCTGAGGTGAGGGCATCTCTGGCCCAGATGGCACAGGCCATTACTATGCAGGCCCAGGCTATGACTGCCCAGGTCAACCGGCAGGATGTTCAGAGGGAGAACCCACCGGTTCGTAGCATGGCTGACAGGCTGAGAGACTTCACGAGGATGAATCCTCCTATTTTCACAGGGTCAAGACTTCAGAGGATCCCCAGGAGTTTGTGGATGAGGTGCATAAGATTTTGGTGGCTATGGGGGCCACAGATACTGAGAAGGCTGAGCTGGCTTCCTATCAGCTCAAGGATGTTGCACAGACTTGGTGCAAGATGTGGCAGGATAGCCGAGCTTTGGGCGGAGTTCCAGTCACTTGGGAGCTGTTTAAGACAGCCTTCTGGAGAGATTCTTTCCCAGAGATGAGGGAGGCCAAGGTTGAGGAGTTATCAACCTTAAGCAGGGATCTATGACAGTCAGGGAGTATTCCCTGAAGTTTGTGAAATTATCCAGGTATGCCACTTCTCTTGTGTCTAACAGAGAGACGAGATGAGTAGTTTTTGACAGGGATTGCTGAGGATCTCGAGGAGGAGTGTAGGGCAGCTATGGCATGACAGCATGGACCTTTCCAGGCTTATGGTCCATGTCCAGCAAGTGGAGGAAAGCAGGAAGAGGAAGCACACTAGGGCAGGGAACAGGTCAAGACAAGATGAGGAGAACTTTTCAAGGAAGAGTAGTGCTGAATCAGGGATAAGCCCAGGTTTAAGAAGGGACTCTCCCACCAAGGGGAGTCAAGTTCATCCAAGGGTCGCTATGATAGGGATTCCGAGTCCAGAGTTAAGAGAAACAATGGAGTAGATACACCTCAGGAGAGGCCACCTTGCAGGAAGTGTGGCAAACTGCATGGAGGAGAGTGTATGATGGGCTCTAACGCTTGTTACAGTTGTGGAAAACCAGGTCACATGGTGAAGGATTGTCCGAATAGGAGAAGTCAAGAACAAGGGAAGGAGAGAGTTCAGCCTAATGGTCCAATGAAGAGGCTCCAAGGAGGCAACGATTCTTCGCACTCAAGTCTAGGGGTGCAGGGGAAGGCACTTCTGATGAAGCCTCGGGTGCGTAGCCTTAATTAGTCTTTCATATATTTGACTGTGTATGGTGTTTATGCACTATATGAGGTTAATATGTTTGAGTCATCATGTTGGTTGCTGATTTGTATGACTTATATGTTGACTTATATGGTATGCTTTGATGAGACTAGTTTAGGAAGAATTCCTTAGTCTATTAATGTGAAGCTACTAGTAGGTTTCAAGGATGTGCACCATCATGTTAATATGTGAATCAGATATTCACCAATGGGAGTATTGAATTAGCTATGTATGCGTACGTTCTATAGATGACTTACTTATTGTTAGTAAAGAGTAGTGTCATTGGGGACGAATGTTCCTAAGGGGGGGATAATGTAACAACCCTAAAAATGAATAAGATAAATGCTTAAGGTGTCAAGAATGCTTGCGATTAGACCAAGGTTCACACGAATTGATACGCGTAGAACCAGACCTCAGAACCCTTACTACGGCCAAGCCAACTAACTTGGGAGTTATTGAGCTTGGAAAGGTTGGAACCAACCATGTGGGCTCTCGAAAATGAAGATTTAATCGAAGGAGTCTTTACCGGACTTAAAAAGAAGAAATCTTGAGTTTTGAGGTCCAGGGGTAAAATGGTCTTTTCCAGGCCAAGGGTAATATTGTAATTACCCTAAGGAATTAATTAATTAATTAATTAATTAATTTAATTAAAGAATCAATTCGGGTTGGGTCGACGCAAAGTGACCCGTTTTCGCGAAAGGGTGTCACTCGGGTTCGAGCCCCAACGGAAGCAACATATTGGTGATTTAATTATGTTTTATAATCTGATTTTTTAAGGGGGCATAATGGTCCTTTCACTAAGCTAATTAAATCAGGTTTTTATTTAATTTATTAAGGAGTCCTAGTTTGACTAAATCCCAAACTAAAACTCCTAATATTAGACTACTCTCTCTCACGATCTCTCTATCACGTTTCATCACCTCTTTCACGTTGCTCTCTGCCTAAACAACTACAAGAACTGAAATAATATTAAGAGTTCTTCACACTTGAAGAACTCACACGAAATTTTAAGAAAAACAAAGTAACCAAAAACTTAAGGCAAAGAGAAGTTGTCCGTCGAGTGGTGTGGACGTTGAGGAAGCTTGGACTGATTTTGGAGAGGGTTTTGGGCAGCAACTTCACGTTTGAACAAGCAATTAAGGTATGGGTTTCTTCTCTCTTGGTCCCTTTCCCAAGAGACCCCTTAAGATTCAAGATATTCATTCTAAAAACTAGGATTTGTTCCCCGTTGCATGTCCCTGTCACTAGCTCCCATTGAATTTTAGGTTGGGTATGCTTGCTGGTACAAAGTAGGGATGAAATGTGTTTTCGTGATGTTTATGTTTAAGTATGCATGTTTGAAATTTTGTGAATATTGATTATGTTGATCGAAATCATGGGTAAATGTGATGTGTGTGTGCAACGTGTGGCTGTGAAGTTAGTCACTGTTTGGAGATGTGTAAAGGCATGTTAATCCTTGTATTTTATGTGCTAAAGTTGTACACAATGTGATGTTCATATGGGGTGTGAGGTTACTGATTTTGGGTGAAAACGCTTGACTAATGTAACCCCTAAACTACACCTAACTATACACTAAATGCTTGGTGAAATGCCCTAAGAAGCTAACATGAAAATGTTGATGAAAGGAAGCTAAAGTTGGAATTAAATTTTCATCTTGGTGTACTATGGTTTCGGTCAAAAATAAGGCTAAGAATCTGGGTTTTTAAAATGAAAATAAAATAAGTGAGGTCAATGGGAATTGAACCCAAGACCTCACATGTTAAGAAGGCTAAAAACATGAAGGGGGTTAAGGGGAATCGAACCAGTTAGGCTACTGTAATTCGCGAAAAAGGGGATGAAAAATGGGGCAAGGGAATCGAACTCGCGTCACTGGATGAGAAAGAGGAGAACAATAATTAAAAAATAAATGGGAGGCGTGGGATCGAACCCACGACCTCCAGGTTGCGAAGGAGAGAAGAGAAATTAAAGAAAAAGAAAGTGTGAGGTGGGAATCGAACCCACGACCTCAAGGCTGAAAGGAGAAGGCAAATAATTAAGAAAATAAGTGAGGTTGTGGGGGCTCGATCCCACAACCTCACTGCCAAAACGCCTAGCCTAGGAAATTTAATAAAAAAAATAGGAGGCTGTGGGGGTTCGAACCCACCACCTCACAGCCTCTAGCGAAATTAAAAGCAAAAATAAGGAGGCTGTGGGGTTCGAACCCACAACCTCCCAATTCCAGCGAAAATAAGAATAAATAAAAGAGGCTGTGGGGGTTTGATCCCACAACCTCTTGGTTTAGGCGAAATGGGACAAGGAGACTTTAAGGAAAAATAAAAAGGGTTTATGGGGGTTCGAACCCACAACCCTTCGCCAAACTAAGGGAAAACCAAGTAGAAATTTAAATATACAATGTTAATGTTGGGGTTCAATTTAGAGTCCCAATGTCATGGAGATTAAAAATAAAATCAATGAAAAATGTAAATGTTATCCAAGTGATTCGAACTTGGGTTTCCTTGCCCAAACTTCCGTATTGATACATAAGTCATACGTGAACAAAATATCCAAGAATAATGCCACCTACTTAGATCGAAATCAAGATCTTGGCATATATACAAGATACATAAGTCTTGTACTACATAATCTTAGGAATGTATGAATCACTTAACGAATTATGAATGAAGCCTCATGGCTTGTGTGTATAGACTCATAAGTCTAGCATACTTTAAAGAAGTGAACCTAAGATGTATGTAATGAAAGGATGTAACCCTAGAAGGGTTAAGTATGAGTGTAAAACACACTAAATGGCCTAGTGCATTGGCATACGATGAAATGATTATTATGTAATGAAATGACGAAACCCTAGAAGGGTTAAGTAAGAGTGTGAAACACACAAATGGCCAAGTATATTGGCATATGATGAAATGAACATTCACGTAAAATGGGGTGAGTAATTATGAAGAGCAAATGTGCTAATGTTAATGAATGTGGTGACAACATGATATGAGGCTAATGTAAAAGATGAGAACAATCTCAAATGAGCCTAAGTAAATGTTACCAAAACGTACTCACCTATGAGAGTGTAAAGTTAATGAAGAGACCAGTCTCTATGAACACTCTAATGAAAGTATTGAGATTAACACACTTAATACTAATGATGAGATGAGAAATCATCTATGAGCTATGATGTCCTCATACTAGAAGCCAGCTTCCATGACGTATGAGTTGAATGTAATGGAACTTTATACTGAGCACCGATAGACTAGCTATGAGCGGTGATGCCTTCTTTAGGAAGGGGGAGGTTCACGTAACTCTCATGAGATGAGACTGTCCGGCTTGCGGGTATGGGTCTCCTTATATCTCCTGGTCTTCGAACCTATACTGCCAATATAGGGATCTGGCGGGGTTAAATTCCCATGTACGCTAGCATGTTTTTGGGTCACTTTGGCCGGTGATTCCACCTCTTTTCGGTGAGGGGGAGACACTGGATTTCATGATGCTCACATGATCTATGTCGGTTAAAGTTAAAGTTCCCAATGAATGAATGAGGCCAGCCTCAAATGAAGCACATAATGAAATGAATGATACCAAAGGTGTTAGGATAGGATAATCAAGAGGTGAGCTAGACTCAGGTAATGACACTAGGTTATTCTTGATCATTGCACAGCAACCGATGAAAGTCTTAAACTACACCCTAGGTATAGCTGGTGTTTACACTGGCCTATGAATGAAATGAAATGAAGTACGTATGAATGAATGAAGCAGACTCTGTGTTTGCTAATGAAGACTCCCTAGTTGAGGTCCCATATGTTGAGCCCTCATTTGGAAGTCTTAATGTTAAGTCCATGATTCCAAGGTCTCATGGCATATGAATGAATATATGAAAGATGTTATGTGCTATATGCAATATGATATGTGCTATGTGTAAGATGTTATGTGTTGTGTGCAGTATGATAATTATGATGATGCATGTTACTCTCATGCATGACTTTCCAATCCAAATTTGGAAAGCTCACTGACTTTCCTAATCCAAATTTGGAAAGCTCACTGACTTTCCTAATCCAAATTTGGAAGGTTCACTAACTTTCCTAATCTCAATTTGGCAAGTCCACTGACTTGATTTTCCATAATCATGTTGTTAGGAAAGAGCTATCTTTTCTCATGCATGTCCTTGGTGTGTGCTTGCATATACCCATACTTAGTACAAGTGTGTACTAACCCTATACAACTCTACAATTTTAGGTGCAGGCACAGGTGGACGCTAGAGCTACAGGTTGACGCTGAAGCTATCCGGACATCAAGCATTCATCCGGACTTGGTAGGTCCTCATGCATTTACAGGATGCTGCCATTTATATTCTAGCTTAGTTTTAGAGTTGAGCTAGTGGAGCATGTTCCACTAGCGTTTCTTTCCTGTTTTATTCAGACATTGTATTGGTGCCATTTTGGCAAGTACATCTTTATTATTATATTACAGTATTTCTTTCATTTGATGATCTTAATATTAGATGGTTGATGGTGAACAATTATGTATTAATGAGAATGTTTAATAAGTAAGTTAAGGAACAAAAAGTTTCAAATTTTCCGCTAAAATTAACCTAGATGAAGTAAGAATGACGTATGTAGGCTTGTCTGCGACCTCTGAGAGGTCAACGACGCCGGTCTCATCTGGGGTCTAGATTTCGGTCGGGACACAAATAAATCCCAAAAACTTCAAAAACCAAACCATAGCTCGCTCTAAAGGAAGCTCGGAGAATACATTCATCTCTTCAAGATTGCTTCCTTAAATAATTCTCACGAATCCTCTAAAGAAGATGGAAAGTTGTGGATTAGTATTTTCAACCATTAATAAACTAGATAACAAATACCTAGTACGTCAGCTCAACTAATTTCTACTAATACAACAACTAGGGGCATACTGATTGCTACTAAACCAAACAAATAGCACATACACTCAACTAATTGCTACTAATATAACAAGTAGGGGCATACATTCATCTCCTAAAGCTTCCATTGTAAACAATTTCTAAGGGATCCTCTAAAGAAGAAAGAAACATGTGGATCAATATTTTCAACCTGATTGTAAGCTTATGATGTCTGGGACATTTTGTAAACAACAACAACAACTAACTTTGTAACACCCCAGAAATTTTTCGAACTAAGACTCAAACCGTTCATCGTAGTGAGTGACATTTGACCAAGGAATTAAAAATTTCATAAGTATTAAGGTCACTTCACTAGACTTAGCACCAAGAGTTCCAAAAAGAACTAAATTAGAATAAGCAAAAATCTGAAATTTGGAGAGTTAATTTAAGTATGAGTTTTGGGACAACTTCAAACTACCATAACTCCTAGCAAAGTATTATTAGGTGTCCTAAAAGATACCATAGAAATGATCTTTGAATTATCTCTCAAAAGCAGCCGAGTTTGCTAAGTTTAGAGTTCGGATGAGTGATATATGACCTTTTGAAGTTAGGTTGTCCAGTTAAGAAAAGTTAGCCGAAAATATGAGGGGTGTTTTTGTCCTTTCCTTACCCAATCATGTTTAATCCGTTTTTAGTACTATTTTAGGGTTATATTCATTTTAGGTTCAGTTTTAAAATCCTAATATACACCTAGGGTTTTTGTTGATAGTTCAAGAAGAGGCAAGCAGAGAAAATAAGAGAAAAGATGAAAGGATAAAGGCGTTCATCGACGTTCTTGAGTTTAGTTGCGGATTTTCGTCATGGGTAATACCTAAGAGGTATGTAAGATTCAATAGTGTTGGGTTAGTTCACCCACACGCCGATCATGTTATTTTTAGCAAAATTTCGTGCTTAAAGTTTAAGGATTTAAGTTCTTGATAGGTGTCCTTGAGGTTCATTCTAAATCTTTTTGTGTTGGGTTTTTGATGAATTCTTGAGATTAAATTGAGTAATTTGAGTATTGTTTTCAGTATATTACAGTGTAATTAAGTTAAGTAATCGAATCCAAGTAATTGTGGATGAAATCATTTGATTCTAGGTGAGTTAGGGTGAGAAAAGGAGCAAGGATGTTCGGCAGTATTTTTGGGTTGGGGCCTGGCGTAGCGCGCCAGCCAGAGTGCCCCAAAAACTTTTTTGTACTTCAGGTGTTGGCGCCCTGCGCCACCCATAGCCCCAGGGTCTCCTGCCCAATAGATTTTTCTATCGGTTGCTCCGTTTGAGCTCATTTTAAGTGTATCTTCACTCCTTTTGATTCTAAGAAATTTACAATACTTATACACACTTGGAAATTATTCATATAATGAATCATAACCTTGAAATAATAATCAAATTCAAGGTAAAGTTAAGATTAAGTTTTGAGAGTTCTTTCCAACTTTTTGAGAGAGTCTCTTCGAGCCTTTTGAGGAGTCTTCTACAACTTCTAGTAACTTATTTCAAGACTCAAGTAAGTGAGCATGAGAGTGAGGAGAATGTACTCATGAGTCTACATTATCACCTAGATCCTTCATATCATGAACCATAACTCTTGAATTCATAATTCACATTCAAGAGAGAGTTAAGAGTAGAGTCCAAGAGAGCTTTTGAGTTCAATTATGAATCTTTTGAGATCAACTAATTATTTGAGCTAATATTGGAGGAAGTATGTAAGAGAATGATAAGAGTCGTAAACATTAGTTCCATGTGGTTATGTAGACCTTCAACTTGAGTAGTTCATGCCCATAATTACGCATGAACCCTATAAGTCGAACAATCTTGATTTAAAAAGTGTCTTTGAGTCCTTGAGTTTAGTAGTTCATGCTCATAATTGATGTATTGGTGAGATGAGGATCATTGTGACATACGTAGAGCACCGCCAGACGTAATCGGCGTCGTCGTTCGCATCGAGGATTAAGACTAGCCTCTTAGCTTACATCATTACATTCATAGGTTAAAATTTGGAAAATTTAAAACTTTTCTTCTATCAATCATGAGGTTTACTTAGACCTCTCGTTTACACATAATATAATCATATCGAGTATACATAGACCCTTCGTATAAGAAGATTACTGAGTCTTCTTCTTTTATTACACATATAGATATATAAGATATAACATAGTCTTAAAATCGGATGTCTCATCTCATAACCATCTAAACAAGAGTATAACAATTTGGCATAGCCCATACATCAATATAATAAAAGCCACCTATAGGCTATACAATCTTTAGTACTCAAATGAAAAGAAATGAACATATTGTCGTTAAGACTAATCAATATCCGAAGCTAGAAAATGAAATTGTCCTCGAAGTAGTAAGGACCTACCCAACTTGGAGAGTGAGAATCCATGTCTTCCTTCAAATGTCGTCACAAGCCTTCAATGACCGAAACCTGAAATATTAGGGAAAAGGGGAGAAAATGGGGTTAGCACATCAGTTGTACTAAGTATGAGACAATATGCACACACAACATAAAATCATACTAAAAAGGGATATTTCATTAAAGTATGCAATTTACCTTTAAAACCTTATGCACATTAAATAAAACCATACCAATCAATAAGACATATTCATTAAGTCAAGATCATGTACAGCACAAGACCAACAATACTAACTCTAGTCAAGTCAACATACATATCAACATAATTGAGCACATAATCAAGACAACTCTATCATTAAGCTATAATATCAACAAGCATGTGTAAGAGTTCCTAACATTATAACAAAAGCAAGACCATTACTCACGAACCCTCATTAAGTCAACTAGTGCAATGACTAAGCAAATCCCCATAACCTTACTCAATCAAGTAAACCCAACAAGAACCATAAACAATGTCCAAATTCACATAACATGTCATTAAGAGTACATATCATCATACTTTAGCAATAGAGACCAAACACATGTTCATAAGTGAAACCAATCATCACATAGCATCATCAACATGCAAGATTATCATATACATACCATTTACATTTATAAGCATATACATATATAAGAACATCCTCCTAAGACTTCCCTCAAGGATAACTAGTGCAATGTTTAGGTAGAGTCTCATACCCATACCTAGACTAAGCTAAACCCCCTAGGTCATCCTAGTTAGAGTTTATTCCTTTAGTTCATTTTACCTTTTGGGAAAATCACTCCATAACCTACATAAACCACATGAGCTAATGTGGAATCCGGTGTCATGGAACCCTACACCGAAGGAAGGCGGACTACTTGCCAAGGTAGTACCAAAGCATGAACATAGCATCTAGGTGGATCAACTAGCTAGTATTCCTATGGGGGAAACATGGTTCATGAACTAGGAGATATAGTTTTGACACTCTTTATGCTACATGCATTATAGTCTCCAATCTCATGAGTACATTAGTGATCCTACCTTCCCTATGTGTGAAGGGATACTCCTCACACTAGTTCACTCGGTGCTAATCTAGACCCTTTTGAAGTGTCTTTAATGCCTTTATTAATCATCATAGCTTAATGTAGGATATAGGGTATATCCCTTATATAATCATCATCATCATAACTCAATAAGAATTGCATGAGTATTGTCCTTTCATTAAAATTTATACAAGTGAGTTTAGCACATATACATAGTCACATCATAATAACGCACATTTGTAAGTTATCACCATCCTTATAAAATTTACATCTTAGCCAACAACTCACGATCCATAGTTTAAGACATATTAATTAAACATCATACCAACCCTATTAATCTTAATATAAGGTATACTTCAATACAAAATCATCACTTAATCACAAGTAATCATAATTGAAGTAAAGAATAAAGATCACAAAACTTACTCAATCTCCTTAACAATGCCATCATCAAGGTCTTACCATCAACCATCCAATTCAACCCAACAATGGTAGAATATCGTCACACAATAGTAACCAAAATAATAATGAAGTCAATTTAATCACTACACAACAATTCATCACTAGTTCATAGCCTAGAATTAGAGACTTAGGTCAAGTTCATAATCTCATTCACAAATGTAAAATCCCGAGACCATACTCTAGAAGATATGGCCCTCTCGGAGTGCAACCGGCGTACTCGACCTCTCGGAGGTCTTATACAAGCCCTTATGTATCGTTCATCACATATAAGCAAATGAAAAGTAGTGCAGATTTAAAAAATTTCACAAACATTCTGTAAGTCTTTAAAATATCTTTCATATAAAACTCATAGGAAATACTAAGTCTCATTTCATCAAATCTTAGACACAAGAATACGTTGGGACACGGCCCATACAATACGAATATAGAAATACTTAGTCTATTACAATACAGCAAAAGAGAAATAAAAGACATCTATGCCCTCGAGTCAAATGAGGACATACTTCAACTTGCTTGAACGATCATCTAATCCAAGATTAGCTCTCCAAAAGCACCTTCACCTATGAAATCACTTTAGAGATAGATAAAAGCATGGAATTAGTACAACCACATGTAGTAAGTATGTCATAATGCATAAAAATCATGAAAACGGAAATTTATTGTAAATATGTATCTTTTGATTTAAATATCATAATAATCATAAGAACATTTAACACCTTAGAAACACATAAGAAATCACATATCCAATTTATCACATTTTTAAGGGTAACTTTACAGTGAGCTAATTCACAGTAACAGTGAATGAAGTTTATTAATTTCACCTTAGACACTTTATAGCATGTAGTTCAATCCCTAAAAGCTATCATAAGACTCATTTAATTAAGACAAAGAGAGACCGCACATACAACCTCTCTAGGCACACCTAAATGATCCTTAAGACCACCTATAATGAGATATACATACTTAAAATACATCAACCGCATGAACATGAGATCCTCCTACCAAAGGTGATTCTAAGTCTCACTTGAGTGAGTTGTGAAGCGACCGCCCATACAATCCCTTTTACACACACTAAAGATATCCTATAGATTACCTAAGATAGAATCATTCTCACTTAATACAACAAAATATAAATGATATGACATTCTCCTTCCAAAGGCTATCAAAAGTCTTACTTAAGTAAATCAAGAAGATAACGTCCATGATTGACCTCTTCAAGATTACCTAAATAATCCTTAATACTACCTAAGGATTAGATCATGTCTACATAATCAACCAATTTCCCTAACTAGAGTCATTCTTAAGACTTATCTAGGTAAGATACGAAGTGACCATTCCTATGCCCCCTTCACACCTTAACTATACAACCCTTAACTACTCTAGATAAGTACTTTTTCATTTAATATGCTTCCTTTACTTAATTCATTACATTCATTAGTTCATTTAAGACTCATTCATCACATAAGGACATTCAAGTAATGGTCTTGGACAAGACCTAGGGACTCTAACTAACACCTTCAAAGCCTATTGTGCAATGTCTAGATAGCGTCCCATATCACAACCTAAACTTCATAGAACTTCTCTAATGCTAGTAGGTATCCCACATGATGAGAATAGGCAATAACCGACTCCAATGAGGGTGTTTAACTTTCCAAGGGTAGAACTAGGACACATCCCATGTAGGCACATGGTTAAGGAATATGAAGGGCTTTTATGTACTCTAGTCTCATTCTATAGTAGAGCTACATTGTACTCTAGTCTCATTCTCAAGTAGAGCTACTTCCCATAACATACTCACTCCTTGCTAGCATTTGTTCTCATCGAGTCATTTACATTAAAAGTACATACAAAGGGGTTCCATATCAAGTTCATAACCCAATCAAATTCACCCTACCAAAGAGGTCCACTAGGGCTACCTTACAATGGCGACAAAGATAGTTCATCATGACTTTCCTAAGGATGATATGATGTTGTTCCAGCCAACCAACCTCAAGTCCATCATTCATTACAAGAAGGATACCATTACGACTTTCGACTTCAAAGTTCATAACCTTATCACTAGGTTTAAGGTTCCAAGTACATGACCTTCTTAACATCATTTAAGGTCTCACATATCATTCATTCATACATGACAAGGGTGCACTAATCTTACCTAATCAAGATATCTCATATTCACATATCATTCATACATGTATCAAGTAAGGGACACAAGTCTACTAAAATAAGACACAACATACTTTACTTTCTTTCATATAGCATATCATTCTTTGAAGCACTTAGGAATGACCATTATCATATTTATGTCATCCCATACATTACTATAACATCATCAATATAACCATCATAAACTCATATAGTCAAGTAGGAACAATCATGCATCAACTCTAAGACTACACATACAAAGACATAGTCATTGTCTAACATGATCACCTAATATCAATAGACGAACACATACTTTCACATTGATCACATATATATAGATATGCTCATACTTCACATAAATTAACTACACACATCATCATAGTACTTCAAGTAGTTTGCCGACAAGGCCATGATCATCATAATACATAAAGTAACGCTAACAAGGTCACATCATCACATAGCACCGCCACCATAAGTGTACCATACCAATAATCATTATAATACAAAATCTATACATAATATTACGAGAGTTAGGGAAGCATACCACCCATTCAATCTCACCACTTCAACCCAAAGCTAAATCATCTAATTCAATACCAAAAGACCCTTACCCATGGCCATGAACATCAATTCAATAAAATTATCATAATACTCTATGAAACTAAGTCAATTAAATATAGATTTATCAATCTAATACCAATTAGACATCAATTGAATACAATTCTTACATCATTCAATAGTTCATAGAAAACTACACTAGAATTCATAAGCATTAAGACAATATCACTTAACCCATAAAGTAGTCAAAAACTAGGGTTCATCAATTATATGAGTTCATAGGTTAATTGAGTTAAAAGCATCTAATTAACAAAAATTCAATCAATATGCAATGCTTTAAAACCTTTAATGCAAGAACCCATGGATAGATCATGAAATTGAACAAATTCATCTTTGAAAACTTTAGAAAACTCTTTGAATGTTGGTATCCTTGATGAATAGAGTTTCAAGGATCAAAAACCATACCTCAATGATGTTAAACCACGAAATTGATGAAGAATCTCCATTCAATTATCCAATCCAAGCTATTTCTTAAGTTTTGGGTCCAATTGAGTTCTAGAGAATTTCTAAGAGAATTTGGGTTTTGATTTTGAAGAATGAATTCTTCTAAGCCTCTAGGACTTATAAACATGTTTAAAATACCTAAAATACCCCTAAGTAACATCCATTTCTCTTATATGGACCTGGGTAAAATTACCAGTTCACCCCTAACATTATAGTAAACCTGCGCAGGAACAGTACCATCGACGACTGCCCAGTCGACGGACCGTTTGTCAATCAACAGACCGTCCTGGCATCTCGTTGTTTGGTTCAGAGACTTCACTTTGGTATATTGATCTCCCTAGGCAAAGTCTTGACCCATGACAACCATCGACGGGTCATCGAATTGCCCATGAGCCGTCGTTTGCCTCAGTCGTTTGGGGCCTGGTCTAGACAGCCTTGGCTCAAATGAAGGGTCCTTCCTCAAGGACCCTTGGATGGTCCCTGTGGTTATTTGCCTGGACGTTTCTAACCCTAATATGTTCATGTACGAGTTTAGGACCTACCACATCAATTTCATCCAAAACGAACACGTAAAACTCGACGAAACATGCCAAGACACACAAGGTCGTTTCAAGGGAAACCTTTCGAACGTCATAGGCGTTCTTGGACGTTTGACCTCCAAACTTCACGAAACTTGACACACTGCCTATAAACACTATAATAACTCATATAAAAACCTCATAATCTCATGAAACACACATATAGACACATGACCACACATGAGGCACATAGTTGACTTAGTCGTCGAACGTCTTAGTCGTCCCTTGACGTTTCACTTCTAAATCACCTAAAACTCTTAGACACTGCCTCAATACCACATAAGAAACCATTTTAGGACCTTAGACCCTCATGACAACCATGTTAGCCTCTAGCTTCACATAAGTCATTTTGAGGTAGTACAATCTCCCCCACTTGGACAACATTCGTCCTCGAATGACACTTTCCACTCTCCGAACACTTCCAAGAATAGAGATTCAACTAACAACTCATAAATATACCATATAATACCTTATACAATACAAACATCTAAAAGGAACATCAATTTCACATAATCAAGAGACTCACAACACAACAAGAAACTAGAAGAAATTTTATAACTCATCATGCCATGAAACTCACATCCTTCATTCTAAATAGCAAAAACTCATTTTATATTCAATATCATTCTCATATACATTAGTTATAACCACATTACAACAATTTTCTACCAAATAATGAATTAGTCAATTTCGCAAAAATTTTACAGTAAGCAGAAATTCTTGGCAGCTTTACAGTGAATTTTTCAACATTTTTCAAAAATGCAACTTTTAGGAAATTAATGATAAAAACATGCTAATATGCAAGATAAAATCACATAAACACATCTTACAACATAATCATAACTTCATGAAATGCACAATGCAAGGAATCAATGAAATTCAATTTCAGCAAGACCCCTAAACACAATGCACATGCAACATACTTCTATGACTTTCTACTCTCAAGCTTGAATTGAATAGAAGAGATGAGACAATCCATAAAAACTCCTTTACTCACTATACTCTCCCACTTAGAAGTAACTCATACCACTTAAGAGATACAAGGACTTACCATCATCATCATCCTCATCCAGCTTTGGTCCTCTAGTCCGGAGTGCATAGAAACGCCTCTTATTTGGAGGAGCATCTTTTGGAACATTAGGCGCAACTTGCTTAGCCTCTCTTCCTCTTGCCGCAATATTAGAACAATCTCTCACCTTGTGATCATCCTTACCACATCCAAAGCAACTACCGTTACCCAATAGACACTCCCCATAGTGCCTCTTTCCACAAGTAGCACATGTAGGCTTTACATTTTGAGAACCACCTCCTTTCTCAAATTTCACCTTAGAACTCCTAGGTTATTCTTGAGTTTGAGCCTTCTTCTTGAACCTAGGTTGACTTTGATCACTAGAACCACTCCTCTTCAAGTTTCTATCAATCCTTCCAAGTTTAGACTCCTTAATTGATTGAGCATACACCATGAGTCTAGCTAGGGTCATATCATCATGTAGCATGGTCGTACGACATTCTTCCCTCACTAGATCGGCGACTCCGGTCACAAACCTACTCATCTCATCCCTAGGGTTAGACACAAGGGATGGAACATATTTAGACAACATAACGAACTTCAAAGAGTACTCCTGAACACTAATATTGCCTTGCTTGAGATTGATAAACTCGTCTACCTTCACTTCCATGCTCTCACGGGGAAAGTACTTTCCAAGAAAAGCTTCCTTGAATTCCTCCCACTCTATAGGATCCGACTCAACCGGACTATTGCCTTTCCAATGTGTGTACTACACTTGAGCAACATCTTTCAATTGATACGAAGCCAACTCCGCTTTCTCCCTAGAAGTCACACCCATACCATGCACTATCTTATACACCTCATCTAGAAACTCTTGGGGATCCTCTCCCACCTTAGAGCCAAAAAAGATAGGAGGATTCATCCTCACAAAATCTCCCAATCTAGATGTCATAGTGCTCTCCACAACATTCACTCTAGGTGCAATACCCATATTCACATGGGTAGTCAAAGCTCGGTCTATAACAAGTAAAGCCTCTCTAATCTCTCCATTGTCATGTCCGGGGGAACCACCGGAACATCATTACCTCCACCCACAATAGGGACTTGATCACCTTGAGAACCTTGAGCACCTTGAGAAACTTTCTCAACTTGATCAACTTGAGGAGGAATCTCCTCAACTCTCCTAGCCGGTGTCCTTCTCGTATTCATCTTCCTAGAAACACAAGGAAAACCATAAGAAAAGACTACTCATAACTTTTACTCTACGGCACGACATAGGAGTAGAAAAGAAGGGAAACTCTATAGTCCTATAGCCTCTCGTCCATAGATGTGTCGCGACTCACACAGATGGTCAAGACTCTACTAGATGTGACTTGATGAGACTTTTGGATTCCTAAGACCACTTTCTTAACCTATGCTCTAATACCAAGATTTTCACATACCGAGACCATACCCTAGAAGATATGGCACCCTTGGAGTGCAACCGGCGTACTCGACCTCTCGGAGGTCTTATAGAAGTCCTTCCGTATCGTTCATCGCATATAAACATATGAAAAGTATTGCGGAATTAATACTTTTCACAAACATTCTATAAGTCTTTAAAATATCTTTCATATAAAACTTATAGGAAATACTAAGTCTCATTTCAGAAAATCTTAGACACAAGAATACTTTGGGACACGGCCCATACAATACGAATATAGAAATACTTAGTCTATTACAATACTTCAAAAGAGAAATAAAAGACATCTATGCCCTCGAGTCAAATGAGGACATACTTCAACTTGCTTGAATGATCCTCTAATCCATGCTTAGCTATCCAAAAGCACCTTCACCTATGAATCACTTTAGAGATAGATAAAAGCATGAAATTAGTACAACCACATGTACTAAGTATGACATAATACATAAAAATCATAAAAACTCACATTTATTGAAAATATGCATCTATTGATTTAAATATCATAATATAATCAAAAGAACAACATTTAACACCTTAGAAACACATAAGAAATCACATAGCCAATTTATCAATTTTTTAAGGGTAACTTTACAGTGAGTTAATTCACTGTACAGTGAACTCCTTCACTGTTACAGTGAATTATAGTATGTAGTTCCCTCACTAAAAGTTATCCTAAGACTCACTTATGTAAGACAAAGACAAACGGCCCATAAAACCTCTCTAGGCACACCTAAATGATCCTTAAGATCACCTATAATGAGATATACACACTTACGATACATCAACCACATGAACATGAGATCCTCCTACCATAGGTGATTCTAAGTCTCACTTGAGTGAGTTGTGAAGCAACCACCCATACAATCCCTTTCACACACACTTAAGAGATCCTATAGATTACCTAAGATATAATCATTCTCACTTAATACAACAACATATAAATAATATGACATTTTACTTCCAAAGTCTATCAAAAGACTTACTTAAGTAAATCAAGAATATAACGTCCATGATTGACCTCTTCAAGATTAGCTAAATAATTCTTAAGACTACCTAAGGCTTAGATCATGTCTACATAATCAACCAATTTCCCTAAGTAGAATCATTCTTAAGACTTATCTAGGTAAGATACGAAGTGACCATACCTATGTCCCATTCACACCTTAACTAGACAACCCTTAACTACTATAGATAAGTACTTCTTCATTTAACATGCTTCCTTTACTTAAGTCATTACATTAATTAGCTCATTTATGACTCATACATCGCATAAGGACATTCATGTAATGGTCTTGGACAAGACCTAGGGACTCTAACTAACACCTTCAAAGCCTATTGTGCAATGTCTAGATTGTAACACCCCGTATCTAGAACAGACAAAAAATCAGCTTTCAGAAAATCTACAGCTGCAATAGACGGACCGTAGCCTGACCCACGGCCCGTACTGCACATCCGTCATTTGTGAATGAAACTCTCTCAAAATGCAGCCCAGAAAATTTGACTAAGTGTCGAACGATGGATGGACCTACGGTCCGTAGGTCAGACTACGGTCTGTAGTCTATGTCCGTCGATCAAGACCCCATTTACCCACTCTCTGACAAGAACCACGGTTGACCAGTACGGTCCGTAGATGGACCTACGGACCGTAGGTGGAAATTAGCAGACAGTTAGGGGCAAAATGTAGTTGGGTCAACTTCAATTGATCACAACTCTTAGCAAAAAACGAATTAGGTGTCCCATGACCAATGAAATGATAGATAATTGAATTAGCTTCCTATAGCCATCGAGTTTGCTAAAATAAGACCTCCGAGTAAAACGTTATGCCCGTTTTAGTAAAGGCCTGTCGAACAGACCCAACCTACGGACCCAAACAACAGACCGTCGATTGAACGACGGCCGGCAGTCCAGGTCGCCGTTTGGTCCGACAGCAATTAACTCAGGGTCTTTGGTCTTTTCCCACTTTGTTTAAACCTTAAGATACTTCGTTTTGACACTAAAATCATCAGATTTTATTAAGTTTTAGCTTAGAAACATAACTAAAACTTACCTAAGTCAAATCATCAATCAAAAACTTAGAAAATTAGACGCAAGAAAGGAGAAAAAGGTCAAGAACCCTAGTTCAAGAACGCAGCAAGGTTCCAGCAGTTCCAATCCCAAAATCTAAATATTTCTCTGTGAATTTCATCACCAGGTATGTGGATTTCACTAGTGGGTTCCTTTCACCCATTGGTCCCTAGTTTTCAGTCAGATTCTTGATTCCCATATCATGATTAGACCTAGGGTTTCTAGAACTTCAACAGAACTTCATGAATTATTAGTTATATGTTCCAAATCAGATTATCATGTTATTACTCAGTTTATTGCATGAATTTCAGAACCCTAGCTATGTATTTTTTTAGTTTTTGAATTACACATGCTATGTCAGATATTTTAGTTATTCAGTTATACATGCTTCAGTTATAAATGCATTATTACCAGGTTATTTGTAGCATTCTCAGTTTGCATTTTCAGTTTTGAGCTATCCAGTATTTACATAAACTCATAATCATTTAATTTCATAATTTATTCGGAGTAACATTAATACCGAGTTGGACTAGGGTTTAGCGTACCCAATAGTCCCAGAACTACTAGCCAAGTAGGTTGTAAGTCCCCTCTGTGGGCATCTGTTTAGTGATCACGCCAACATGCCTTTATACCTCTGGCAGGGTATATTGGGTCCTCTCGATGGGTCGTATACATCGGACTCCACATTTAGATCATGTGGTTTTATTATCAGTTATTAGTAGCTCCCATAGATCAGTCAGATTCCACTACATTGACCATTTATGAGTATATCCAGTATTCAGTTTTAGCATGTTATAAATTGGTCATTGTATTCAGTTATCTCAGCATTCAAAATCTATATCATGTTCAAATTATATACTTGCTTTTGTACTTGTTCAGTTATGTATTATTTCAGGTTTACTCTATCCTACATGCTCAATACATTCAAGTACTGACGCATACATGCGCTACATCTTCTCATGATGTAGGTTCAGGTTCTCAGCATCCAGATCAGGCATAGACCGATTCTTGATCTCCAGTTCAGCAGATTGAGTGGTGAGTGCTCATTCTCCGAGTATAATAGTCATGGGTTCATTTCAGTCTTTTAGTCATTTAATTTCAGTTTTTGCTAGACTTAGCTGGGGCTTGTCCCACCATTTCTAGTCAGTTAGAGGCTTATTTCAGACATAGTTAGTTTCACGTTAGTATTGAATTAATATTTCCTTTGTATTAAACTCATTGTTTTCAAATATCACAGTTATAGAATACGGGTATTCCCCATCTTTTAAGTTTAAATTATGACTTAGCTTCCACATTCAGTTTATTAACTTTAGTATGCTCATGATCATGCCAGTAGGGTTAGCTAGGGATCACTTGTGGTCCTAGGTTCCGTGTCGCGTCTCGGGAGTGCTCGGGGCGTGACATAGATAGCGTCTCATACCACAACCTAAACTTCATAGAACTTCTCTAATGCTAGTAGGTATCCCACATGATGAGAATAGGGAATAATCGACATAGACCATGATAGCTAAACATGGAATCCGGAGTTCTAGCCTACTCTGATGAGCGTGTTTTTCTTGCCAAGGGTAGAAATAGGACATATCCCATGTAGGCACATGGTTAAGGAATATGAAGGGATTTTATGTACTCTTGTCTCATTCTCAAGTAGAGATACTTCCCATAACATACACACTCGTTCCTAGCCTTTGTTATCATAGAGTCATTTAAATTAAATGTTCATACAAAGGGGTTCCATATCAAGTTCATAACCCAATCACATTCACCCTACCAAAGAGGTCCACTAGGGCTACCTTACAATGGCGACAAATATAGCTCATCATGACTTTACTAAGGATGATATGATGTCGTTCCAGCCAACCAACCTTAAGTCTATCATTTATTTCAAGAAGGATACCATTACGATTCTTGACTTCAAAGTTCATAACCTTACCACTAGGTTTAAGGTTCCACGTACATGAACTTCTTAACATCATTTAAGGTCTCACATATCATTCATTCATACATGACAAGGGTGCACTAAGCTTACCTAGTCAAGATATCTCATATTCACATATCATTCATACCTGTATCAAGTAAGGGACACAAGTCTACTAAAATAAGACACAACATACTTTACTTTCTTTCATATAGGATATCATTCTTTGAAGCACTTAGGAATGACCATTATCATCTTTATGTCATCCTATACATTACAATAACATCATCAATATAACCATCATAGACTTATATAGTCAAGTAGGAAAAATCATGCATCAACTCTATGACTAAACGTACAAAGATATAGTCATAGTCTAACATGATCACCTAATATCAATAGACGAACACATACTTTCACATTGAGCACATGTAGATAGATATTCTCATACTAAATCAACTACACAAATCATCATAGTACTTCAAGTAGTTTGCCGACAAGGCCATGATCATCATAATACATAAAGTAACGCCGACAAGGCCACATCATTCACATAGCACCGCCACCATAAGTGGTCCATACCAATAATCATTATAATACAAAAGCTATACATAATATTAAGAGAGTTAGGGAAGCATACCACCCATTCAATCTCACCACTTTAACCCAAAGCTATATCATCCTTTTCAATACCATAAGGCCCTTACCCATGGCCATGAACTTCAATTCAATACAATTATCACAATACTCTATGAATCTTAGTCAATTCAATATAGATTTATCAATCTAATACCAATTAGACATCAATTGAATACAATTTTTACATCTTTCAATGTCCCATAGAAAAATACACAAGAATTCATAAGCATTAAGACAATATCACTTAACCCATAAAGTAGTCAAAAACTAGGGTTCATCAATTACATGGGTTAATAGGTTAATTGAGTTAAAATCATATAATTAACAACAATTCAATAAATATACAATGTTTTAAAACCTTTAATGCAAGAACCCATGGATAGATCATGAAATTGGACAAGTTCATCTTTGAAAACTTTCAAAAACTCTTTGAATGTTAGGATCCTTGATGATAGAGTTTGAAGGATCAAAAACCATACCTTAATGGTGTTAATCAACGAAATTGATGAATAATCTCCACTCAATTCTCCAATCCAAGCTCTTCCTTGAGTTTTGGATCCAATGGAGTTCTAAAGAATTTATAAGAAAATTTGGGTTTTGATTTTGAAGAATGAATTCTTCTAAGCCTTTAGGACTTATAAACATGTTTAAAATACCTAAAATACCCCTAATTAACATCCCTTTCTCTTATATGGACGTGGTGAAATTACCAGTTCACCCCTAACATTATAGTAAACCTGCGCAGGAACAGTACCATCGACGACTGCCTAGTCGACGGACCGTTTGTCAATCAACAGACCGTCCTGGCATCTCGTCGTTTGGTTCAGAGACTTGACTTAGGTAGATTGATCTCCCTAGGCTAAGTCTTGACCCACGACACCCATCGACAGGGCATCGAATTGCCCACGAGCCATCGTTTGCCTCAGTCGTTTGGGGCCTGGTCTAGACAGCCTTGGCTCAAATGAAGGGTCATTCCTCAAGGACCCTTGGATGGTCTTTGAAGATATTTGCCCGGACGTTTCTAACCCCAATATGTTTGTATATGAGTTTAGGAACTACCACATCAATTTCATCCAAAACGAACATGTAAAACTCGACGAAACATGCCAAGACACACAAGGTTATTTCAAGGCAAACCTTTCGAACGTCATGGATGTTTTTGGACGTTTATCCTCCAAACTTCACGAAACTTGAAACACTACCTATAAAACTATAATAACTCAAATAAGAACCTCATAATCTCATGAAACACACATATAGGCACATAACCACACATGAGGCACATATGTGACTTAGTCGTCGAACGTCTTAGTCGTCCCTTGACGTTTCACTTCCAAATCACCTAAAACTCTTAGAAAATCACTCAATACCACATTATAAACAATTTTAGGACCTTAAACCCTCATAAAAACCATGTTAGGCTCTAGCTTCACCTAAGTCATTTTCGAGGTATTACAACAACCTAGGTCAATTACTCAAGAACTAGCATAATTGGATTACAATATATGACAACCTACACATAAATTAGAATAATAACAACATAGGATAGTAATTCACACACTAACCAAACCAATTGTATCAATACTATACATTTCAGTTCAAGATCACAACTAAGGGTTAAGGGGAAAAGATCATCTTCCACAAACTACGTCAAATCATTAACAATTTGTATAATTTAACAATAATACATGTTAATCTACTCATAATAACCAAAAGGAATCATAAACAAGTAATTCACAAGATCAATTGCGTATTGGAAGTAAGCCCACTTGAATGTCATACTTTTGAAATCAATTTGAAGGAGCCCTTAGGGGTAATAGATCCCAAAGGTGAAAGGAATCGCATGCCTTACTAATTGATGAAGTTTGATGGAGAAACTTGATCCTTTGAATCCATAGAACCCACCTCTATCTTGGTCTTCAATGGGGTTTCTTTGGGAGAGAGAAAGAAAAGAGAAGGAAGAGCAATTGGGTTTTTAGGAATTATGAGGGTTAGGTTAGTTTAATTAGGTTAGGGTCTTTATATAGGTCATTAACTAACTTAATTATATCTCCCTTAACCCCTAACTAATTAACTAACAACCTAATTTATTAATTTAGCAAGTCCTAAAACATGCAGAAAAAATAGTGTCTTTGACAGACGAGACCACGTTCACGCCCGGTTTGTCAATCGACAGCAAAGGGACCAACCGTCCTGTTGGTCCGTCTTTTTGGTTAGAGAGTTGCCAAAACAACCCCTTCACAATATTGGATAAGTCTTCATCGACAGAGATATCTACGCCCCGTCTATTCACCAACGGATGGTCGCCTGCACTCGTCGATGGACATTGCCCTTTTGGCAGCTTTTTTCCAAGTTGCAAGGGTCCTCCTCAAGGGACCTTGGTTGGTCATTGGGGAGTCTTACCCAGACGTTTCGACTATAAACGAACTCTAATATGTGTTAGACACCCTTCCACCAAAATTCATCATTTTCCGACTCCTAACATTTAGTCAAATAGGATAAGGCACACTAGCACCTCTTGAACTAGTTTACGGACGTCATGGACGTTCCTTGACGTTTTGATTCTAAAACTTCCTAAATGACTCAAATACATTGTACTTGACTTATAAACAGTGTTACAACTCTTAGACTCTCATGTTATGCTCTAGATTAGGCTTTAGACTTCCGGAGTATTATGTTATCCTCCCTTAGGAACATTCGTCCCTGAATGACACTAAAATTCTTAAAAAGGAAGTAATAGACTCAAGACTAGCAGCCCAACCAACAAAAAACATCAAAACATAAGTCACAATAAAAATCAACATAACCTCATGGCCTTTTTTCACAATGCAACTCAAAACATCATTTTTTTCAATTCATAAGAGTTCCACATTCATTTCATGCTTATTCATTGTACCAAGGCTTTCTTCAACACATGTCAACATTCTCAATACAATTCATGAAGTCAAAATATACAAAAAAGCACAACATAAACTCAAAACAAGTAAAACGCAAAATTTCATTTTTAGGCATAACGTTAACTGCAACATGCACCTTTTTGCACAATTTCACCAAAACTCAAGGCAACTTCAAATAAACTAATTATTTTCACTACAAGTAGGAAGAACTAACTTTAGGTATAAAATAAATGAGTGTAACGGGACTTCATGTCGGCCTCGAGCTCCCATGTCACACCCTCAACTAGGTTATTCTTCCATAACACCTTTTGGGAAGCCACGTCTTTGTTCCTTAACTTCTTTACTGGTCTATTAAGGATTTAAACCGAAACCTCATCATAATAGAGGTTCTCTTGAACACCTATACCTTCAATAGGAAGAATGGACTCGGGATCACCGATACACTTTTTAAGAATGGAATCATGGAACATCGGATGAACCGAAGCCAATTCACTAGGCTACCTCAACTCATATGCAACCTTACCAATCTTTTGCAAGATTTCATAGGGACCCAAATAACGAGGACTCAACTTTCCTTTCTTTCCAAATCTCACCACCTCTTTCATAGGCGAAATTCTTGAATACACTTTATCACCTTCTTCTAACTCTAATTCCATTCTCCTATGGTCGGCATAAGTCTTTTGCCGGCTATAGGCTGTTTTCTAGCGTTTCATTATGATATGAACCTTCTCCAAAGTCTTACTAATCAAATCGGGATCCAAAAGTGAAGATTCACCCACTTCAAACCATCCAATTGAAGTTCTACATCTTCTACCATACAAGGCTTCATAAGGAGCCATAGATATAGATGAATGGTAGCTATTGTTGTAAGCAAACTCAACCAAAGGTAATTGTTTATCCCAATTTCCCTTGAAATCAATTATACAAGCTCTAAGCATATCTTCAAGGGTTTGAATAGTATGCTCCACTTGACAATCTATTTGAGGATGAAAACGGTGCTTAACTTCTCCTTGGTACCCAACCCTTTTTGGAATGATCTCAAAAACCTAGATGTGAATTATGCACCCCTATCTGATATGATAGATAACGAAATACCATGGCGACACACAATCTCATCTATGAAGATCCTTGCATAATCCTCCGCCGAGTAAGTAGACTTGACGGGAATAAAATGAGCGGATTTGGTCAACCACTCATATGGAGTCATATTGTTTTTGTGTCCGAGGCAAACCTACCACAAAATCCATATTGATGTCTTCACACTTCCAAGTAAGAACTTGGATTTCTTGAAGTAAACCACCCGGTTTTTGGTGTTGGGCTTTCACTTGTTAGCAATTTGGACATTTTGCAACAAATTCCGCTATGTCCTTCTTTAGGCCTCCCCACCAAAACACTTCTCTAAGGTCATGA
The DNA here is from genome assembly GCA_022817965.1 of Solanum lycopersicoides. NCBI lineage: Eukaryota > Viridiplantae > Streptophyta > Magnoliopsida > Solanales > Solanaceae > Solanum > Solanum lycopersicoides. The sequence continues at coordinate 40,608,352 of CM040621.1, read as the reverse complement.
TACATCTTTGTAGAACCCGGATGAATGGAGTAATGGGACCCATGATCTTCTTCAAGAATCCGGTTCCTCAAACCATCTACATTGGGAACACACAACCTTTCTTGTTACCTCAAGACACCATCCCCCCCCCTAAGAATAATGACTCATTAAACTTACCAAGAACGGATTCCTTCAAATCCATCAATGGTTGATCAAGGTGTTTCTTAGACTTCACCTCAACCACCAAAGATGACTCGGAGTTATGATGGAACATGAATCCACCATTTGGAGAATCTTCCAATCTAACACCCAATCTAGCCAACCTATGAACATCTTTCACTAGGTCTTTCTTGGCTTCCTCTACATGAGACACACTACTCATGTTCATACAACTTAGAGCATACACAACCACATTGCCCTTGCCGGGGTGGTAGAGAACATTCATGTCGTAATCTTTCAACAATTCCAACCACCTTCTTTGTCGGAGATTCAAATCCTTTTGAGTAAACACATATTGAAGACTCTTGTGGTTGGTATACATATCCATAAAAACACCATACAAATAATGCCTCCATATTTTCAAGGCAAACACCACGGACGCTAACTCAAGATCATGAGTTGGATAATTTCTCTCATGCACCTTAAGTTGCCTAGAGGCATAGGCTATTACTTTCCCATGTTGCATAATCACACACCCTAAACTCACTCGGGATGCATCATAATATACAACGAAGCCCTTGGTAACCTCCGGTAATGTCAACACCAGAGCGGAAGTAAGCCTATCTTTCTAGATTTGGAAGCTTCTTTCACAAGTCTTCGACCACTCAAATTTCATACTCTTTTGGGTCAAAGTAGTCAAGGGAGATGCAATGGACGCAAAACCATCCACAAACCTCCTATAATATCCCACTATACCCAAGAAACACCTAATGTCGGTTGGAGTCAATGGTCTAGGCCAATTCTTGACCGCCTCGGTTTTCCTTGGATCGACCTGATCAACTCCCTCACTAGAGATGATATGACCAAGAAATGCCACCGACCTCAACCAAAACTAACATTTGCTATACTTGGAAAATAATTGGTTCTCCTTAAGCACTTGTAACACCACCCTCAAATGGTCCATGTGTTCGCCCTCATTTTTTGGATATACAAAGATGTCGTCGATGAAGATAAAGACAAATGAAGCTAGGTAACTTCTAAACACCCTATTCATGAGATCCATAAATGTTGTCGGGGCATTAGTGAGACCAAAGGACATTACTAAGAACTCATAGTGACCATATCTATTCCGAAATGTCATTTTGGTGTATCCTCACCTCTCACCCTAAGTTGGTGATACCCCGATCTCAAGTCAATTTTAGAAAAGTAGCTTGCCCTTGGAGTTGATCAAACAAGTCGTCAATCAGAGTGAGAGGATACTTGTTCTTAATAGTGACTTTATTGAGTTGGTGATAAACGATGCACTTTCTAAGGGACCCATCCTTCTTTTTCACAAATACAACCAGAGCACCCCATGGAGAAATACTAGGTCTTATGAAGCCTTTGTCTAGTAAATCTTTGAGTTGAGCCTTCAACTCTTTTAATTCGACCGGAGCCATCCGATAAGGAGGAATTGAAATGGGATTGGTATCCCATAGCAAGTCAATACCAAAATCAATTTCCCGTTCGGGTGGGATTCCAGGAAGATAATTAGGAAAGACCTCCAGAAATTCCCTTACTACGGGGACTAATTCAATGGGAGGATTTTTGGAGTCTAAATCTTTGACTCTTACAATGTGATATATACACCTTTTTTAGATCATTTTACAAGCCTTAAGACAAGAGATTATATGACCTCTAGGAATAGAATTTCCCCCCTTCTACTCTAAAACGGGTTCATTTGGAAAATTAAACTTGACAATTCTATTTCTACAATCAATTGAAGCAAAACAATCATGCAACCAATCAATCCCCAAAATGCATATCAAGTTCTACTAATTCAACATGAGTAACTCTATTCGGCAACATTATAGGACAATTTCTATATACCCTCTTTGCAACCACCGACTCACCTACTGGTGTAGTTACCACGAAAGGTTTATTTAGAGTATCAGGCAAAATATCAAAATTTATAGCTATCAAGAGAGTAACAAAAGATAGTGTAGCACCCAGATCAAGTAAATCATATACATAAATAGAGAAGACTTGTAACATACGGTCACCACATTGGGAGAACTCTCTTGTTCACTTCTAGAACGAAGTGCATAAAAGTTATTCTTCTTTGGAGGATCCACATTAGAACCACTAGCTTGATCTTGCCCGCTACCTTTATCTTTCCCCTTCACATTTGGGAAATCTCTAACCTTGTGGCCACTTTTCCCACACCCAAAGAAATTGTCCGTCCCAACAAGGCAATCACCATAATGCTTCTTTCCACAAGTTGGCTTCTTGTTTGATGAGCTAGTACCTCTTCCCTTTTGAGACTTAGGGTTAGAACCCTATCATCACGAGCCTTGGGAAATTTGGTAGGAACTTGATTAGAAAGCCTATTCTTAAACCTAGGATTGTCTTTAATGTCAGCATACCCTTGGAAGAACCACCATCAAAAGACCTTGACCTCTTGTCATATCTACTCTTTCTCTTAACCCTTGTCTCTTCCTCTTGTTGAGCATGAACCATGAGATGATAAATGTTCATATTGTCATGTAGCATAGCCAAATGACATTTTTCCTTCAAGTCAACCGACACCCCCATCACAAAGCGACTCATACATCCCTAGGATCGGAAACCAAAGAAGGAGCATATTTTGACAATGTAGTAAATTTCAAAGAGTGGTCAAGTACACTTATACCTCATTGATGAAGGTTGATGAATTCCTCCACTTAGTCTTCCCTCTTCTACCTAGGAAAGAACCTAATAAGAAAAACCTTCTTGAAAATCTCCCATGTCACCGGTCCACCTCTTAAAGGCCTATTGTCTCTCCATTGGAGTACCAAGTTTTGGCCACATCTTTGAGTTGGTAAGTGGCTAACTCGGCCTTCTAACTAGTACTCAACCCCATAGCATAGAGTATATCGTAGGTTTTATCAATGAACTCTTGGGGTTCTCCCTCAACTTTGTACCCATAGAAAGTAGGGGGATTCATCCTTGTGAAATCCCTCAAACGGGAGGCCATGGTGCAAACATGTTGGTTTACTCGGGGTACAACCTCTCGATTAGCTTGGGTCGTCAGGGCTTAGGCTTGAGTAGTGATGACTTGTGCTTGAGTAGTGATGGCTTGGGCCATTCGGAGAAAGGCAGCCCTTATGTCACCATCCGTCAAAGGAGGAAGATTGACCGGAGCTTGGTCGACATCAGTAACTTCTTCAAGAGGAGGGACTTGATTAACTTGGGGGCAATCTCTTCATCAAGTCTTTGAGCGGCTGTTCTTCGAGTATTCATTTACTATAATCACAATAAAAGGATTAGATTCCAAGTCCACATACAGTCAAGACTCTAGCGGCACAATATTGGATTTCCAAGAAAAAGAGAGTTTCCTAAGCATCATATAGTTTCCTATTAACAAGTGTGGTACGCTTCACAATTATGAATAAGAATTTACATAGACGTGATTAAGTGAGACATCGACTCTTAAGATATTAAACCTCATGCTCTGATACCAAGTTTGTAACATCCGAGGAGCACCCCTAGACGTAACCGCCGTCGTCATCCTCACGAGGACTAAGGCTAGCCTCTTAGCTTACATTATTACATTCATATGTTTAAATGCAGAAAATTTAAAACTTTTCTTCTATCTATCATGAGGTTTACATAGACCTCTCGCTTACACATAATATAGTCATATTGAGTATACATATACTCTTCGTATAAGAAGATTACTTAGTCTTCTACCGCGCGCGCGCACATATATATATATATATATATATATATATATATATATATATATATATATATATATATTATATATATATATATATATATATATACATATTATATATATATAATATATATGTATATGTATTGTATATGTATATATGTATATGTATATATATATCAACATAGTCTTAAAACCGGATTCTCATCTCATAACCATCTAAACAAGAGTATAACAATTGGGCATAGCCCATACATCAATACAATAAAAGCCACCTATAGGCTATACAATCTTTAGTACTCAAATGAAAAGAAATGAACATATGCTCTTTAAGACTAATCAATATCCGAAGCTAGAAAATGGCATTGTCCTTGAAATAGTGAGGACCTACCCAACTTGGAGAGTGAGAATCCATGTCTTCCTTCAAATGTCCTCAAGCCTTCAATGACCGGAACCTGAAATGATAGGGAAAAGGGGAGAAAATGGGGTTAGCACATCACTTGTACTAAGTATGAGATAATATGCACACACAACATAAAATCATACTAAAAAGGGATATTTCATTAGAGTATGCAATTTACCTTTAAAACCTTATACACATTAAAGAAACCATACCAATCAATAATACATATTCATTAAGTCAACATTATGTATATCACAAGATCAACAATACAAAGTCTAGTCAAGAAAACATGAATATCAACATAATTGAGCACATAATCAAGACAACTCTATCATCAAGTTATAATATCAACAAGCATGTGTAAGAGTTCCTAACGTCATAAGAAAGCAAGACCATTACTCACGAACCCTCATTAAGTCAACTAGTGCAATGACTAAGCAAAGCCCCATAACCTTACCAAACCAAGTAAACCCAAGAAGAACCATAAACAATGTCCAACTTCAGATAACATGTCATTAAGAGTACATATCATAATACTTTAGCAATAGAGACCAAATACATGTTCTTAAGTGAAACCAATCATCACAGAGCATCATCAACATGCAAGATCATCATATACATACCATTTACATTTATAAGCATATACATATATAAGAACATTCTCCTAAGACTTCCCTCAAGGCTAAATAGTGCAATGTTTAGATAGAGTCCCATACCCCTACCTAGACTAAGCTAAACCCCTTAGGTCATCCTAGTTAGAGTTCGTTCCTTTAGTTCATTTACCTTTTGGGAACATCTTGCCTTAACCGACATAGACCACATGAGCTAATGTGGAATCCATTGTCGTGGAACCCTACACCGAAGGAAGGCAGACTACTTGCAAAGGTAGTACCTAAACATGAACATAGCATCTAGGTGGATCCACTAGCTAGTATTCCTATGGGGTCAACATAGTTCAAGAACTACGAGATATAGTTGGGACCCTCTTTATGCTACATGCATTATAGTCTCCAATCTCATGAGTACATTAGTGATCCTACCTTACCTATGTGGGAAGGAAGGGACACTCCTCACTCTAGTTCACTCGGTGCTAAGCTAGAGTCCCTTTTGAAATGTCTTTAATGCCTTATTAATCATCATAGCTTAATGTAGGTCATAGGTTTTATCCCTTATATAATCATCATCATTATAGCTCAATAAGAATTGCATGATTATTGTCCTTTCATTACAATTCATAAAAGTGAGGTTAGCACATTTACATAGTCACATCATAATAAGTCACATTGGTAAGTTATCACCATCCTTACAACATTTACATCTTAGCCAACAACTCACAATCCATAGTTTAAGACATTTCAATTCAACATCATACAAACCATATCAATATTAATATAAGGTATACTTCAATACAAAATCATCACTTAATCACAAGTAATCATAATTGAAATAAAGAACAGAGATCACAAGACTTACTCAATCTCCTTCACAATGTCATCATCAAGGTCTTACCATCAATTATCCAATTCAACCCAACAATGGTATTGTATCGTCACACAATAGTAACCAACATAATAATGAAGTCAATTGAATCACTATACAACAATTCATCACTAGTTCATAGCCTAGAATTAGAGACTTAGGTCAAGTTCATAATCTACTTCACAACCAAGGTCAATTACTCAAGAACTAGCATAATTGGGTTGCAATATATCACAACCTACTCATAAAGGGAAGTGTCTATGATGATAATTTTAATGTTGTTGTTTTGTCATAGTAGGTACAATTAAACACACACTCCATGCATAAATATGATTATGGTATATCTATGGTGTCGATTGAAAGTATAGTTCTTATATGCACCTTTACATACTATGAAATATGAAATTAACATGTCTATGATTATCCTATTGTGTTGATTGAAAGATAGTTCTCATGAAAACACTATGAATGTATGTAAAAGGATTTCTCACGTGTAGATTAGGATTCTAAAGGTTAAAGGTAGTTCTCACCTTATTGAATCAATGAGCTATGTTATGAATTGTATTGAATGAAGGCTAAAGTATTCCTTCACACATGTAGATACAATCTAAATACTATTAATGTATAAGTTTGGGAATAATGCTTATCACCGAGCGGATATGGAGAATGAGGTAGAGACACTCCCACTAGTTAGGTCGGGTCTTCTACATATGCTCTCATGAGATGGAAATTCTCCCGCTAGTTAGGCAGGAGTTTTTGAAGCAATCTCCCTACCTATAACTATGTGCCCGCATAGGTATTAGCTAGTGGATCCACAATAAAGCTAAATGTGTTAGTTATACCTTAGGAAAGTAGGATGCCTTTTTTTGATGTGGGGTTCATATGATTCCATGTAGCTCGCATAGTCTATGTAGGTTAAGGCTATATTCCCTCTAATGAACAAGTATATGAATTATGAATACGAAAGTGAGTTATATACTATTGTTCCTCAAAGGGTTTAGTTAGTATGATTGGTAGTATGGGATGCCATCCATATATTGCACAAGTGGACTTTGCGAGTAGTTATGGTGAGTTCCTCTTATGTTTATGTACTATGAATATGCATTATGTTATGTACTATCAATATGCATTATGTTTATGTACTATGAATATGCATTATGTTTATGTACTATGAATATGCATTATATTATGTACTATGAATATGCATTATGTTTATGTATTATGAATATGCATTATGTTATGTACTATGAATATGAATTATGTTTATGCTCTATGAATATGCATTATGTTATATGCTATGAATATGAAGTATGTCTATGTGCTATGAATATGAAGTATGTTTATGAATTATGAACATGAATATGATTATGAGTGTCTCTTTACTGTGCGTATGAACTATGGATGAGACTGATGTATGATAGGTATGAGCATGGCAGTCCAAAGATGGTACTTAGTGTAGGTAGGGTTATGGGACCTTATCTACACATGGCACAAGTGAAATCTAGGGTCACTTATCTTGTTATGCTATTATGTCTTATGAGTATGCTATTAAGGATGTTGACTTAATGTCTAATGAATGATGTACTCTTAAATTAAATTAATATAGAATGTTGACTTATGTATTTTATGTAATAGTGTATATGTTGCTTGGGTTGTATTACGAGTTATTCCCTTTTCTTGTCATGATGAATATGAATGTTCCTAGTCTAGGGTGGGTTTGAGGAATACTTAGTGTAGTAGTATTATGGCATGCACTCATATATTGTACAAGTATGACTTAAAGTTGTCTTAGGGATGATCTTAATGGTGTGTGAAGTATGTAATGCTTATGTTCCTTACGAATATGTATTTTATAAAGTTTGTATGTTGAATATATACTAATGTGAAGATATGATTGTATGTTGATTAGTTTTGAATATTACGCCTAATATGCTCTTATTCATGAAGTTTTACCAAAATGACATATGCATGTCTTTCAAACGAAATGTCCCTTTCTAAGCATGTTTTTGCAGGTCATCATACTTAGTACTTAATTGTGCTAACCCATATTCCTTCTTTTTTTTTTACTACAAGTGTAGATTTCAGCAAGAGATAGAGTTCTCCAGATTCAAGGGCTTGAAAAGAGTTCTCGAAGACCAAGTGTATGTCCTCATGATTCGGGGACAAGTATTTAGAAGTTTCATGTATTTACTTTCTAATAGGTTATGTCTAGTTTTGTTTAATTCTTTCAATTGTGAAGCGTCGTTACCCTATCTTTAGGTTCCATGTCTTGGTTAGATAACCATGTGAGATGTGGGCTTCCGCTTTGATTTTAAATGTCATGTTCTTGAAGTGAAGGGGTTTTAAATGAAAAGTTTTTATTCCTTGTCATTTTTCCTTATGATCAAATGTTATGAATTATATGAGGCTTGTATAAGACCTATTCGAGGTCAAGTACGCCATGTTACGACTAAGGGGTGCTCTCGGGTCGTGACATGTTGACTTTGCATTTTCTCCATTTCAACCTACAAATAAAATTCAAATAAATAAAATCAAGTATTTAAGAACAAAAAAAGGATCTTAACAACATTATAACCAAATAAAAGTCGTACAATTTTACTAATTGTATCTTCGTTGGAGTCCTTGTGTACTCGACAAGGTTTTCTTGATCTTGTAGCAACAAAGAGTTCTTTAGAATATAGCTCATCGAGGCTTTTCTTCTCTTTTTCCTTATTTCATAAAGTTGGTATTAAAGATCTTTTATGGAAACTAAGTCATATTCAATGATTAACTGGAGAACATACCAAATTATTGTGTATAACATCAAAACTTGTTTTACGAGTAGTTTATGGATTCATCCATGTTTTTCTTTTTTTGGTATTTAGTTCACTCAATTATCGTAAATAAACGAGTAAGTAAATTCTACATAAATTAAAACTGAATCAAAAATAGAAAAATGAATCAAATAGAACATAGAATATAAATCTTCAATTTTTCAGAGTCCCAATATTTGAGAAGATCCTTAAAATTAGATTTTGAAACAACATTGGGTTTATTTTCCATTTGAAGATCATCATTATCATATGCTTTATAATGTTTCTGATACATTTCATTCCTATAATTTCTCCGAGCATTTTTAATTCCATCCAAAGCCCATTGTTTTGCACTTTCAAGAATATCATATTTCTCCTACAATTTGTTCTTTATATAAGTAAAAAGTATGAAAAATTTATAACTGAATTTTTTTTTGTCCATGACAAAGCATGTAATTCCTTGCCATGGCTCCAAGAAAACTCCCCAACTCTCTTACAATGACATTAGTAGGACCAATGTGTTCATTGTAACTATTCAACAAGATCAACTTACAATCTTGTCGCGCATGTACAATTTTCATTATTGTACTATCTTATTTCTTTTTTTGAGTCAAAGGGCCTACAATAATACAAAGCAAAATTAAACAACATATCAACAATGTTAACTGATTTTACAATTCCAATACATTCAAATATCAGGAAGTGAATTTATATGTTTTTACCTAGTTCTACTGATAGGGCATTTTCTTCGGAATTCTGTGTCTCTTGTTGCACTTGGTCCTGTATATTATGTGCCTCTATAGTAGGAGATTCTCTTGGCACATGTTGCAAACATTTCTCTTACTTTTGTGCTACTACAGTGGATGAATTCATAGGTTCTTGTTGCACTTGTTCCTGCACAACTTGTGCTTTTAAAGTGGAAAAATTCGGTGGCACATGTTGCTGTGATTTCTACATATCTAGAGTGGAACAACTCTGAGGCATTTGATCCTTTTTAGACAGGATTTTCAAAGTACGAGAATTCTGAGGCACTTGTTGCAATTCTTCTTGTAAAGTTTGTGCGACAAGAGTAGAGGAATTTTGCGGCGGAATAGATCGAACATTCTCTTTTGATCTCAGTGAAGAAATCCTTCTGTAGGCCATATATGTAAGTGTTCGAGCTTGCACATATTGTTTTCCTTTTCCTTTCTTGTTTTGTTTTGAAGTCTCTTCCTTCCTCATGACTATCAAATCTGTCAAAATGATATATATGAAAAAGAATCAGACCTTTTTAAGAGCCATATAAGGTACTTTACATGTGCATCGGGTACAATAACAAGGCTAAGATTTTGTACCATACAATATATATGTGCATCATGTACAATAAAAAGCTTCAAAACTTTTCACTAACAAAATGAAATTTATTTTGAAGATAGTTAAGCAACACAAACTTTCCTATAGTCCTTGCTCGTCAGGAGTGTTCTTGAGAATTCCATTAATGATTTACTTGCTAGCCTGTAAATGGAAGTTTAATCACCAGTAAAATTGAAAAAAATCAGAATAAAATTTTAAGAAAAAATAATACAACAAACATGTATTTCTAAGGAAAAGACATTCATCACTCACTCAAAATACAATAAAACGATGATAAATATATATTTACAAGAAATTAAGAAATTATTTATTTAATCATTCGCATCCATCGAATCCCAATCAGTATTAGCAAAGTCATCCTTCTCTTACGACATTCCCATAGTTGTATCCTCTGAAAATTGGGCATGAGATGGCATATCAACAACATAAACAGGAATATGTTCTCTTGACCATCTCATGGAAACATCTGATAATATATCAAAGGTACCAATGTCTTCATTTAGCTCTCTCCAAAATGTATCTCAAATATTAGGACAATTTTCTTCCTCAGACTCATACAAATCAATAGGCACTTTATTCCTTGCATAATAAACATCTTTATCGATTAGAACTTCCATAAAAAATACTTGATGCACTTGAGACGCCAACACAAAAGGGTTATCTGTACTTTGTAATTCGTTGAAGTACACACGAGTTAACCCATATTCATCTATTTCATCATGAAACCAATCACGTCTAAATAGTACAACACTAAAACAATTGTAATAATCAACCTCAATGATATCTTCAATAGCCCCATAATATATAACCTCTCAACCAATGGGATTTTGATCTAGAGCACTAGCAAAACTATCAGTTGTCGCTGATAAAGTCACTACACTATTTTGAGACTTGTGTGAGTAATCACGTTTTAATGTATGAAATCGGCATCCATTAATCAAATATGCAGTATATCTTTTGGTTGCCACCCTATTAGTCCCTTTAGCTAGCCATCTTAACTGATTAGACACTTCAACAATTTTAACTTTCTCTTTGAACCAGTTGTCAAATTTCTGACTATGACTCTTTGCTCTTGTCCATGCATTTGATCTAATAATAATGTCAATTAACATCTTATGCTCCCTGCAAGTATGAATAGTTCAAGCTTGATTATTAGGCATTTATAATTGAAGTTTAAATTATATATAATTACTATGTTTTCACATAGTTGATAAAATCTTCCACTTGTTCATCACCAGTATTGAAGAGGACATATCGATGTACTTCACTAGATAAATCAAGATCTATGGTAAAAATCTTTCCTTTTTTCTACTTTCAGTTTTCAACTGGATGCCCAAGCTTAGGAAACAAAAGGGACAAATAATCTCCTTTTTTTTCAACATCCTCATCATCCTCATTTCGGTACCTACTAAATGGAGTCTTCACTCCATAATGTAGGTATCACGAACCAAAGATCAAGAACTCTTCAACATCAAACCCCTCTGCTATTCAACCTTCTAGATAAAGTCGATTACGAACAAGACCCTTGAACTTAAATTTTTTTCTCCCAGTGGAATACATCCATCGAAGATTATTTGGACCACCCAATCTAATTTCATCAACCAAATGGATAGCTAACTATTCTATTATATCAAAAAAAAGATGGAGGGAAAATCTTTTCAAGCGCACATATAATTTCTTTTATTTAAATGTGCATTGGCTCAAGATTTGCTCGCCATGTAACCATACTGCATATAGCTTTAATGAAGTTCCCCAACCTGATCAAGGCTAATGAAAATTTTTCTTGCAATCCTTTTCAAACTGCAATTTGGATCAAGTAATGCATTATAAAATGTGCATCATGGCTTTTGTACCCTGATATTTTCATCTCATCCACATCCACATGATCTGATATGTTTGAGGAAAATACTTTTGGTAATTTTGTATTTTTTAAGACAGTGCAAAATGATCATTTTTCTTATGGTTTCATGGTAAAAAAAGGTTTAGCTAAATGAGCTTTTCCATTTGTATTATATTTCCTTGAATGAAGCTCCTTTCGTTTCCCTATTTCTTGCAAGTCATAGCAAGAAATAATGTGATCTTTTGACTGTCCTGGCATATCTAATAATGTCTCAAGAAAACTGTCCCATATATTTTTCTCAATATGCATCACATCAAGATTGTGCCTCAACTTATTATGTTTCCAATATGTTAATTCAATAAATATGGATCTTTTCTTCCATGGACCCTCATTATTTCGACGTCTTATCTTGTTGCCATTAATTCTTTTATTGAAATAATGTAACTTTTCAAATACTTCTATGTCCGACAAGGATGTAGGTGCAACTCTATGATCTTCCTCTCCATTAAAAGATTTTTTATCTCTTCATCATGGATGATTAGGAGGCAAAAATTTCTGATGACCTAAGTAACACATTTTACGACTATGTTTGAGATATTTAGAGCATGTGTCGTAGTTACATGTGAAGCATGCTAATTTTCCCTTAGTACTCCATCCAGAAAGCATTGAAAGCGCTGAAAAATCACAATTTTCCATATCAAAGTTGCACGTAGTTCAAATGTTTGAGTTTTATTAACATCATATGTTTGTATCCCAAATTTCCATAGTTCCTTAAATTCTGCATTTAATAGTTATAGGTACACATCTATATCATATGCATGATATGATGACCCTTGAATGGTAATCGACAACATCTTATACTCTGGCTTCATGCATATCCATGATGATAAATTATAGATCATCAACATAACAGGCCAGGTACTATGGGAAATGCTCATGGTTCGAAATAGATTGAAGTCATCACTAGAAAGGCCTAATCGAACACTCCGAGGATCTTTTGGGATGTTTGGCTGCATAAAATAAATATCCTTCCAAGCTTCTCAATCAGTAGGATGCCTTATATTCCCATCATTAGGTCGTTCAGAATAATTTCATCTCATTGCAACAGCTGTTTCAGAACACATAAACATTCTCTTAAGCCTAGGCTTTAAAGGGAAATACCTTAAAATCTTTGCTGGTATTTTAGAGCTTGCATTATTCATGTCATCACCCTCATTTGACCATCTAGAAGATCCACTCACAGAGAAATTATCTTTCTCTACATTTTCATTTCAAAATCGCATGCAATGGTTAGGGAATGCATGTATTTTGTCATAGGCGAGACCAAATATTTTATCATTTTTTTAGCTTTATTGAAAGACTCAGGCAGTTGAGCAAAGAGAAATTCTTCTTTTAACAAGTATAACAGATCAGTAAAAGGCATATCACTCAATCCATGTAGGGATTTAAGCAAGTATAACCGAATGATGAAACTCAGTTTACTGATGTTCTCACACCTCAGATGTAACTCTTTTTTTCCTTCATCAAGTAATTTAAAAAATATTTTTGCATTTTCCAATAGCCCTTTTATCTCTCCTTATCCATGCCTTGCTCACCTTCTATATTTAGAAATGTATCATTAAGTAGTCCATCAATATCATCATGGTTGCATGAAAGTGGTGTATTTCGTGAGAAAACTCTCTCCCCTTGAAAAATTCATTTGTTGTATTTATCCACATATTCATTTACAATCAAGTTATCCTTCACCGCATTTATGTAATGCCAATAACTATTGATGCATTTTTTGCAAGGGCATGAAATTTCATCTCATTTAGAACCTCGTTGAAATGTCTTATGAAGAAATTAATTCACTCCACTAAAATATTTATCACTGCATCGTCTGAGGCCCATCCAATTTCTATCTAATTTATATATTGATATCTATGCGACACAAAGAGATAAAAAGAAACAAACTTATGATAAACAATGATATAAAAACACAATAATGTTTTACACATGCACAAACATATCTCAAAATGTACATGGAGAATATGTAGTTTAAAACTCATAGCAATCACAATTCAATTTACAACAAGTACTTCATAGTTTTTCTTAATATATGAACGAAATATCAAAGTTCCCCTTATAGATGGAAATATATAGAAAATACTGATCTACATGACCTGTCAAGAAATAACCTTAGCAAGCTTATCATGGTTTAAAATTGCTGTGATTAACGACTTATGAACATTCAAGAAATGGGAAATGTTCGTTGGACATACGAATCACCTTGAGGATTCAATTCTTTTCAACAACAAGTATCCCTACTGATTTTCTATTCGATAAAAAATCAAGGCAAAACAGTCCTTGTAAGTGATAAACAGAATTTTAACGCAAATAATATTGATCTAGAATTTTATGATGTTTCATATTTTTATGTCAAAAAGTCTAATACCAACCAACAATGTATTTCAGTTTTTTCCATTATCATGCTAATGTATCTCTTGTTTCAAGTTGCTCTAATGTAACCCTTTAACAATAATGAAACCGACATTTCTTAAACCCTAGCTACTCAAGCGAGAGGTTAAATCAAAGAAGACATCATCAATGCAAGGGTAATCAAAACCGATTGAATAACTCATGAAACAACAAATCAAACATCAATATCTCGATAAATATGGTCTAGAGTAATCAATTTCACCATAACTACCAACAAAACTTTAAACCCACAATAGCTAAATCTTAATGGGAAAACACCACAATCATGAAAAAATATACATTAAATAGACTAACTACACCTCAACGATTAAAGGAAAAAGATCAGATTCAAGAAGAAAACCTCTGCAACTCAAACTTAAAGTTTCTTTAGCTATAACCTCAAAGACGTTAGAATAGAACCTTCAGTTGTTGAAGAAAAAAAATCAAGATTTCTCATATTTCACAAGCAAACCGTCAGCCCTGCATTTTCTTGGATTTCACAATAATTTCTAGAGAGAATAGTAGCCAAACTCAACGTCTGCCTCTATAATTATCCAATTCTTATAATTGAATAAAAAACTCATGAAAAACATACGTATACAGAGAAAAGAAAGATACACACAATGAAGTCATTTATGAGAGTTGTTACCAATATGTCTTTTAAATCACTGGTTAATTATTCAAATCCAGATTAAAACACAACCAAAACACCACTAGTTTTCTAAATTTGCAATATTCATTGTTAAGAATTCATTTATATTCCATGATGTCAAGCATAAAGTGAAGCTTCAGAAATGAAGAGGGCTTATATATTTTCATAGAGTGAAGGAATGCTCAGAAAAGTTCAAAATGTAATCAAATAATTTAAAGGCCCAAATTCCACTGAGTTCATAGTTATATTAGACTTGCCTGTTAATACTGGATGTTGAATTGAAAGAAACAATCAACTACGCTGTGTCAAAACTACTTTGTCCAAATCTATACAAAAGGGATCATGAATCATCTGAAATCAGCAAAACATAGGCCTTGTTAAGAATATACTTAAATCAACTACTAATATATTTATTCATCATTCGATACATGATATGAACTATAAAATGCACCTTCACTATGATACACAAAGTCCTAATTAATTTCTTTCATTCTTATCCAAAAGAAAATATTTTGTGCAGTTATTAAAGGATAGAGCATTAAGCTCTTTTATAATTGTAATAAACTTCATATTATTACTACACCAGATAAGAAATAATGCCAAAAAATAACAAGGTGGTTTGACCAAGTAACGACAGTAAATATAATGATCCATCCACATACAACTTTTGCACACTATATAACAATGTCAGGTGGCAAAATATTCTGCACAGGGATCCAAGAACAAATGGGATGTTGTGCAATAGTTACCGGTTCATCCAAACCCTGTAACATTGGCTAAGGACATGTGTGTTAAAAAAACACACAACACTGGTAAAAAGAGTAGACTTTGGATACAATAAATCATATGGATTGCAGTAAGAAGCTATAATATTCAAATCCTGGATCCACCTTTGTCAACATAATGGGCAAACATTAAACGTTATCCAAAACCCAGTTATAACATACACATAGGCATGCAAAAACTTATGCATCAATATTGTCATATGCAAAAATTTATTAATCAATATTGTCATATGAAAATATGATTAAAGAAAAGAATGGCTTAAGTTTGGCCTAAAATTAAAGACACGAAGAACTTACCATAAGATTAAAATCCCTGCACATTTTGAACCCGTAACACATTTTTGTACCAACAAGTTGTAAATTTTAGTTTGTTCTATTTTCATGTTAATTTATCTCTTGTTTTCTGTTGCTATAACTTAAATCTTCAACAATAATAAAAGTGAATTTTTGATATCCTACTCAAGTGAGAGGTGAATTAAGTGAAGACATCATCAATACAACGGCATTAAAATCCGGTTGAATAACCCAAGGACAAGATATACAATATCAATGTCAACTTAAATAGGTCTATAACAGTCTATTTCACCATAGCTCCAACAAAATATTAAAAACCACAATAGCAAAAATTTAATGGAAAAGAACACACAATCTGAGAAATACATCAAATACAGTAACCACACTCACATATTAAAGACAAAAGACAAGATTCAAGAAGAAAGCCTCAAAAGTTCAAACTAGTAGTTTCTTCATCTATAACCTCAAAGATTGAAAAAAGAACCTCCAGAAGTTGACCTCCATTTCCTTATATTTTACAAGAAAATATACAACCTCCATTTCATTTGATTTCACAAGAGGTTTCAAGAGAGAAAGGGTTTTTGATTAGAAGAAAAAATTTGTTTTTATTTTTGCCCTAAAATCACAGACATGAAAAACATACCATAAGATTAATATCCCTGTCAAGCTCCACAACTTCTGTATTCCATCGTTGTGCTTCTGCTAAGCTCCAACAAATGGATGAAAAATCAGGCAAAGAGAAGAAGAATGAAAATGAGCTTAGAAAATTATTCTGTGTTGTTCTTGTCGAACAGAGGGGAAATGAGAAAATATTTTCTTCATTTTTATCGATAGCTGAAAGAGAGAAAATAAATTGTCTTTACAAAACTAATAAAAATAAGTAGAATCAAATCGTTAGTCATGATATCAATTATTAGAATAAAACAATATAAAAATATTCTTAACAAGGTATAATATTATAAATTATTTGGGAGTATTTCACACCATCGATCATTTTTGTTTGGTTTTATGTATTATCAATTTGCATATCAAACTAAAAAACCTACATGGAATGTAATATAAATTGAATTAGCTAACAACTTGCTTCTCTTCTATTTAACAAGATAACCATTTAATAGGGGACGCTCTACCAACTGATCTAATAGCCCATCGTGTAAGCCTCCTACATGTCTTAACAAGCAATAGTGCAATAGCACTGATAGCCAAGTACTCCCACCGAGACCGCCTTCATAGTAACGACAAACATTGTTGCAAAAAACTGGACATAGGGCTACATGTTAGCTAGGACTTGGCCCAATTTATTTCCTTAACGCACATCTCTGCTCATTATCATAGTTTTTTTAAAAAAATAGACACACATTAAATAATATATACAAATAGTTTAACCTCTTTTTAGATTAAGTGGTTCATGTACCTATATATTGATGAATTGAATGAATTTCGCATCGCTGAAAGATGAGAACTATCGATTTTTAATAAGATTTGAATATTCTTTCATTTTTAACCATCTTAAGGGTGTGAACTTTAGGTCAGATATTAATTCAAAATGATGTTAAAGTCAAGTCTGATTTGTTGGTTACAACCATGAGAAGTATGAAAATGGCCAGAAATAAATTGTTGTAAAGAACACCATCATATTTTGTAGAGAGATATACTCATTTACGTAAGATTTTGTGTGCTATGGATGTGAGTATTTATAAAATTATTTCTTCAGAAGATTCGAAACTACTGCATTTGCTATTCTAGGGTCCATGTATTACGCTTAGTAGCTAAGCTAAGACTCTTATTAACGAGATTTAATATTTGAAGCAGTAAGTACGTGATCTAGTCAAAGAAATTTCACGCCTACTAATATATTATG
>CM040621.1:40437359-40590579 GCA_022817965.1 Solanum lycopersicoides | reverse complement strand
AAAAAGTTTGGGCGGGTTCCGCAACAATAAGAGAGGAAGTTATGGACGGATTTAATATATAAATGTTCCAATATAAAAATATTCTCATTAAATGTTTCCATAGATTACTTATGGAACAATTACCGTAACGTTGCTATATGTGAGTCTATGCAACGGTTACGGGTTTCACATAATTGGCAACGGATAATTACTTTAGTCGTAGCAACAGCAACAACAAGCAGACAACAACTTATGTCTATATATACGTTAAAACATATTTTATCTATATATAAATAATATATATTTCGGGGTTCATCCTGACCATAATTTTACCCCGCCCCTATTATTTCATTATGAAATAAAGGTATTGATGATCAAAAACATATATAAAGTATCATTACTTTTGTGAATATTGTACCTGCACTATCAAGTGTTTGTATTTCTTATTTGAACGATCTCATCCATTATTAATCAAAATACATGTTGAATTCAAATCTGATTAGACCAAGTAATTTATTACAATCGGCAAAAAATGTGTGACAACTTAATTTACTCATAAATTTTTATCCACGTGGCCATATCTGACTCATTAATCTCGAGATGTGTTTTAATAAATATAATTGATGATAGATTAAATGGAAAACACATTATGTAACCTTTCAATTAAAAAGCTCGAAAGCAAATAATACATCTAGTATTATTGTTTTTACCATTATCTCTTACTTCATTAATTAGTCAACTTTTGATCCTTGTATTCTAATTTCATCAAGTTGTATTTTTAAATCGATTGGTAAAAAAGATGGATTAAAAAGATTCTCAGTATTTGACCCTCAAAATAATTACTCCTAAGTCCTATTTAGTAATTGGAGTGGATAATAATACAACTAAATAATTTTATTTAATAACTAAAATTGGTGGCAACATGGGTGAAAAACAGATTTAAATCATGATAAATAACACCATTTTTTTAAGGCCAAATCCATTAGTGGCCCCCTAAAATTGGCACCAAATTTCTCTTAGACACCTCAATTGGGCGATGTTCATTTTAGACATCTTATACAGGGTCCTGCTATGTCATTTTGATAGTTTTTCTACAATTAACAAAAAATCGAAGAAGAGTGTAATACACTCGTTGATGACGTGTCAAACAACAAATTAAATGAGTACATGTGTAATTTTAAGTTAAAAATAATTTGAAAATCTATTTATTGAATAATATTAAAAATATCATTCTAAAAAAATCAATATAACCCCCCTTCCCCTCTCCCTCCCTCCTCCCCGAAGGTAGTTGTCTTCTCTACTACAATTCGTTCACTTTTTTTTTGTAATCAACTTCTTAAATTGTTTGGGATCA
This sequence comes from Solanum lycopersicoides, assembly GCA_022817965.1. Classification (NCBI taxonomy): domain Eukaryota; kingdom Viridiplantae; phylum Streptophyta; class Magnoliopsida; order Solanales; family Solanaceae; genus Solanum; species Solanum lycopersicoides. The sequence continues at coordinate 40,589,246 of CM040621.1, read as the reverse complement.
CTCTTTTTTTTTTCTCCTTTTTGTGTTATTTCGTGGGAAGAAAAGAGGGACAGAAACAAAGAAAGAGAATGAATATTAAATATGAGTGTTAGTATTATTTTTCCGGTAAAAATGTGGAGGGAGGTGATTGTATTTAGAAAAGTAATTAATACAATTAAAAAAATCGACCTCTATCGAAGAGTTTAAGCTTCAAAAAAGGGTGGGAGGTGGTAGATGGGAAAATGGAGAAGAAGAAGAAGAGAAAATAAACTAAAAAATAGCTAAATTTAGTCTTTCACGCTCTATTGTTGAGTATATCATACTCACTTTGACATGTCAACAAAAAGTGTCAAGATGACACAATATGACCCTACATGAGGTGTCTAAAATGAACATCACCAGTTGAAGTGCCTAAGTGCCAACTTTAGGGCCACGATGGGTTTGACCTTTATTAAACATTAACAAAGACACTTATTTTTTTTCCAATTCATGTGACCCACTTGAATTAAATTTATATAATTCACAAAATTTATTTCAAAACATTAATAATAAAAATATAAAGTAAAAATAGGCTGAGATATTAAAAAGAGTATGTGTGTAAATTTAGGGATGTCTTTAATGAGCAATTAAATTTACCGAATCAATTATATGATTCTTCTAATAAAAATAAAAATAAAATAGTTATACAAATTTATAACGGTGATCAAATAACTAGGTAAGATTTAAATTTTATAAAAATAAATCAGAAAGATTAAAGCATAACAAATATATATTTTGTATCAAATTTGAATAATAATATTGTGTAGGGTCGAGAACGATCAAAATGACTATAAGTCAACATATATAATGTAAACCTAAATCTCAACTCCAAATTATAACTTATTATGTTGCTCTTGTATTGAAACTCGATCAATTAGTTCTTATAACATATTGAATAACTAGCTAGTTTGTTGTGTTTGTTTCAAGTGATATATATACTATATAATTTGAATATTTCATTAGATTCAATATTAAGATAATATTTAAATTAATAGTTGATATAAATATATTAAATATAGCAATTTTCAGCTTTCTTTCGACTTGAAGTCCTGAGCTAGTACTAAAAATAAGTTAAATTGTGGGGGTTAAACTTATAATTTGCGTTGGTTAAAATTCTAGTGTATTTTCTACTCTAAATTAATGTAAAAATATATTGTCACAACTAGCTAGACACATTTGCAAATTACAAGTATGTCATGTTTGTTTTTGAAGTCATGATAAATTGTTGATGATAGTTTTAAGTAGTAAACTCTTACACAAGACAATTTAGGCATAAAACTCCAAAAATCAGAACACTTTAAATTAAGTGTAGTCTTCATGGTTATTTTTTCATATTATGTTTCTTCAACACAAAGTTCATAAAAGTAATTATAGATAACGTTTGTTGAGTAATTGGTGAGCAAAATAAATATGATAATATCTAAATTGGTGACTTTCATGTATTTGACTGAATAATTTGAATTTTTAATTGTTTTCTTCATAAATAAGGGTAATTTAGAGTTTTCCCCTAGATTCAACATTGTAACGCTAATCTATCCACAATCCCTTATAAATACTCTGAGGCTCAACATAAAAATTAATTTTTAAAAAACTTTGCTATTATCATGACTTGTTATAATAGAGAAGTTGGCTGTAAAAACTAATAATTTTCTTATAATTTTGTTTGTTGTCCAGTGACTAATATACAATAAAAATGGCATTGTCATCTGATGATAACATTGATAGGAAGCGAGAGATTTGCACGGAGTTGGAGAATTTGAGACATCATTTGAGGGACATTGATGCTCAGATACATCAGGCTAGATTAATAGGCAGGGCTGGAGTGTTGGCTTTATTGATAACAAGACGCGAGATTCTTTACTTGAAGAGAGAAGCTGAACTTGAAAATGAACTTGAGAATAAGTATAGCATCTTTTATCGTAGGTACCTTTGATTGATAATTTATGTTCTTCCTTATAGGAAGATCATTAGAATTATCATGTTGTTGGTTGATTGTTGTCAAGAAAATAAGATCATAATATATGCAAGAGGATAAATTTTATTCTCTCTAAATGTGAAATCCTAAACCTAAATGTTGTGTTTGCGTTAAAAGATATGTATTATTTCATTTTTTAGTAATTGTCTTCACAAAGTAGAGATACAATTTGTGTACACACTGTCACGTTTTACATATTATGTAAAACCGATTACTATAATATGTTAGTTTTGAAGAGAATCGCTAGCAACTGCTTTGTCTTTCTCAAATAGGTTGCATAGTTCATATTTTTAGAATAAAATAATTTGAATTTAACTTTGAATCAGGCATGAGTTTTTTTTTTAAAAATAAAATCTATATATTGAAAACTAAGTCAAAATAAAATAATTACATATACTTGATAATTCAAGGATTAAAAAAGACTTAGAAAGTAAATTACGGTAAAAAAAACTTAATTGAATCTCAAAAATTTGAAAATTGAGACATAAATTAAATAAAAAGTATTATACAAATATTAATTTATTCAGGACTACATAATTAATGAGTTTGTTAATATAATGTATTGTAGTTATGATATGTAATAATCTCTCATTAACATCTTGGTTATATATATATATATATATACTAGACAGGTCATGGCTCGTGCTAGGCATGGGCCCAATACAATGAGTGCAAGTTATCTACTAAGCCTTTGATGAATAGAAATATATTTAAGTTTCTCTTCAATATTCAAGTATGAAGGACAAAAGCATGTTGATATAAGCAACAATTGAAGTTCTTACATAAGAACTATTATAATTGCATGCTAAATAATCAATTAGTAAATAAAACTGAAAAATACGAGGACCATACAATTGCCAATCTACCAACATATGGAATAATCTTTGATTTAGGTACAAAATCTTCAATCTAAAATCCCGAAGACCTGATATTTTGACAGCCATTGATGTACAAAAATCTGAGAAATGACATTTCATTTGTAAGAATTAAGCAGCAGCCTGCTAAACCAACAAAAACATGAAAAGATATAGAGAGCATAGTAGTGATAGAAGCTCCTATTTTTCTATCAACTTCAATTAAAGAGGACCACTTGATGTTCAATATAAATAGCTATAAAGACGCACCATGAAAGAATATACTACTTACAACAAACCACATCATTCTTCATAGAAATAAAAATTGTGTTATTAATGGGATAAAAGGTAGTAGTCGTCGAACAGCTAGCATCCTACTTGTAGAAGGATAAATCAATCAACCACACATTAACACAAAATCGATTTATAAAAGTTATAGTAATGAGTATAGAAACCATATGTTCAAAAAATAAGTTCAAACTTAAACATAAAAATGTGAAATGTTATGAAAATATCATCTACAACACATTGCACAACTTTAACCATTCCAAATTTTGTCATCCATTTATTTGTCTGATTTTTCTCCTCTCTTACCCTTCATTTCGGGGTCTTCTTTGAAACGTTATAAGTTTTTTTTTTTTTCTGCAGGACCTTCTAGATGTGAACTTGATTTGAATAACCAGAACATCAAAGAAACAATATTATATAAATGGGAGGGAGGAGGGGGTTGCCTTGTGTGACGGTTAGGCTAATTCTAGCTAGCATGAAAATTTAATTTTTACAATATAAAAATAGTCTCAAACATAAAAAAGTCTACCAGGTAATGAAGGCAATTATATGAACAACAATGTTCATAAATATCTACTCCTGTGATATACTATGAGTTTTTTCTTTAATTAAAAATATAAGTACATTAAAAGAAACATCATTAAGTATAGCTTTATGACTCACTAAATTATTCTCTATCCCAAATCACGAGCCCTTTGATTTTACTAATTTATATAGTTATAAGAAGTCACTCATTGTTTTTTTTACATGTATATTGCATATTATAGTGAATTTTCATATTCATGAGTTGCGTCAGCGATAATTTCCAGATCCTAAGGGCAACGAAAAGATAAGTAGACTTTCCTCAATGAAAACTTCAAAAAAAATACTACTAAACAATCAAGAATAGAACTTCACTAATGAAGAAGCTCAATTTCAAAAAGAAAATAGTACGTGAAAATAATAGCAGTGTCATTCTGAAATATCTCAAGGGCCTTTTCATAATCTTAAGAGAGGAAATATTTTCAAGACCCTGTACCAATTACTCATAGCTCTTTGTCTCTATCGTCGCTACTACCTTCCCTAAAACAACAGTAACCTTAAGAAATATAATTTTCAGGAACACGCGCCCAAGACTAAAGGAACATAGACGAAACACGCGCCGAACATCAAAGGGACATCAAAGGAACATAACTTTCAGGAAACTTGGTGCGACATGTTAAAAGGCCGGCGTTCCACATGACTGAGAAAGTCCTATCATGACATTTCAATGAAGAAGTTGGTAATATATATATGTGAGAAAGCAATAGCATATACACTAAACATTACAAAAAAATAATAAAACAAAAAGATAAGAACTTTTTTTATGAATAAACATATTTAATATCACTGTTATAGTAGTGATACGGAAAAACATGTTATGAATAATCTTTCATTTTTAAATATACTCGGAATGGAAATGATAACATGCTTAATTGGATTGCTAAACAATTTAGCATAACCATCTTTAATCTTCACTTCTATATAAGACTTATACTTTTTATTTAGGATACCAAAGATCTTAAGAATCACATTTCCCACAATATTATTTTATTATTTTCACATAAATAATTTACTTCTTAGTTGATAACATACTTATTTCCGATGAGCCTTTTAACATCATATATAATACGTTCTAGGTTAAGACTTACCATATTCCCTTGCTTCCCCCTACCTTAGACTTTCTGCTCAAATTAGAGAAGTCTCCTAGAAGAGTAACATATGTGCATCAGTTAAAAACGACAACAACAATTACAAATTTCAAGAAAGTAACTACAATAATTAAATATATCTAGCAAATTTTTACCTTGTCATTGAACTTAAGCTCAACCTTTAGTGATTTCATTGTCGAGTTGCGAAATAAAAGTCACCAACATGATTTAATCTGATGGTTGAAAGAAAACTCCAGGTACCTATAATACAATCTTTTAAACTTCACCACAAGCTCTTAAAATGAAGTGTCAAGATCAAAAAAAGGAACACAAAATTATGTATCCATTCAAAAGTAGTTACCTTGCACCAAAGTTCACTTCCAACTAAGATGATTTCTTTTGTTAACATATTCAGAGGAGAAGTCACTTTTACATTCGGAGTCTAACAGGAGTGACTAACTACAATAGAATTTTATATACATAAGTTCCTTAAAGACGCTCTCAAATATGAAGAAGCTGCTGGAACTTTAATGTCATCTTTTAAAGCATTATCATAAGAATTATTTTGTACGCTTGCCCATAAAGATTTGTATACATCAAATTCCTAGGAAAAGTACAATAATTCATAACATCATTTTCAGAGGGCTATATCATTATGGATTATCCAACCTTTTCATTTATCTTGCAAGGTAAAGCGAGCATAGAGACTAAAATAGGTGAATATATGAAATGTTTGTATGGAATCTTGATTTCATTTTCTAGTGCATCAATGTTTAATATTACCATTTTAGTCTAAGAGGTGAATGAAGAATAGAGAAGGAGAAAAACTGAAAATTATATATCATGTTATTTTAATTACAAACATTTCATAATGTCACAGAGAAAATCTTCACAATCTAGCAAAGGTGAAATGTCAAATCAATAAAGAAGTAAATATCTACAAAATATTAGTGAACCCATGTGGTTAAAGCAAAACTCATTTGAAATAACTAAAAGAAAGTGACAGATTGTGTTACCTGTAAATCTAAATGAAATTGGAGATAACGATTACTAGGAGAAAAGTATATACACAACTTTAGCAGAGGGACGCGTAACAGAAGTGATCTGCCTCAATTAGAAAGATTTACATACACCTCCAAATTTAGTAGAACCGTTTTATCTTCAAGTATAAGACATTATATGTCACGCCCGAAGCCTATACCATGGACGTGTCCAACACTCGAAGACCATTTGTGGCCCCCAGGCAAACCCTTGGCCCAAAGCCTAAATGTTGTAGCCTCCTAATCATAGATGTGGTGCGCTTCACACCGATTACTAAGACTCTATAGACACGGATTCATAGACTCCCTAGGACTCTTGAACTCTATGCTCTGATAGCAAGTTTTTCACGCCCGGAGATTATACCCTGGACGTGGCCGGCACTCGAAGACCATTTATGGCCCCCAAGCGAACCTTTGGCTTGACTTGCTTTACTCAGCGTAAGACTAAACTTAACTTAAACAAAAATAAAACATATTTAAAAACAAAAACTTCATAAATTAATCTGGCCAAAATGGCACTTGAGTCTCAACAAGTAAAATAACTTCAAACTAAACTACTAACAATCTACGAAGCCTCTAAACTGACTGAAGAGGAATGTTGGTACAGACCCCACAACATCCTAAAACTAAACTACTAAAGCAAATGAAATGGACGTCCTCTGAAATGCAAGGAGGCTCACCACTGACTATGGAGCTCAGTCTGGATCAATGGAGCGCTGCATGCTGATCCTGGTTACCTACGTTTGCATCATAAAATGATGTAGGACAATTGAAATCAGTACATTGAATGTACGAGTATGCGAGTTGGAGTGCTAAACACAACTATAAAGCTTGAAATGGACTAAGGATGAACTTACCTAGGCTCTGCTCAACTCATAAGATAACAACTCATTATAAAGAAATATTGACATATGCAATGTATATTTATATAAAACTGATAAAATAGTGTAACTCTTAGTTCATTAAACATGTAACAATAATAAACTCAACTTTACTTATATAGGAAAGTAATATAGTTTCTTTGGGAGATTCTCTAAGCGACAACCATCACTTTGAGCATATGTGATTATACAACGTATTATCTCACATTGCCCAAGTACCATCCTATACCTTGTCATCCGTATAGGACCTTACTTAACATAGTGGATCCACTAGCTCTCGTTACGTGATCATCTAAAAAGTATGACCCGTCAATTCCCATGATGGCTACATGGTTTACATGGAGACTTGAGTTAATATGAACTCTCATCCCCAAATCGGTGCTCAATACTACTCCCAAAATGTACTTTAGCTCATACTTTTAATATAACATCCTTCCTTTGGGTTGAGATAATTTAATGAACCTTTTAGCTTTTGAAAAACTAATTCTTTTTTGGAATCAATGTTCCTCTTTTAGTTCAAAACTCTTTGGAATTCTTAGTTACCTTTTAACTTAAATGTGAAACATTTATAAACCTTTAGGGAATACTTAGTTCCCATATAGCTTTTGAGAAATGAACTCAACTCTTGCTCTTTACTTAACTTGAAACTTAACTCTTAGGGAATACTTAGTTCCCTTATAGCTTTTTAAAATTTAACTCAACTCTTTACTATTTCTTGACTTGAACTCTAAGTGTTTAAAACAAAGTGAAAACATCTGTGAAAGACTTTAGAAAACTTTAGAAACTTTACTTTGACTTACCTCCTAAATTTTAAGCTTGACTCTAACCTCTTTGACTTTGAATGATCTTAGCTTACCTTGAATTGGATTATGGATTCAAGGATCATGCTCTCATGTTTTGGGATAATTTCATGATGTTTTGATGTACTTTAGAGTGTTGGAATCAACTAGGAATGAAAGGTACATCACTTAGGAACTAGTACGAAGAGATAGGGAAAGAACCGGGTCTCAGGGGGTTGTGGTGCTCGGAGAGGCGCGGGGCGCCAGAGACTGTCAGACAGACCCTGGTCTGGGGCTCTCTGAGAGGTATGGCACGCCAGGGCCTGTCAGACAGAGCTTTCCATGAGGGGCTCTGGCAGGCGCGGCACCCCAAGGGTTATCTGACGGGACCTTCGACTTTTCTTCTCCGTTTTTCATCTCTAAACCTCCTAAAGTTCCATGGATCCCACCCCAAACACTTAGTATCCGTAAATAACTCATTACCCAATAGTGTAGACCCGAAAATAGTCTGGAAACATGAATCAAAACTACTAGAGATCAACTACAATTCAATCAACAAGAACTTCAGAACTTTTCATCAAGAACTTCAAGATTTTCATTCAATTAAATCTAAATTGTTGTATTGAATCAAGTTGTAGGGTGGGTGAAAGGACCCAACACCGAATAACCTCACATACCTCGATAGGGATCACCCCCGACGAAATCCACGCAACGATCTTGGCGTTCTTAGACGATTCTTGGTATTCCTCTTCTTTTCTCATTTCTCCCAAACCCTAAGCGTTCTTAAATTTTTAAATCTGATTTGGGACTTATTTTTACCCCTAATATAACCTTAAAACGAATCAGGAAATAGTAGGGTGAAAATACAACCTTGCCCTTACTAAAACCCGAATTGAACATTCCTCAGTCCAACAATTCAACTTTCAAAAGGAATTTCTCCCTCATAAGACATTGGATTTGTGCAAACGTGGCGGTGTTGGAAATATCCTTTCAAGGGATTTCCAACCATATAAAGAACTCACCCAAACTCTTCCTGATATGTATGTAATGGCCATTTGAAAATAACCAAAACTCACTTTTGAAAGCTGGAAATTTTCCAGGTTTTCTTACTTATTTCTAAAAATGATTATTCTTGGATTATTAGATTATTATTAGTTAATTATAGTTACAAGATGTTACAATATCTCCTCCTTGGGAACATTCGTCCTCGAATGAGAACTCTTTCACTAAGCTAAGGGTAGTAACATCATTTCAGCACTCAACAAACAAAAGCAATTAATGACATGCTTATACGTAACCTAATAAAGTGGTAAGAAGAGAATTTAGTACCTTGATATGCATTCTCTATGGATTCAAAGAGAAGTGGATATCTCTTCTTCATATCTTCATCAGCTTTCCAAGTCGCTTCTTCCACGAATTGGTTCCTCTAAAGGACCTTGACTGAAGCAACTTCCTTTGTTCTCAAGTTGCAAACTTGACGATACAAAATCTGAGCTGGAATTTCTTCATAGGATAGGTTATCCTTAATCCCAACATTCTCTGTTGGTACTATAAATGAAGTATCACCCAAGCACTTCTTCAACATAGAAATATGGAACACCGGATGAACCGCTTCTAACTCTTGAGGTAGATCCAACTCACAAGCCGCATTTCCCACTCTCTTGCAGATTCTATATGGACCAATATACCGGGGACTAAGTTTTCCCTTCTTACCAAACCTCATAACTCCCTTCATATGTGAAACTTTAAGATACACCCAATCATCTACCTCAAACTCTAATAGTCTTCTCCAAACGTCTGTGTAGGACTTTTGACGACTTTGTGCTGTCTTCAACCTTTCTTGAATCACTTTCACCTTCTCCATAGCTTGGTGAACTAAATGTTGTCCTATCAATGCTGCTTTTCCAACTTCGAACCACAAAATAGGAGATCTGCATCTTCTCCCATAAAGATCTTCATATGGAGCCATTTGAATGCTCGAAGGATAACTGTTGTTGTAAGAAAACTCAATGAGAGGTATGTGATCATCCCAATTACCTTTGAAGTCGATCACACAAGCTCTCAGCATATCTTCTAAGGTCTGGATAGTACGCTCTGCTTGTCCAGCCGTCTGAGGATGAAAAGAGTGCTTAAGTTCACCTTTGAACCCAAACCTTTTTGGAATGATTTCCAGAACTGTGCAGTAAACTGAGCACCTCTATCTGAAATAATGGAGACTAGAACTCCATGAAGTCTTAGCACTTCTTGAAGGTACAACTTAGTATAATCCTCGGCCGAATAAGTAGTCTTTACTGGCAAGAAATGGGCTGACTTTGTCATTCTGTTAACAATCACCCAAATAGAATCATGTTGCCTTCGAGATCTTGGCAATCCCGTGATGAAGTCCATATTAATCATCTCCCACTTCCATTCCGGAAGTTCTATATTCTGAGCCAAACCTCCAGGCTTTTGGTGCTCCACTTTTACTTGATGACAATTTTGAACACTTGGCAACAAACTCAACAATATCTTTCTTCATGCCTTCCCACCAATATACCTCTCCCAAATTGCGGTACATCTTGGTGGAGCCCGGATGAATGGAATATCTTGAGATATGAGCCTCCTCCAAGATACTTTCTTGGAGTCCATCCACCTTAGATACACATAATCTGCCTTGGTACTTCAGCACACCATCTCCCCCTTGTTCAAAAGTCAATACTCTTTGGTTATGGACACTTGCCTTAAAAGCAAGCAAAATAGAGTCTTGTTCTTGCTTCTCTTTCACCTATGAAACTAGTGATGATTCAGCCCCATTTGTCACCACTATGTCTTCTTTTATTGAATCTATAAGTCTGACTCCAAGACGTGAAAATATGTGCACATCTTTAGCTAACTCTTTTTTTTTTCTTCAACATGGACGGTACTACCCATGGACAACCTGCTTAAGGCATCAGCAACCACATTAGTCTTACCTGGGTGGTAAAGAATACTCATATCATAATCCTTGAGTAATTCAAACCACCTTCTCTGTCTAAGGTTGAGCTCTTTCTGAGTGAATACATATTGGAGGCTCTTATAATCAGTGAATATATCCACATGAACACCATACAAGTAGTGACGCCATATCTTCAAATCAAAAACTACAACAGCCAATTCCAAGTCATGCATTGGATAATTCTTCTCATGAACCTTCAACTGTCTAGAGGCATAAGCTATAAACTTGTCATTCTGCATTAACACACAACCCAAGACAACTCTTGATGCATCGCAATACACCACAAAAACCTTGAGTACCCTCTGGTAAGTTCAAAATCGGCGGTAGTCAATCTCTTTTTCAACTCTTGAAAGATTTTCTCTCAAGCTTCAGACCATTGAAACTTGAACGTCTTCTGAGTTAGCTTGGTCAAAGGAGAAGATATAGATGAGAATCCTTCAACAGATCTCCTATAATAGCCAGCCAAACCTAACAAACTCCTTATATCTGTTGGAGATGTGGGTCTAGGCCAACTCTGAACAGACTCTATCTTCTGAGTGTCAACTCTAATCCCTTCACCAGAAACAATATGGCCTAAGAATGCCACAGACTTAAGCCAAAACTCACACTTGGAGAACTTGGCATATATCTCCTTATCTCTCAATGTCTGGAGAACAATCCTGAGGTGACTAGCATGATCTTCTTCATTCCTTGAATAGACCAGTATGTCATCAATGAAGACAATGACAAACAAGTCTAAATAATGTTTGAATATTCCGTTCATAAGATTCATGAACGCTGCAGGTGCATTTGTCAAACCAAAGGACATAACCAAAAATTCATAATGCCCATACGTTGCTCTAAAAGCTGTCTTTGGAATATCACATTCCCTTACTTTCAACTGATGGTAGCCTGATCTGAGGTCAATCTTGGAAAAACAAGAAGCACCCTAAAGTTGATTCAAAAGATCTTCTATCCTTAGAAGAGGATATTTATTCTTGATGGTCACCATATTCAGCTGACGGTAGTCTATACACATCTTAAGGGACCCATCTTTCTTTGTAACAAACAAGACCGGAGCGCTCCAAGGTGAGACACTTGGTCGAATGAAGCCTTTATCTAACAAATCTTTCAATTTCTCTTGTAGCTCTTTTAACTCTGATGGTGCCATTCTGTATGGTGGAATGGAGATAGAACGAGTATCTGGGATGATGTCTATGACAAAGTTTATCTCTCTTTCGGGAGGGAATCCGGGTACATCATCAGGAAATACTTCTGGAAACTCACTTACTGTAGGAACTGATTGAAGGGAAGGTACCTCAACACTTGAGTCATAACTCGGACTAAGTGATAGATACACCCCTTAGAGACTAACTTCCTCCCTTAAGGTATGAAATAAAACGACCCTTAGGCACTGCTAAACTACTAGTCCACTCTATGACTGGCTCATTAATAATATGAAACTTGACAACTTGAGTTTTGCAATCTATTGATGCATAACAGGCATGGAGAGAGTCCATACCTAGAATGACATCAAAGTATACCATGTCTAACTCTATTGAATAAGCCATAGTAATCTTGTGACTGACGTAAACAAGACAATCATGATAAACTCTTTTTTCTAGGATGGATTCACCAATAGGTGTGAAAACACTGAATGGTTCGCTAAGTTGCTCAGGAATATTCTCAAAGTTCATAGCAACATAGGGAGTTACAAAAGATAAACTCACCACTGGGTCTAATAATGTATAAATAGTAAAGTTGAACACTCGAATCATACGAGTGACAACATGTGGTGAATTCTCTTGTTCTTGGCAATTATTGAGAGCATACAAGCGGTTTGTTCCTCCGCCGGTACCAGAAGTAGATCCTCTAGGTGCAACTCTATCTGGTAGAGAAGCTCATGAAGACTGAGCTCTATTGCTCGGATTTCCACCACCTTGCTTGTTCTTAGAGCACTCCCTCATGAAGTGACCCTCTTTACCACACTTGAAACAACCTGTCTGGCCATCGCGACACCAACCCTGGTGGGTTCTACCACATCTACCACATGCAGAAATTCCACTACCTCCTTGTGCCACACTACCTTGGGATTTGGTTGGTCTAGCCTTGATGTTCTGCGTATTCTGGCTATTATACTCACCTCTGTTTCTGAGGTGCACCAACAGATGATGGTGCATGTCCCTTTTAATTTTGGAATGACGGTCGACTTGAACCACCTTTTTGTTGCCCAGACTCATACTCGGTCTTCGCTTTCTTGTTTCTGTATTCCTACCTGTCCCTAAGCTTCCCCTCTTCAACTTGTTGAACATAGACCATAATCCTGAATATGTCCATGTCACCTATCAACATGGCAACCCTACCTTCCTTACTTGAAGCACGACCCAACCCTGCAACAAATAAACTCATTTTGCTCATCATATTTTTCACCATCTCCGGATCATAGCGAGACAGTTGGGTGAACTTTAACCCATACTCATAAACACCCATGGAGTCCTGTTTCAATGTGAGTAACTCCCTTACCTTGGCTTCCTTCTGCACTAGGGTAAAGAATCTCCTCAAGAAGGCTTCTACGAAGCAAGACCAACTTGGATGTGGTGCATCCTCAACTCTGCCTCCCATCCATTCGTCAAACCAAGTCCTAGAAACACTCTTCAGTTGGTATTCAACTAATTTTACCATCTCAACATCAATCACATGCATTACCTCAAACACTTTCTTTAACTCTTCCACAAAGTTTTCTGAATCCTCAGTAGTGCTTGATGCGGTAAAACTAGGAGAATTCATTCTTAGAAATTAATGAACCCTCAAGGTGCCAAACCCTTCTTGTCGAGCTCCTCTCTGTTGCCCGACCTGGTTGGTTACAACTTGACTTAACATCTAGATAGCTTCCCGGAATTCGACATTTGTAACCTCTCTTTGGGGTTGCACATTCAGTGCATTCGAAACCTCTTGTAACTCAACATTTCTTTGGGCTAGTCGACCTCTAACTGCTCTTCGTGGAGGCATGATAATCAGAAAAAAATACGTATAAGCATGAATTAGAGAGAGAGACTTTTAGAGATAAACTCTTTGCACGAAAAAAATATGAAAGAAGGGAAACATTCCTAAATGTTGTAGCCTCCTAATCATAGATGTGGTGCGCTTCACACCGATTACTAAGACTCTACAGACATGGATTCATAGACTCCCTAGGACTCTTGAACTCTATGCTTTGATACCATGTTTTTCACGCCCGGAGCTTATACCCTGGACGTGGCCGGCACTCGAAGACCATTTATGGCCCCCAAGCGAACCTTTGGCTTGACTTGCTTTACTCAGCGTAAGACTAAACTCAACTTAAACAAAAATAAAACATATTTAAAAACAAAAACTTCATAAATTAATCTGGCCAAAATGGTACTTGAGTCTCAACAAGTAAAATAACTTCAAACTAAACTACTAACAATCTACGAAGGCTCTAAACTGACTGAAGAGGGATGTTGGGACAGACCCCACAACATCCTAAAACTAAACTACTAAAGCAAATGAAATGGACGTCCTCTGAAATGCAAGGAGGCTCACCACTGACTATGGAGCTCAGTCTGGATCAACAGAGCGCTGCGTGCTGATCCTGGTTACCTACGTTTGCATCATAAAATAATGTAGGACAATTGGAATCAGTACATTGAATTTACGAGTATGTGAGTTGGAGTGCTAAACACAACTATAAAGCTTGAAATGGAGTAAGGATGAACTTACCTAGGCTCTGCTCAACTCATAAGATAACAACTCATTATAAAGCAATACTGACATATGCAATGTATATTTATGTAAAATTTATAAAACAGTGTAACTCTTAGTTCATTAAAGATGTAATAATAATAAACTCAACTTTACTTATATATGAAAGAAATATAGTTTCTGTGGGGGATTCTCTAACCGACAACCATCACTTTGAGCATATGTGATGATACAACGTATTATCTCACGTTGGCCAAGGACCATCCTATACCTTTCCATCAGTATAGGACCTTACTTAACTTAGTGGATCCACTAGCTCTCCTTACGTAATCGTCTAAAAAGTATGACCCGTTAATTTCCATGATGGTTACGTGGTTTACATGAAGACTTGAGTTAATATGAACTCTCATCCCCACATCGATGCTCAATCCTACTCCCAAAATGTATTTTAGCTCATACTTTTAATACAACTTCCTTCTTTGGGTTGAGATAATTTACTTAACCATTTAGCTTTTGAAAAGCTCCTTCTTTTTGGAATCAATGTTCCCTTTTTAGTTCAAAACTCTTTGGAACTCTTAGTTCCCTTTTAACTTAAATGTGAAACATTTATGAACCTTTAGGGAATACTTAGTTCCCTTATAGCTTTTGAGAAATGAACTCAACTCTTGCTCTTTACTTACTTGAAACTTAACACTTAGGGAATACTTAGTTCCCTTATATATTTTGAGAATTTAACTCAACTCTTTACTCTTTCTAGACTGGAACTCTAAGTCTATAAAACAAAGTGAAAACGTTTGTGAAAGACTTTAGAAAACTTTAGAAACTTTACTTTGACTTGCCTCATAACTTTTAAGCTTGATTCTTAACCTCTTTGACTTTGATCTTAGCTTACCTTGAATTAGATTATGGATTCAAGAATAATGATCTCATGTTTAGGGATGATTTCATGATGTTCTGATGTACTTTAGAGTGTTGGAATCAACTAGAAATGAAAGGTACATCACTTAGGAACTAGTACGAAGAGATAGGGAAAGAACTGGGTCTCCAGAGGGTCGTGGCGCTCTGAGAGGAGTGGGTCACCAGGGACTGTCGGACAGACCCTGGTTTGGGGCGCTATGAGAGGCGTGGCACGCCATGGCCTGTCAGACAGAGCCTGCCCTCAGGGGCTCTGGCAGGCGCGGCACCCGAAGGGGTATCTGACGGGACCTTCAACTTTTCTTTTCAATTTTTCATCTTTAAACCTCCTAAAATTCCATGGATTCCGCCCTAAACACTTAGGATCTCTAAATAACTTATTACCCAATAGTTTAGACCCGAAAATAATCCAAAAACATGAATCGAAACTACTAGAGATCAACTACAATTCAATCAACAAGAACGTCACAACTTTTCATCAAGAACTTCAAGATTTTCATTCAAATAACTCTTAATTGCTGTATTGAATCAAGTTGGAGGGCGGGTGAAAGGACCCAACACCGAATGATCTCACATGCCTCGATAGGAATCACCCCCGATGAAATCCATGCAACGATCTTGGCTTTCTTGGACGATACTTGGCTTCCTCTTCTTTTCTCCTTTTCTCCCAAACCCTAAGCGTTCTTAAATTTGTAAAACTGATTTGGGACTTGTTTTTACCCCTAATATAACCTTAAAATAAAGTAGGAAACGCTAGGGTGAAAAGACAACCTTGCCCTTACTTTCCTCAGTTCAACAACTGAACTTCCGAAAGGCATTTCTCCCTCATACGACCTCGGACTTATGCAAAATTGGCGGCATTGGAAATATACTCTCACGGGCTTTCAACCATATAAATAACTCACCCAAACTCCTCATGAGCTGGAAGTTATGGCCATTTGAAAATGACCAAAACTCACTTTTGAAAGTTGGAAATTTTCCAGATTTCCTTACTTATTTCTAAAAATGATTATTCTTGCATTCTTAGTTATTCTTAGTTAATTCTAGTTACGAGATGTTACATTATATTACATACACAACTTTTACATTTAATGATCGATAAACAAAGATGACAATTTATTCTAACCGTACCGAAATATAAAGGTTAAACTAATGAGAAACACGTTGAATAAAAATACATGAATATCCTAATTTCTTTAGGAGGATAGCAATAACCAAAAATATTTATCAACGTATCCATTATTCATTTAATCAGTGCCAATTTCTGAAAAAGAGATATGTACACTGAAAGGTAATCCAACTTTCGCTAGCTTCTTATTTGTTTTATTTTTGCCAAGTTCAAAAATGGTTGGATTTTCAGTTCATTAAATTTAGCCATCATGAAATGAAAAATGTAAGTGAACAAAGAAGCTTTAAAACCCCTTGAAGGCTTTATAGAGTACTAATGATCGAGAAAAAGAAAAATGAAGAACATTTATAATGGTAGCAGAATGTAACTCCTGAAGGTCAATCCCACAAAAGGGATTATCTCACATAAGATTCTACATTCCAAAATTATAGCAAATGCTCTGAAATAAAAATATCGACAGCACACACAATTTGATCAAGGACAGATTTGAATATGAGCAAGTATAATACTATGCCAAGACTGTCACAATCAAATTAGAGAAGATAAAGCATAGTAAAGGAGTATAATTATCTAGATCGTATAGCACAAATTTATGAACTTACCTATGAAAATTAGAGAAATAATTGAGTAGATTTTTTTTTAATTTGAAGTTTCTATGCCCATCCATGCATATCATGTTTGTAACCCTCTCATTTCTCCTTGAATTAAATGCAAGGACGTACACATGAAAAATCAATAAATCTTAAAAACATTCGCATCAAGAGCAAAGCATAAGGAAAACTAAATTTCAATAACCAGTTTTCTTTTTTTTAAATAAAAATATAAACTGATAAATAGGGAAACAAATAGTAGAAGGAGAAAAATAAAAAGAACCAGAAGAAAAAACATCTATTAACCCTAAATTCAGTGCATGCAATTATTAAAACACAAAAACCAAACTGTTTAGAAAAATTGAATGAAAAATTGAATGAAAAATCGAATCAGTCGAATGAAAAATTGAATAGAAGATCGATGAAATATGACCTAAATTCAAAACAAAAGAAATCAAAGCACAAATATCGATAATAAAAGAGGAAAAAAGAGGTCGTTGATATGAAGAATTGGATAAGTTTCATCATACATTCCTATGCCTTCAATGAAGATGAACATGAACAATACGTTCACATTGCAGAACAATTTTTTTTTAAAAGCTCGTACATATAAGATAAACAAAATTAGTATGTGATTTGTTTTTCTAAGTACTGGACTTTCTGCACATTATCCAATCCAATCTTTCCAATATAAAAGACAATCAAAATATTCAGAAAAATAAACTGACTGAAAAAGGAGAAAATTCGAAGAGTTCTTCGACCAACCTTCTTCATGGACCAATTTCGAGCGATGGAATGCATCAAATTTTTGTAGAGAAAGGAGTGAGAAACTAAAGAAATTTGGGGAGAAAGTGAAAATCAGATGTCTCAGTTAAAAAACAAGGTAATACGATTTCTTCCAAGAAAAAAAGGAGAATTGGGGGAGTTAACTTAAATATATACACGTGGACTTAAGTAAACAAAGAAGTAAAATGGGCCCAAGTTTATGGTACAATTTTCATTACTTATAGTACAACTATTTGATGCTATGTTAGTCCTTTCCAACTCCCACTTCTAAATAAGGATATATATATATATATATATATATATATATATATATATATATATATATATATATATATATATATATACTAATAATCTTTTTAAAAAAATGTGTGCTTTTTAAATTAATATATTTTAAGGTAAATACTTTTAGTGTTTCAAAAATTTGGCTAAACAAATTATTAGTCAAACCATCAAAGTGTCTGCAATCACATTATTTAATTAAGTGAGAGTGTATATACATGTTGTTTAATTTTAAAAGGTTCTTTATAATTGGTTATAATACATCATTTACACATAGAATAATTAAGTTGCCATGGTGTTGCGTTCATCAAAAGTTGCATATTTTTTTAGGTATTTAGGGACCAATTTACAAAACTTAGTTTTTTTTTTTAATTGTTCACGTGTTTTAATCCATAAATATTTTGGTGATATGGATTCCAGATTATTTATTTGTTAAACTCTTATGGAACCTTCCACACAGAGTTGGGGAGCAGTGCCTACAACTTCATCATTTTGAATATTTAGGTGATAATTTACAAAAAAAATATATTATTTTATGAGTTTTCAGGTGTGCTAGCTCATGAATATTTTGATTATATGTCTTGTGGACTATTTTTTTGTGAAACATTTACATAAACTGTTGTATGGAGTTGCAGTAGAAATGTACAATGTGACCATTGTCATTCCTTGAGCCTACACCTTGGACGCAACTGACACTCGAGAACCATTGCAGGTCCCGTAGGTCCCGTGTGAACCCTTGTCATGACTTAACTCTTAGAGAAAGACTTTACGCAACATAAAATGTACTGAAATACAATCTTAATTGAACTGTCTCAATAGAAAAACTCTGAATATTTTAGAAATAAACATTCAACTAGTAAAAATGGTAACTCAATTCTTAGAAATCAATAAATGAAATGAACATGACTCGTGATTTATATATGTCTATCTATCCATGAATCCTCTAAATACTATCAGGGATGCCGGGAAAAGACCCTGATCATCCTAACAAAACTGAATAACAAAACATCATAAAGTGGTCCTCCAGAAACAAGGAGGCTCACAAAATTAGTATGGAACTCAAATAGATCAACGAAGCGCTGGATGCTAATCCTGGTTATATGTATATGCATCATAAAAGATGTAGGCCAAATGATATCAGTACATGAAATCTACAAGCATTGAAGGGGAAGCCTAAAACAAGATATAAACTTGAACTATAATTAAAGAAACAACTTATATCGTCTAAACTCAACTCAACTCATTACGATATAAAGTAGTGATAAAGATGCAATATAAAGAAAAGCTTATAAAATAGTAGACAGAAACTCAATGCATTTCAACATACAATATAACTCAGATTGTATATATAAAGATACATAATAAGTATGTGGGAGATTCTCTAACCGACAACATTACTATGAGCTATGTGATGATACAACATCTACCCCACAAAACCAGAACTGTCTTATACTTTGTCAGTGTATAGAACCTACTACTAAGTGGATCCACTAGTCTATACTAAAAAGCATTATGGAATCTGCGGAAAGTGTAACCCTTTTTACCCACGTTTGCTACATGGTTTATGTGGACTGTGAGTTGTATGAATTCTCCCCCATATCGTTTCTCAATACTACTCCTAAAATATACTAGCTCATATGTTTATATAAAAATAATTCTTTCTGTGGTTTGACATTATTACTGATAAATCCTTCTCTTAAAAGAAATGGTACTTAGAACTTCTCATGAAAATGTTTTTTGAAATTGGTGTTTCCTCTCATCTTAAATGTAAATACATTTGTTGTTGGGAATACATAGTTCCCATATATCATTTTAACGAAAATGAATTCATCTTTACTTTTCCTCAAACTCGAATTGTCAAGTCATAAAACAAGTTAAAATGATTTGTAAAATACTTCTTACACTAAGTCGAATACTCAACTTATGTACAAAATAATCTTCTCCAAACCACCCTCAATTAACTAACTTTTATCTCAAGAATTCATCAAACACATCCTAATTCAAGAATGGAAATAATACTGTCAAGAAACAAATCAAGAACACAAATTCTTCAACTTCAAGAATGAAACATCGCTGGAAAAAAATGTGATTGGCTTGTGGGTTATCGAACCCAACACTATGAGAAACTTACATTCCTCTTAGGGATCAAACTCTTGGCGAAAAAGCCTATGATTTCACAAGAAACTTTATGAACCCCTTGACTTTTCTCCTCCTTTCTCTTCTTAAATTATTTTGTAAAACTCTAGCGTAAATTAGGATTGTATAAACACAACCAAATTAGTTTAGACCCCTAATAAATTATTTTAAAAATGAGTTAAATCTGTTTGGGTAAGGAAAAGACCATAATACCCCTCTTAAATCCGGGTAACTTTCCATAATAGAAAGCCCGACTTCAAACAGTCATATCTCTTTAATACGAGCTCAAAGATTAGCAAACTTTGTGGCGTTAGTAAGAGGATTCCAATACCTGATATTTTATGGGCCACCTAAATCATCTTCTATTGAAAGTCATGGTCGTTTCATGTTGACCCAAAACTC
Source organism: Solanum lycopersicoides (assembly GCA_022817965.1). Classification (NCBI taxonomy): domain Eukaryota; kingdom Viridiplantae; phylum Streptophyta; class Magnoliopsida; order Solanales; family Solanaceae; genus Solanum; species Solanum lycopersicoides. The sequence continues at coordinate 40,568,828 of CM040621.1, read as the reverse complement.
ATATTAATCATAACTTGCAAAATCTTCCAATTTATACTGTTTCCAAAATAGTTCTTTCTAATTCTAATTCTTCAGATACCGAGGTGTTACAACAACTATTAGAGTCTTTATGAATATTAAAGGTCAAATTTATGGGAATTGGACAATATTTTCTATTTATCGTGCTTGTTAGACCATGAATATTTTGGTGATATGGCTTTAGGACGATTTCTATGCGGAACATTTTGGGAACCCTCTGTACGGAACTGGTATAGCAGTGTATAAATTCTCACCATTTTGAGAGTTATTTTTGGATATTTATGGGAAATTTTAATGAAAAAACAATTTTTTTTTAGTTTTTTGTATGTAGGCGATGAATAGTTTGGTGATATGGCTTATAGGTGATTTCTTTATTAAACCTTTACAGAACCCTTAGTAGGGAGTTGGAGAGCAGTCTAACCATTTATAGAATTATTTTTGGGCATTTAAGGGTCAATATACTAGAATTAGGTGATTTTTTTAAAATTATTTTTTCACGTGTGTTAGCCTATAAATATTTTGGTCACACCCCTATCCTACACCTTGGGCAAGACTGACACTCGAGAATTGGTGGTCCCAAGCGATCCCTTGGTCTGGCTTACTTACTCAACTAAAGACTTAACTTTATAGGATAAACTAAAAAACAACTTAGACTGTTATAGAGAATACATTCAACTAGCCACTACGGCAAACTGAGTCTCAACATAAGATAATGAAATGAAAAGACTAAAGAACTAACATCTGACTGTCTATGAAGCCTAAAAAATAAAGATGGATGACAGTATAAGAACCCTGATCATCCTAACAATGAAATACTGAAAGCACCGTAAAATGAGTCCTCTGAAATGCAAGGAGGCTCACCAGAGTGCTCAAATGGGTGAACGAGGCGCCAGGTGTTGATCTGGTTACCTGCGTCCGCATCATAAGATGATGCAATCCAACTCGCATCAGTACATTAATTGTACGAGTATGCGAGTTTGAATGCTAAAAATAACATAAGCTTGAAAAGAATCACAAAAGAAACACTTACCTTGACTTTACTCAACTCCTGAATAACTTAACTCAATATAAAGCAAAAAACCATATGCAATATACAGAAATCTTGTAAAAGCAGTGGAAATAACTTAGTTCGTTAAATTAAATGTAATAACAAACTCAACTTTACTCATATAATAGAGTAATACAGTTTCTGCGGGAGTTTCTATAACCGACAACCACCAATATGAGCCTAAGTGGTGATGCAACGTCTTGCCCACACTGCCAAAACTTTCCTATACTTTGCCGTCATATAGGACACCTTAACTTAGTGGATCCACTAGTGTATGCTAAAAAGCAACTTAAGGAGTCATCTATTAAGTATGATCATTTACTACCCATTATGGCTAAATGGTTTATGAAGACTTGAGTTAATATGAATGCACATCCCTATATCACTCCTCAATACTACTCCCAAAATGTTCTTAGCTCATTTATTATAAACAAACATTCTTTCTTTGGTTTGGGATCATAACCCAAAACTTTAGCTTAAAATATCTCTTCTAAATCGGTGTTTCCCTTTCTTATTCAAATGTGAAAATTTTCTTAACTCTTGGGAATACTTAGTTCCCTTATAACTTTTGGATAAATGAACTCAACTATGTACTCTTTGTTTAACTTGAAACTTAAGTCTTATAACAAAGTTAAAATATTTGTGAAAGACTTCTTGAAAAGACTCTAAAAACTTTCTAGACTTGACTCTTAACTTCCCTTTCATTTGAATTTATTGATTCAAGTTTATGATTCATATTTCTGGATAATTTCTATGTATGTAGAAGTCATTTAGAGTAGTTAGAATCAATGGTAAGTGTTAGTACACTTTAGAAGGACTTAAACGGACTTAACGATGAAAATCTCGTGAAAAATGACAATTTTGGCGCATTTCGGGCTCGCCATGCCAGCCCTAACTTACCGAGCCTCTAAAATGGCACACCGCTGGCACGCCGCCCCAGTTCTTCTGGTGCTATGGGAGAGCATCGCGCCACCCTTCCTTCAGGCACATATTGACGAACTTTTGGTCTCGTTTTCTAATCCTAAATCAATTTAAACCGATTCTTTTTTTCAAATTCACTTTAGATTCATGTACCCAAATCATATACACAAGGTTGTAACTCAAAGAACTCAAGGAAAAACACTTTAATAACAAGAAATTCCTTAATCTCAACTCATGTCCAAGAACTAAAATAATCCAAGAACAACTATCAAGAACATTCAAATTCCAATCATTTTTGAATGAATTTGCACTGAATCAAACATGTTTGGCACGTGGGTAAACTAACCCAATATTATGAAAGTCTCACATGTCTTGTAGGATCAAATCGTTGATGAAACCCGAAGTCAATTCCTTACAAGACGACGAGATCTTTATATATCTTTTCCTTTCTTCTCCTTTCTCTATTTTCAAAGCTCTAACGTGAACTTCAACGTTTCTAAACTAACTAAAATTTGAGGTTACCCCAATTAATCACCTATAAACGAATTAAAACAATTGGTAAGGAATAGACCAAAACACTCTTCTTAAATCCGAATTGGACTTTCCTTATTCAAATAACTCAATTTTCAAAGGGCATATCTTACTCATACGAACTTGAAATTGCACAAAATTGGCGGTGTTTAAAAGATCATTCCTACGACATCTGGAAACACAAACTCATCTCAAGTTAGGGGATATGATCATTTGAAGTTTACATGAACTCAACTTTAACACATTTAACAAATTTCCATATTTTTATATTCTTTCAAAAAAAGAAAATTTTCAATTTCTAACTTCTTTCTAGTTCTTTCTAGTTACGGGGTGTTAAAATTTTGGTAATGTGACTTTAGGATGATTTCTATGCGAAAAATTTACAAAACTATTCGTAGGGAGTTGGAGAGCAATACGTAAAGTCTCAGAATTTCTATAGGCATTAATATGGACGACTATTAATCTTCTTTATAATGTATAGGAAGTGCTTCACTACTTCACACCCCATTATTGATATAAATTTTGCATTCTTTAACCTTATTGATGATCTTATTGTTAATGCTATATCATGAAAACTTTTTGTATGCCTTTATGAACACGATAAATAGAGGCAGAAAAGCTAATATTGGGTAAACTTAACTCTCTTTATTTGCTTTGTTTACATTTCATATTTACTTTTGTAGTAAGTATTTATAGGTTGATTTTATAACATAATTATACTAAAGGAATTGTTACAAAAGGAATAAAATAAAGTCAAGCTTAATATCGCAAACCACATAGATTGTTAGTGTTATAGTACAAATCTAGGGTTTGTGGATGAAATGATCTCTTATAAAACAAAATTAGCATTTTATGATATGTACTAGCACCACTAGTTTTCTTCCTGATTAATGATGTTTTAGGTATGAAAGATTTTTTTCCAAACTTTCTTATGTTCAATGGGCTTAAATATTTCGAAAAATATTTTTCAATTCCTCCAATTTTATGGAAAATATTGACTTTTTAAATATTGTTTCAACTTCTCCACCCACCACCTAATCTACGTAAACACGTGGACCTCTACCCCTTCAACGTACTACCCCGTAACGCAATCCATATCCCGCCCTTCACCAATTTAGAACTCAATCTGAGATTGCCCGATTCGAGACTTGTCCGACAATTTAGGACCTGACTTGAGATTCCACCCAGCATAATCCTAATTCGGGATCTAACACACGATTTGAGACCTTCCCTGACATGGGACTGAACTTGACCTATAATTAAACCCTAAACCATGATCCAATCCTCATCCCTGACTTGAGATTCAATCCCAACTTAGAGACTCAACCAAATAATGGGCAATTGTTGTTTCTCAAGGTTAGGGTTAGTTCTTAAGTCATTTTTAGGACACGGTCAGCTACTTCATTGGGTTGGGCCCCAACCGTTGGGACATAGATAAAGATATAGGGTTATAGCATTTGCAGGTTAAATCTAAATAATATATGGATAATATTTTCTCCTTACTCACCAAACATAAAAAATAAGTAATGTAGAAAATTATTTTCCTTCACACTTGACACACTCTGAAGTCTTCTTCATATAATTTATCTTCACCATCTCGTTCCTTCTACTTCTATAAGCAAAACAAATAAATATTTAAGTAGCTTCCATATCTTAAATGTCCAACTTCATATAATTTGTCTTTAAAATCTTGTTCCTTCTACTTCAATAAGCAAAAAACATATAAATAATTAAGTACCTTCCATATCATAAATTTCCAAGTCTTTAATGATAAACTTTTTAATTCTATAAGCAAAAAAGGATAGATAATAAAGTTCCTTCCATATCTTAACTTTCCATGTTTTTTATGACAATTTTTTTAACAAATCATATGAAATTAGGATCACAATCCTCTATGAATACCCAAGTTCATAACATTTCATTTTCATCACATTTCACATAGAGTAGCATCACCCCACTGAAGGTCTTACCATTTTATTTTCATCACATTTTACATTGTTCTGATACCATTTTTTGTAGGTGCGGAATTCATGGTAAAATATAATAATTTTTATTGTAATATTCTTCCGATAGTTGCTTTAATCTGAATATTTCTTTAATATTATTTATAATATATTCTAGATATAACATATCTTGGGTTCTTTGATACATATATAAATTATTTTCTATTAATTGTTCTAATAGTTTTATATTTTCCATAGCTTCTTTTCAATATTGTAAATATTCGTAGTTCATTTTAATCTGAATTTATTTTTAAATCATACCATTCTATTCTTTCTAGATCTAAATCTTGTAGGTCTATTTTATACCATTGTTGATTTAATATATCTTCTGGTACGTTATTATTAAATATTTTTTTCCATATTATTCTTCTTAATTCAATTATCTTTATATCTTGAAGTATATATAAGATTAAAGTTTCATAGCTTCTTATCATTTCTTCATGCATGTATGTAGTCATGTTCGTTGTTTATGCAGGTTTTTTATTTCAATTATTCCTTTCTACCATATTCATAATTGATTAAATTCATATTAATTCATTATGAACCATATTATCTTTATCATGTTTTCCGGTCACTACTAGCATCGTACTTTAGCGGATACTTCCTACTTATCAGCGCTCAACCTTGTTTACTCCCCTGTCAAGGCTTTCCTCGCCTACCGGTTTCAACATTGGGATGGCACTCTCTGTTTCCAGTGTGCTAATAAACTAGAAATCATGATTTCAAATAATTCTAGTACATAATAACTAACATAAATTTATTCAATCATATATATGATATTCAGGAATATATGAAATTAGTTCTGCATATTTATTGAACAATATACCTTTGTCTCTTGCTTAGCCATGCTATCTGAAATATCTGACTGAATTTCAGATTTTTCATTAGTATTTCAAATATTTATCTTAATTGAGAGAGTTTTTTGGAAAGTTTTTTTATTAGTTTATTTATTAGTTTAGGTGTTGCCCTTTCATTTACATCTGAATCCATATATATACAAAATTCTAGTTCTATACTATTCTCTATACAATAATGCACACTAGTGCATCTACTATACACTTTAAGACTTTTCTTTACAGATGGCCTTTACTATTTGGCCTTTCAAAAAAGCAAATACTATCTACTTTTTACATAATTACGTTTCTTCAAAAGAGAAACATATCTTATCTCTTTATCTTGTCCATATCTTATCTTGTCTTGTCTGCTTTCATCTAAATTGACATCTTAAATTATGTTATCTTCACCGTTACATTTCGAACATATGTGATCTGGATATTTGTGTCCAATTAATTTGCAATATCTGGTTAATAATTCTGCTAAAATAAATTCTTTCTTTAATGCTCGTGTTGTAGGTTGTTCTTCTGGTTTTAATAGTGATAAAATCCATCTTCGGACTTCATCCATATCTGCTTTCCTTAGCTCTCTTGAATTGGAATAGATCATTAACTGGTCTCTAGCATAATAGCTCCATATAGTATTTCCATTTAAATAATTGTTAGCTAATTCTTGAATAATAGTTGATATACCAATTATTCTTTTGTTAGCATAAAAACTTGGTATCTCTATTTTGGGTATCTCTTCCTATTGTCCGGTGTCCTCGGGTATAATCATATCTTTAGTTAGTCCTATCTTGATAACCTGTATTGGAGGTTTTATTTCCTCGTATAATATCTCCGCTGGTGCTGTATAGAATTTTATATAAAATAAATTTCCTTTTGTAACTCTTTTGTATGTGACGAATGCTTTGTGTAGTTCCGGTATTCCACTAACTTCTTCTCCGTCATATGTATATACAGTATTTAACAATCCATAATTGTAGCATGTCCTTACCAAATTGGCGTTAGTTTTTTATTGTGCGATCAGTTTATTATATCCTTGTAATTTTTGGGTTAAATAATCTTGGTTTGGATCTTGGGTTGTAGTAGATTCGTGGCTGAGGTTTAAATAGGTTTGGATTTTGTGTATATTTTCGATATAGGTTTGTGTGATGTAGTTATATGTCTTTTTCTCATTTTGGTTTTGGAAACTATCTGCTTATGTAGATGTTTGTGGTTCTATGGACATTTGTCTAGATATCCTTTGGATAAATGGTTTTTCGAATAGCTGGTTTAAGTTTGAATTCTTTTATTTTTCACTAACTCTTTTGCTCGTACCTGCAGCTGTATTTAAACAATTGTTATGGGTTTTAAGGTGTTTTCCATCGTCTCCTTTTAACTCTGGATTTTTTCCGTCTTCCGGTCGACGTATCTCCGCATTTTTATAGTCATGCTGCTGCCTTATACTAGCTTTAGACTTTAGATTATCTTCATTAGTCTTTAGCTTTTGTATCTCGTTATCCATACTATCCACTTTTGTACAAAGTGTAGTAATGGCTTTGAGTACCTTTTCAATTGTATCTTCTTCTTCAGTCTCAGTTTGAGTAGCTTTGTCGTGATAAGTAATCTGCAATAACATTCTTATCAGTTTTTATTACTTCAATTGTAAATGTAAAATTTAATATATTTAATACCAATCTCCTTATTTCTTTTGTTGTTACCGAATCTTGTATTTTTCTTGTTAGCCACCATTTTACTTGTGTAGTATCTGTTCTTATAATAAATTTGTTATATACAATATATGGTTCAAATGCTAATAAATATTTATATACTGAATATAATTTTTTCCTATTTATTTTCCATTTTATTTCCGTATTTATAAATGTTCTTGAATAATATCTACAATGGTGTTCTATATTATTTTCATCATATCTATATTTTAAGACTCCTCCATAGCTTTTTTCACTAGCATCCGTTTCTATTATATAAGTAAATTTTTTATTTTCATCTGGAAAATATAGTTTAGGTAGGTTCTTACATAATAATTTTATCTTTTGTATTTGTGCTTGGTCTTTTTTATCAAACTGATATTCTATGTCTTTCTTTAATTTTTGTTGTAATGACTTTAAATTTTCTGCTAATTTTGGTATGTATTTTCTTACTTGATTAACTAGTCCTAAAAATAATTGTAATTTTTTTTTTGTGTCTAGTTGTTCGTTCGAGTTGATTATTTTTTGTACTACATGTGTTTGCATTTTTATTCCATTTTTATCTATTTGTATTCCTAAGAATTCGATTTGTTTTTTCATTATGTCTGCTTTCTTTTTACTTAGGCTTATACCTGAATATTCTATAATATGTATAAATTTTTCTAATAATCTTATGTGTTCATCTTGGGTTTTAGAATATAGTAATATATCATCAATATATACTACACAATTTTCTAATTGTTTAAAATAGTTATCCATAAAGTGTTGAGATCTACCTGGTGCATTTTTATATTCAAATGGTAATACATTCCATTCATAAAATTCTTGTGGTATGGTAAATGTTGTAAGTTTTTTAGATTCTTCTTCTAACTTTAATTGGTAAAATCCTGATTTACAGTCAAATTTACTAAAGTAATTATATCTTTGTATTTGTCTTATCTTTAATATTTTATTTGGTATTGGATAATTATATGTTTTAGTTTTTGCATTTAAATTTCTATAATCAATAACCATTCTACTTTTTCCTCTTTTTTGTTCACTATGTTTATTTACAATAAATGCCGGGCTTGTATGCTTACTGTTGTTTTCTTGTATATATCCTTTTTCTAGTAATTCATTTATATGTATCTTAAATTCGGTTAAATTATTAAAATTATATTTTAATGGTTTTTGGGTTATTATACTATTATTATCAATTAGCTCAATTTTTACTTTTGTTTTATGTTTTTCCCATCCTTGCAAAGGATCTTCACTATATAATAATTCTAACTTTTCTTGGATTATTTTTACTTTATCTATAGAGAATATGATTAATTCTATATTAGGGTCTTCTTCTTTTATGTTTTCTATTTTTTGTGTAATTTTCACACTACCTTTTATCCATTTCGTTGTTTTTCATTTTTTGTTATTTACTCTTTTTGCTCATATGTTTTGTTTACATGGTGTTGTGAACCACCAGTGTGTTTTTGTTATTATATGTGGATATAATTTTTCTAAAAATGGCATTCTTAATAGCATATCTTTTGTGGTTAATTCAAAGTTATATATTTCTTCTATAGTTAATATCTTATCCCATATTTGTATTTTTATATTTTTTGCCTATATGTGATCATGCTTCCTTCATAATTAAATCCTATTACTACTATGTGTTTTAATTTTTCCCATTTCTCCGGTAAACAATTGTATTACATATATTAGCTTCTGCTCCGTATCTATCATTGGTGTATAATATCTGTTGTAATATCCTCTATTATTATCTTCGCAAGTATAGGTATTTTCATATTTTTATCCTACCAAAGTTCTTTTTATTATTACTCTTTTATTTTTATAATTTATTATCAATTGTTTGTCTTCTAGATTATATGTTTTACTTGTTCTAACCATTTTATTCCTAAAATAATATTTTCATCTCCTTGGTATATTTTAAATTTTATTACTATTGGTACTCCTCCAATGATTATTTCCTTTTCTGTAGTTTCTTCGGTATACATTAATGCTTTTGGCAGTTCGGGGCATGATTGTCCAGTAGTTATTATTTCATCTTCCGTTACTAATTTCTTGTAATATAGTTTTTTCTCGTCCTGTATCTATTAATATTAAATATTTTTGTTGTTCCATTATTTCATTATGTAATAATGATGTGGATTTTATTTCATCTTCCATTAATTTTTGTGGAGTTTATCTATTCTTCTTGAGGTACTTATTTTGATGATATTTGTGTTATTTCACAGTTTATTCTTTTTGATGTGCTTAATCTTTCTTTTACTATTTCTAAGTCTTCTTCTATATCAATCTCATTATAATTATAATCATTTTTATCTATGACTGTGACTATCCTTTCAAAAGGGTCTTCTATTTTTATTTTATCTATTTTATTTTTTGCTGTTATTTTATGTTTTGTTGTTAAAACATATAAGTTTTTACATTTAGCTGTAAATATTTTACTTTCCGGGGCTAGTTCTATTCCCGACATTTTCCAATATAATACTAGTGATTTATCTATGTTCCAGTCATTTATTGCTACTGAGTAGTTAGCACTTATTATAAATTTAAATTTTTGATATATGAGGTTACCTTTTACTGCACTTATTATACTTTTTTCTATGGGTTGTATGATTCTATCATCCGCTAAGTATATTTCTATGGGTGTATCTATTCCTTCTCTAAAACATGCTTTTATTAATATTTCTGTTCCTCCTAAATGTACATATTTAATTGGATTTTTAGCCTTAATATCTTGTATTTCTTTATTTATTATTCGTTTGTTTATTATTGATATTTTGGCCTTTCCTTTAGTGTATTTGCAATCTATGATATGTTCTCTTTGACTTACTACATAATATTCTTCTTTTTGTCGTTTAAACCAGTTTCTTATTGTTGGTATTTCGAATATTTTTCCTATGCTTAGATCTAATTCTTTTCCTTTTATTTGTTCAAATATATTATTATCAAATATTATTTTTGTTCTAAAGATTCTTCGTCTTGATGTTCTTCTTTATTTATTATTTGTATATCTGTTTCAGTCATTTGTTGTATTGTAGAATTCATTATCTGATTCTATCTCTATATCATTATCCATTTCATTTTCTAATATTTCATATATGCTATCTTCACTTTCTAATTCATAATCTACGTACTCTATTTGCGTATATTTTTCATTGTTTATTATTATTTCTGATATTTGTTTTTTCTTTGGATTTTTAGATAATTTACAGTCTCTAGCTATATGTTCTAATTTTCCACAATTATAACAAGTACATTCTGTTAGTTTTCTTTTTGGTCTATATGGTCTTTTGGTTTTGTAGTTTCTTACATAGTATCTTTTTCTCGTTTTTTTATATTTATATTTTGATTTGTATTTTTTATTATTCTTATTCTTATAATACCTATCCGTACAACCAAATTGAGGTGTTGTTTTAATTTGCAACATGCCAAGTTTTTTACTAATATTTTTTCCATTTTTATTTCTTCTTTATGTTTTTCACATAATTCCATAAACCATCGTTGCAAGAATTTTATTCTTGCTCCTAAGGTATCTGTTAATTCTGCTTCGTTCCAACTTTTTATTACTTTTGAATTAAAAGGTTCTGGTAATTTTGTAAAATATAATTTTCTTATTTCTTTACTTTCTTCTGTGCTATATGTTCCTTTATAATAGTATTCTCTAAATGCACATGTATATTCATTTATGTAACACATATTACATATTGCTAATTTTGTCATTAGATTCCGATTTATGATTTTTTTTTTGTTCTTCTACCTCTGTTGTCATACTACTAAATTCATTTCTTATAGCTACTTCATATTTATATAATATTTTCATAGCTGTAGTGGCTAATTCTCCACTAGATTTTTTATTACTTCTTAAGGTTTTTAAACTTTCATCTGATAAATTTTGTAACCATAATTTTACTGTTCCTATAAGTGTTCTTTCTATGTATCCTGGTGTCTCTGTTATTACTATTTTGTTATCTATTAATTATTTTGATATATATCCTATCCATAATTGGATTGTTTTATTTATATCTGCTACACAGTCTAAATGTAGAAAATTATGTTGGGTTTTTTTACTCCCGATGTGCTAGGTTTTTCATCCATGTCTACGCTTCCTGTATTTATTTCTAAATTCCTTGCATTATCTATATTTGCTAAAATTTCCGTATATGTTTCGCTTGTTTCCGAATGTTGTTCTAGATCATCGTTGTTTATTTCATAAATTCTTATTTCGGGTAGATTATCTTGGCTATTTTCTTCTTTTTCTAATTCGTCTTCTAATTGCAATTTTTTTTTGAATTTAATTATCTCATTTGCTAATTTTATTTTTTGTTCTTTTTCTCTTTGTTTAATTTCATACATTTCTTTCAATATTGCTAGCTCTTTTTCTAGCTCTATTATTTTAGTATTTTTTACTTCTTCTAATTGTTGTACTTCCCTTTTTGCTTGTTGCTTTATTTTTCGATTCCCGTTTTTCTATCTATTTCTTCATTTTCTTTTGTTACTCTTATCATAGCAGTTAAACTATCTTATATTTTTACCGTTTCTTTTTCTAACATTAAATTTAGATTGCCACCTATTTTCTTATATCTTCTTCCTAGATTAGAAAATATTATTTTTATTTTTAATCCATCATAGTTTTCATATGTTTTTTCATCTGTCGCGTATTCTTCCTTATTCATTTATAGATTGTGTTGAAGTTTTATTCTAAACTTTCTATTTGTATTTCTAGATAAAAAATAGTTTTTCTCTGTGCTATTATACATTTTTTTATAAATTCCTGCGAATATGTTATTATTAAGTCTATTTTGCCTATATACTAATTCTTGTCTTTTTGCTATAATTATTTCAGTATGTTTTTCTTTATATTTGTTATTCTCGTTATTTATTGTATTTTTAAATATTGAATATATTTATATTCTATTTTAGATATGTTATCTATTAATTGATCTAATTTTACGTTATCAGTTTTTGTGATATTGAGTTGTTTATATTCCGGATATAATTTATATAATTTTCTTCTTATTTTTCTTAACTTTCTACTAGTACGTTTCTTACTATGTTTCTTACTATCCATGACTCTGATAATTAGTTTTATTATTTCCTTTTGCTTATTATATTTATGGAGATTAATTTTTCTATATAGTTTTAGTAGAATCTCTCTATATTTGCATTGTTTGTGTGTTATTTTTTCGGAGCTATTATAGAAAACACAAGAAATCTGCTCCAAGAAAAATTGATTAATATTCTGAACTATTGTTATAAAAATGACTTTTGTAGAGATATTTAACTATATTTAATAAAGAAAAAATCTATTTTTCTTGGTCCATTTATTAAATAACAATGAAAATGGTACCATTTTCTGATAATGATGTTGATAGGAGGCGAGATATTTTTATGGAGTTGAAGAATGTTAGAAAATAACTTAGAGAAATTGATGCTCAAGTGTAAGATGCTAGATGACGAGGCGACTCCGTGTAATATAGCATTTCACATTTGTGCTTCAATTCCTCTTATATAGTGTCACACATTCTCAAACTTCGTGCAGATCTTTCGCTCTTGTCAATATCATCATCAGACAACGGCGCCATTTTACATGTTATGTAATCACTTGACCAAGCTTTCTTTAGTTAATATAGTAAGACCTTTCTATAACACTTATTATTCCAAAATCACCAAGACATGAATTTTGCAAATACTATAAACCCAAATCTGAATCCATGTTCCAATCTAATGAAGGAACCAACGCCGACCATAGCCCTAACAATGACCTATAGAAATCCTTAAAATCTTCCAAAGGGGAAGAAAATAAAATCAAAGATATTTATATTATAAAAGAAGTTGTATCATTAAAGGCAACTTTTTCTATCACATGTATCTTCGATTTTTATTTTCTTCTTTGTAGGAACATAATAAAATTACTATGTTGGTTGATTGTTGGGAGGAAATGAACATAATATGCACAACACAATAAAATTTCATGTTAAACTCTTTTTAAGTTTAATTTATGTAATTTCTTTATTTATGGTCTTCACAAATAGGTGAAAGATCTGTGTATACATATCAATTTCGTTTGTGGGATAATATCAAGTGAGTATTTTGACATGAAAATATATACAAAAATAATAGCAACTTTATTTTAAATTTCAAAATTGCAGTTCGAGTTGGAGTTGTGTTTGACAATAATTTTTTCAAAGATCTTTTAGATTTTGAATGTATTTTTTCTAAATATGATTTATATTTCCAATTTTTGAAAACCTAAAATATTACAAAACTTGACTAATTAACCTCACGCATACAATCAAATTTGATCTATAAGAGTAATATCTCAAAATAGATAATCACATAATATCGTAGATTAAATCACATATACGAGCTACTTCAAATAATGTTAGTGTGAGGAAAGTCTATGAAGTAAGGGAAGTTACCCCATGTAACAAAAATACTTTATAACATGCTGTAACACCATTGTTTTTTCCTTCCAAAATAAGGGCCTGTTCAATATGGAGAAATACTTTTTAGTCTTTTCAGGTTCAATTAGCTACATGTTTTGGAAAATTAGTAATCAATAATATGAGTAAGCATTGTAAAATATTTAAGCACACAAATATCGTTGTTGATTGTATTCAAGATATGTACTCCTTAGAGTTTGTTGTGTTCGCTTAACGAGTCATATATATACTACATAGTTTGAATATTTCGTTATATTTGATACTAGCATAATATATTTGAATTAATTGTCCATAAGGTAGTAAGTGTAGTGATTTTCAATTATTATCACAACTAGTAGATGGGCCCGCGCTGCGCGCGGTTATAACTTTCTTCTTTGAAACTTAGAATAGAACTTTCTTGTATTTTGATTTTATAATATTTTTATATAAGTTTTTTTAAGAGTATAGAGGTTATTTATTTTTGATTTACCATTTGTTTTATTAAAAGAAAAGGAAAAATTATAAATCATAACACTATTTTTTTAAAATAATTTCATTTTACCATGGTTACATAGTATCTTTAATTAGAGATCACATAAATATTTTCTTGACTCTTATTCTTTGTAAATTTTCTTAGTATAACACTATCAATTACATTCAAAATATTAAATATTTTAAAAAAAAAATATATATATATAACTAATGTGTTTATCAAGAGCAAAGGTTCCATAATCATATGCTATACCAATAACTAATATGTAGTCCTTATGTGTTTTCCAAAATCTAAATTTCATATGTAATATAGTTATGATAGTGTTTTGTAATTGAAATTTTGCACAAACAAAACATAATGGAATCCTTGAAAAGGATGAAAGAGAAGTAAGGGGTAATGGGAAAAAGTTCAAAAAAGTACTTTGGTGTGAGAGAATAGTCCTCATTGTGTATCATATAATTATAATTAATTTCTAGTTTTAATTCTATCATTTGACTTTCTATTTTTTTACTCTTATTAATATTAACATTATTATGACAACAACAAAAAATCATATAAACTTTTAGGCTTGATCTATTGGAGAAGAAAAAATTTCTTTGGAGAATGTTGTAAATAAATGTTTTCTTTAAAAATGTGAATCTTCAGTAGGTGGATTTACATATAATATGTACTAACAAATACTTATAACAATAATTTTACAGAAAAACATAAACATAAGCAACAAAGTTAATAACATGCACTGAAAAACAACAATTAAAATCATAAGGATAAATTAATGACAGTAAGAAAATATACCAGGATCTGTAACAATAGAATGAAACAGCAAGGAAAAATCGTGTCCATTGAATGCACAATATCTCCTTTTTAGTGATCTCAGCATGAACAAAGCACACAAATATTTAATTGGGCAGAAGAAGAAGTTCATAATCAAATATTTAATTGTGCAGAAAAAGAAGAAGTTCACAATTTTTGATATTTTAAAATGAGAGAAAACACTTCTATTTATAGACAACATAGGATAGTGTGAATAAATGTTTAGTGTGCCTTACCAGAAAGGTCACAACTTTTTGAAAAGGTCACAACCTTTCATAAAAATCGCAACTCTTCATAAGAGTCGCAAATTTTCATAAAAGTTACTACTTTTGATAAAAATCACAACTTTTCATAAAAGTTACAACTTTGGATAAAAGTTACAACTTTTCAATAAAAATCATAACTTTTCATAAAAGTCATAACTTTTCATGAAAGGGAGGGGTTAATTTTGAAAATAAATAAATTAAAAAGGAATTCTTGTTTGTGGTGACGCCACGTAGGCAGGCCTAGGGTTCTCTTTTATATATATATATGATTGGTGGTCCAAATTAATTGTTGTTTTAGAGAGATTTGACTCCAAAAATTAATATTTTTTATTTTTTATCCAATAATTAATATATCATAGAAATGATGTTGTCAAATGATGATGGTGATAGAAGGAGAGATATTGGCACAGAGTTGGAGTATTTGAGACATCAATTACTAAACATCAATGCTGTGATACAAGATGCTAGAATACGCGGCAAGACTAGAGTGGTGGATCTACTGATAACAAGACGCAATTCTTGTTTAAGGAGAGAAACTGAGTTGTAAAATGAACTCGAGACTTATTATAACACATTTAATTGTAGATACCTGATACGTCCATGATTTGGACTCATTTAGGACTTTATTTTAATAGATTTAGTGTCCTAGGATGCATATTTTGTGTCAATAGCTGATATAAATCCTTGATTTTTAGGTATTTGGATTGAGGAACAAAGCATGGATATTATTGATAAAAAAGGAACAATGCAGCTGAAACAACGAAGAAAAACAGGCCTGAGGATCGCGTAAGCAATTGGACGAGTCACCGAATGGCCACAATCTTGCCTAATGTTCCAGTGTGCCAGACCCTGAAGGAGAAAATCATGTCGGGGATAGAAAGAAATAATGGGAGAGTCGCCGAATGATTCAACGACACAATGCCTTATCTCCCAAAGTTACATAATTTTAAGATGCTGAAGGTCTAAGAAAAAAGGCGATGAAACTGAGCCAAGGGCGGATCGCCGAGTGAATCGGCGATCCCAACTTATTGCACCAAATGGTCCTTCGCAACATATTTTTTGGTAACAATAAATACATTTTTAAATTCTTAGTTTAAGAGAAGAGTTCTCATTGTGAGAATTGAATTTTCCTAGTTCAGTTTTGAGTATAGAGACAATTGTTCCTTAGCCTTGAAGACTTGAAGATTTCAATTTTAGAGAAATTCGAAGTTGGTATTGAAGATTCTTCATCTTAGACCTTTGTAAATAGATTATTGATCATACCTAGTTGATGAAAACATAATTTGGTAATGATTTCTATCTTTTTATGATGCCTAGCTAAAACCCGAATTTTTAGGATATGATTATGAGTTTATTTAGCTACTGGGTATTGTTAATTGATAATGTAAATGTTGTTTAAAATTTATTTCATTTAGTAATTTTGTCTTAATTTAAAGGGTTGTAGTTTCAAATGCAACTCTACCTTTGTGTTTTTGGCTTCCTCTAGAGAGATGTTCTAAAACCAAGATTACTGATTTGATGGTCTGTGGGTATTGGGTTGTCATAGGTTCAACTCGATAGAGTGAATCCTAAACCCTTTTCCACACATTCAGCTCGAGAGAGAGAATGAACTAGAGTGAAGGTTTTTCTTAATAGTTGATTATAGGTGTTTGAGAGAAACCTATTTGATTCGGTGTAATTTGTTCGAGAGAAAGTTTATCCCACTATAATCTAGCTTATTCACTAATTTATAAGTATTCACTACTAATTGCAATTACCTATTTATCGACCTTAGCCCATAATCTAATCACATCCAAAGAACCTGTCTCTATATTTGTTACTTTTGAGATATTTGCTGTTGTAGTTGATAATTACATCCAAAACACCCATGATATTTGACACTTGTGTCACCTCAAACTTGAACTATGTTTTTATTTGTAATGTTTTTTCGCTTTGACTGATTACATCATATTTGCATTTTTTTTGTTGATTTTAAAATACGTACCTTTACTTGTTTGAACGATGCCAACCCTTTCAGTTGTGTGATATAGTGACTAATGATCGTTGGCACATAGAATTGGATGAAGTGTCTTGATAAATGATGTCACGCCCCTAGCTTACACACTTAACATGGTCGGCACTCGAAGACCATTGTTGGTCTCGAGCAATCTTTGGCCTGACTTACTTACTCAGCAGAAATCTTAAACACAAAAGATTATAACTCAAGGAATAACTTAAAGAAAATCACTTAGCCAAAATGGAAATTCAAGTCCTAATCGTTTACAAGTGAAATGAAGAGACTAAGAGCTACTACTATCTGTCTATGAAGCCTCTAAACAAAGAGGGATGTTGGGACAGGACCCCAATCATCCAACAACTAAAAACTAAAAACAATAAATGAACGATAAAGTTGTCCTTCATAATGAAGGGAGGCTCACCAACTGACTCTGATCTTCTCATTGGATCAACGGTATGCCGGATGCTAATCCTAGCTACCTGCGTCTGCATCATGATACTGTCACATTCGGGAATAGTCCCTAGACATAACCGGCGTCGTCGTCCTCTTAAGGGACTAAGACTATCCTCTTAGCTTACATCCTTACATTCATAGGTCAAATTTAGCAGAAAATTTAAAACTTTTCATTACTTCTACTCGGAGGTTTACATAGACCTATACATACACATAATATATATATATATATCGAGTATACATAGACCCTTCGTATAGGAAGATTACTTAGTCTTCTACTTTTATTGCACATAAGTATGTAAAATATCACAGAGTCATAATAGTCGTCTCATCTCATAACCATCTAATAAGAGTATATCAAATTGGGCCTAGCCCATGCATCACTTCAATAAGACCACATATAGGTCATACAAATGTTTAGTACTCAATTGAAAGTAAAGAAACATAAGAGTCTTAAACTCATAACAACTCCATTAGCTAGATAGTGGCATCGCCTTCGGAAAGTGAGGACCTACCCTACTTGGATGAATAAGAGATCCAATCCTTCTTCAAGTCGTCTTCAAAGTACTTCAACGACCGGAACCTAAAATATTGGGGAAAAGGAAGAAATGAGGTTAATACGCCACTTGTACTAAGTATGAGACCATATGCACACAACTTTGAAATCATGCTAAGAAAAAGGGACATTTCATAAAGTATGCACTTTTCATTTAAAACCTTTATGCACATTCAACAAGACCATACCAACCAATAATGCATGTTCATTAAGTCATAGGCATGTACATCACAAGAACAACAACATCAAGTCTAGTCAAGTCAACATGCATAACATATGGTTGAATACATATTCAAGTAACCCCATCATCAAGTCATATTAGCAACAATCATGTATAAGAGTACATTTTAACATAATCAAAGCAAGACAATTAACCATGAACCTCTATCAAGTCAACAAGTGCAATGACCAAGCAAAGCCCCATAACCTGACTTAATCAAGTAACCCAACGAGAATCATGACTAACATCCGACTTCACATATCATAATATTTAAGAGTACATAACATCATACTTTAACAATATAGACTATCACATATTCATAACTGACACCAATCAACATATAGTATCAACAATATGCAAGTGCATCATATACATGTCATATAGCATTATAAGCATATTCACACATAAGAACATCCTCCTAAGACTCCCTTCAAGGCTAACTAGTGCAATATTTAGGTAGAGTCCCCTATCCCTACCTAGACTAAGCTAAACCCCCTAGGTCACCTTAGTTAGAGTTCATTCCTTTAATTCATTTGACCTTTTGGGAACATCTTGCCCTAACCGACATTGACCACATGAGCTAATGTGGAATCTGGTGTCATGGAACCCTAACACGAAAGAAGGCGGACTACTTGCCAAGGTAGTACCAAAACATGAACATAGCAACTACGTGGATCCACTAGCTAGTATTCCTATGGGGGAAATATAGTTCAAGAACTAGGAGATATAGTTGGGACCCTCTTTATGCTACAAGCATTGTAGTCTCCAATATCAAGAGTACATTAGTGATCCTACCTTCCCTATGTGGGAAGGGACACTCCTCACTCTAGTTCACTCGGTGCTAAGCTAGAGTCCCTTTTTGATTTTTTTTTAATATCTTTAGTAATCATCATAACTTATTGTAGGTTATAGGGTCTAACCCTTGTATAACATCATCATCATAGCTCAATAAGAATTGCATGAGTATTGTCCTTTCATTACAATTCATATAGGTGAGGTTAGCACATTAACATTCTCATATCATGATAAGGAACATTAGTAAATCATTCATCATCCTTATAACATTTACATCTAAGACAACACCTCACAATCATAATCAAGACATTTCAATTCAACATCATACCACCCTATCAATCCTAATACAATACATCCTCCAATACAACATCATGACTTAATCACAATTAACCACAATTTGAAGTAAAGGATAGGGATCATAAGACTTACCAAGTCTTCTTAATAGTTCATAATCAAGATCTTACCATAAACCCTCAAATCAACCCAATTCGGGTATACGTCATCATAAATCAATAATCAACATGATAACAAGACTAGAAGAATCATTACATCGTAATTCAATACTAGATCATAGCTTAAGACAAAATACTTAGGTCAATTCACAACTTACTTCATAACCTAGACCATCTTCTCAAAAACTAACATGAAAGACTATAAATCACCCTAATTCATTCATGATTACTGTAACGACATCATCTAGTAGTAATTCAACCAATAACCAAGTCAATTGAACCAATATAACCTAATTCATATCAAGATCAAAACCTAGGATTAAGGGTTAAGGGTCATCTTCTACAAACTAGGCCAAACCATCAAGATATATCATAATTAAGTTGAATTACATGTTAATATATTCATCATATCCAAAATAAATCATCAACAAATCAATTCATAACATCAATTTCGTATTGGATGAAAACCCATTTGAAAACTCAATTTTTGGAAATCAATTTTGAAGGAACCCTTTGAGGAAAGAGGTCTCAAAGGTGAATTAGATCACATTTAAAGCCCCCAAAACCCTCTCCTAGATTGGTCTTTAATGCTGTCTTCCAATAGAGAGAGAAAGAAGAGAGAAGGACGAGAATTTTGTTTTGTGAGTTGTGATTAGTCTAATGGGGTTGGGGTCTTTATATGGGGGGTTAATTAACTTAATTATACTTCCCTTAATCCCTAAATAACCACCAAACCCCTTAATTAATTATTTAAGACTTAGTCAAAACGTGCAGGAAATTGGACCCTCACAGACGAGACCTCGACCAACGGTCCGTCTGTGAGTCAACACCCCCCCTTCCATGCTGCACATCCATAGTCTTGGTCAGAGACTGTGCACACAAGTCCCTCCAATGAATTGGCTAAGTGTTGGTCGACATATGTCATCGACGCCCCGTCGATCAACACACGCCCCGTCGATGCCCTTTCGTGGGTGCACACTGCCCAGGCAGTGTTTGACTCCAAACGCAAGGGTCCTTCTCCAGGGCCATTGGTTGGTCCTTGGGGAGTCGTACCCATACGTTTCGACTATGAATCAAATTAAACACATTTAAGACACCCTTCCACCAATTTTCATCATATTCCGACTTCTAAAAACTAGTCAAATATGCTAAGGCACGCTAGTACCTCCTTAAACTACTTTACGGACGTTATGGACGTTCTTGGACGGTTTGGTTTCTAGAATTCTTAAATGACTTATAGTCATTATAATGGGCCTTAAAACAGTGTCTAGACCTTATTACACTTATGTTAGGCTCTAGAACACGTCTTGAATTTTCGAAGTGTTACAGATATGATGCAGGCCAACTGTCATCAGTACATTGAATGTATGAGTATGCGAGTTTGAACGCTAAACAACAACTTAAGCTTGAAAAGATTAAGAAGGAACAATTACCTTGGCTCTACTCTACTCATGAATACTCAACTCAATATAAAGTAGTAAAACACATGCGACTATATATAGCCTAACCTTACTCATTTCAAGTTATATAACTTCTGTGGAGATTCTATAACCGACAACCATCACTTTGAGCCTAAGTGTTGGTACAACATTTTATCTCATGCTGCCAAAGACCATCCTATACCTTGCCATCGGTATAGGAATTTACTTAACCTAGTGGATCCATTAGCTTAACTTAAGTGTTCATCTAAAAAATATGATCATTTAATGCCCATGATTGTTACATGGTTTATGGAGACTTAAGTTATTTTGAACTCGCATCCCCATAATTGTGCTCAATACTACTCCCAAGCATATACTTAGCTCATCTGTTTTTAAAATAACTTCTTTCTCTGGGTTGAGATAATTGCTCAACTTAGCTTTAAAAATCTCTCATGAAATCAATGTCCCTTCTTTTTCAAAACTCTTTTGGGAAATGTTAGTTTCCTATTATCTTAAATGTGAAATACATTTATAAGCTGTTTGGGAATACTTAGTTCCTTCATAGATTTTTGAGAATGAACTCAACATCTTTACTCTTTACTTAGCTTGAAACTTGAGTCTTAAAACAACTCTTAGGGAATACTTAGTTCCCTTGTAACTTTTGAGAAATGAAATCAACTCTTTACTGTTTACTTAAGTTGAAATTTGAGTCTTAAAAACAAATTTAAAACATTGCTAAAGACTCTTCAAAACTTTAAAGAACTTTGCTTTTACTTGCTTCTTGACTTTAAGACTTGACTTTAAACTTCTTTGACTTTGATCTTAACTTTCCTTGAAATGGATTTTGGATTCAAAGTTCATTATCTCATGTTGATGGATGATTTCATGATGTTCAGATGTACGTTAGAGTGTTGAAAAAAACTAGGACACATGGGTACATCACTTAGGAACTAGTACGAAAGGGTGGGGAAAGAATGGGGTGAAATGGTGTCCTTGGCGCTCTAAGAGGCGTGGGGCACCAGGACCCAAACTTCAGAGGCCATTTTGGGGCACTCTGGATGGAGAGGCGCCCCAAGGCCCTATGGACAGAGATTTTCCTTTGGGACTATGGGAGGCGCGACGCTCCAACCCCTGTACCCATGTGTTCTCGACTTTTCTCCTCCATTTTTCATCTCTAAAACCTTTAAACTTCCATCGTTCATTCTCCAAAAACGTAGAATCATTAGTGCCCTCAATACCCAAAAAATTAAAATCAAGAAACAACTCGGAAACATGAATCAAATCAACAGTAGGCATTCAACAACTCAACCAACAAGAATTCAACAATGTTCTTTAAGAACTTCACATATTAATGTGTAAATAACTCACCAATCACTGAATTGAAACATGTGTTGTGTGTGGGTGAACTGACCCAATACTAAATCATATCACATACCTTTATAAGGATCACCCCGACGAATTCCACTAGCAAAGCTTGACGTTCTTGGCGAATCCTTGACTTCTTTCTACCTTCCTCTTCTTTTCTCTCTTCTCCAAGCCCTAATAGTAATTCTTATTTTTTTCCAAACTGAACTAAATTTAGTTTTTACCCCAATAAATCCCTAAAAACGAATTAATTAAATTAGGTAAGGAAAAGACAACTTTGCCCTTCCCGAATCCGGATTGGACTTTCCTTAATCCAATAGCCAAACTTCCGGAAGGCATATCTCACTCATACAATATCAAAATAGCGCAAAGTCAGCGGCGATGGAAAGATTATTCTATGGTCTTTCCAACCATATCTTGAAATTCTCCTAACTCATCCATATCTAGGAGATATGGTCGTTTGTAAATGATAAAAACTCACTTCCCTGACAATTTTCCAGATATTTCTTATTCTTTCAAAATATAAATATTTCCAAATTTCAACCTCTTTTCTAGTCATTTCTAGTTGCGTGATGTTACAATATTTCCGCCTTGGGAACATTCATCCTCGAATGAAGTTACTCTTACTAGACTTAAGGTAGCAACATCAAGTTCAAAACATCCATAAGAAAATACAACCAAACAACATGTTTACTTAAGATTTATAGAGTACTAAAAAGAAAATTAGTACCTTGGTCTGCACTTTCTCTGGATTCAAAAATATGTGGATATCTCTTCTTCATGTCCTCTTTATCTTCCCAAGTAGTTTCTTCA
The DNA here is from genome assembly GCA_022817965.1 of Solanum lycopersicoides. Taxonomy (NCBI): domain Eukaryota; kingdom Viridiplantae; phylum Streptophyta; class Magnoliopsida; order Solanales; family Solanaceae; genus Solanum; species Solanum lycopersicoides. The sequence goes on along the minus strand of CM040621.1, from coordinate 40,545,715 downwards.
ACAAATTGGCTCCTCCAAAAGACCTTAACTGAGGCTACCTCTTTTGTTCTCAACTTGAGAACTTGGCGATCTAGAATCTGAATCTGAATCTACTCATAAGACAAATTATCTTTAATACCAATATTTTCAGTTGGAATGTTCAATTAAGGATCACCCATGCACTTCTTTATCATGGAGATTTGAAATACCGGATGAACCACTTCTAACTCTTGTGCTACCTCCGACTCATAAACTACATTTCCAATTCTTTCGGATATTAAATAAGGTCTAATATACTGAGGACTAAGTTTCCCCATTCTTACCAAACCTCATTATACCCTTCATGGCTGAAACTTTCAGATATCCCAATCGTCTGCTTCAAACTCTAACGACCTTCTCCTAAAATCAGTGTAGGATTTTTGAAGACTTTGCACCATTTTCAACCTCTCTTGAATCACCTTCAACTTCTCCATAGATTGGTGAACTAAATCTAGTCCTATCAACCCTGCTTCACCAACCTCAAACCATTCGATAGGAGATCCGAATCTTCTCCCATAAAGAGCTTCATAAGGAGCCATTTGGATGTTACAGTGGTAACTATTGTTGTAAGCAAATTCAATCAGAGGTATTTGATCCTCCCAGTTTCCCCTGAAATCAATCACACACGCCCTGAACATATTTTCTAAGGTCTGTATAGTACGCTCTGCTTGCCCGTCAGTTTGAGGATTAAAGCTTGTACTCAAGTTCACCTTTGAACCCAAATCTCTCTGAAAATATTTCTAAAATTGTGAACTAAAATTTTCACCTCTATCTAAAAGGATTGAGACAGAATTCCATGAAGTCTTACCACCACTTGAATGTACAACTTTGCATAATCCTCTACCGAATGGGTAGCCTTTGCCGGCAAAAAGTGATCTGACTTGTCATTCTATCACAATCAGCCAAATTGGATCATACTCCCTATGAGACCTTGGTAACCCTTTGATGAATTCCATATTAATAATCTCCCACTTCTATTCCGAAAGTTCTATTTTCTGAGCCAAACCTCCAGGCCTTTGGTGCTCTACTTTAACTTCTTGAAAATTTGGACACTTGACAACAAATTCAGCAGTACCTTTCTTCATACCATTCCACCAATATACCTCTCTCATATCGTGGTACATATTTGTGGAACAAGGATGTATAAAATATTTGGAGCTATGAGTTTCCTCAATAATCCTCTCTTGGATTCCATCCACCATAGATACACACAATCTACCTTGATATCTCAATACACCATCTTCCCCTGTTCAAAAGCTAATACTTTTTGCTTATGAACATTTGCCTTCAATTCAAGCAAAATGGGATCTTGGTCTTTCTTCTCTTTCACTTCTGACACTAACGATGACTCAGCCCCATTTGTCACTACTATTCCTCCTTCTATGGAATCCATAATTCGTACTCCTAAGCGTTCAAGTCTATGCACATCTTTTGCTAGTTCATTCTTCTCTTATTCAATATGGGCGATACTACCCATAGACAACTTGCTTAAGGCATCATCAACCACATTAGCGTTACTTGGGTTATAATGAATGCTCATATCATAATCCTTGAGAAATTCTAACCATCTCCTTTGTATGAGATTAACCCCATTTGAGTGAACACATATTGTAGGCTATTGTGCTCAATGAGTATATCAACATGACCGCCATACAAATAGTGACGTCATATTTTTAAGGCAAAAATTATAGCAGCCAACTCTAAGTCATGGGTTGGGTAGTTCTTCTAATGAACTTTCAACTGTCTGGAGGCATATGCTATAACCTTGTCATTCTTCATCAAGACACAACCCAAATAAACTCTAGATGCACCACCATACACCACAAAACCTTGAGTACATTCTGGTAAAGTTAAAACCGGGGCAGTAGTCAACCTCTTTTTCAATTCCTGAAAGCTTTTCTCACAATCTCCAGACCATTGAAACTTAACTGTATTCTGAGTCAACTTCGTCAAAGCAGATGAAATAGACGAAAGCCACTCAACAAACCTTCTATAGTATCCATATAAAGCAAAGAAACTCATAATGTCAGTTGGAGACGTGGGTCTAGGTCAACTCTGAACTGCTTCTATCTTTTGGGTATCAACTCTAATTCAATCATCGGAGACTATGTGGCCCAAGAATGCCACATACTTAAGCCAAACTAACATTTCTAGAACTTAGCATATAACTCCTTATCTTTTAAAGTCTGACAAACTATTCTGAGATAACTAGCATGATCTTATTCATTCCTTGAATAGATTAGTAAGTCATCAATGAAGACGATAAAAAACATACCTAAATAAGGTTTGAAGACTCTATTCATAAAATCCATGAATGGTGGAGGCACATTGGTCAAGCCAAAGGACATGACAAAAATTCATAATTCCAATATCTAGTTCGAAAAGTTGTCTTTGGAAAATCACATTCTCTAACTTTCAACTAATGGTAGCCTGATCTGAGATCTAATTTCGAGAAGCAGGAAGCACCCTGAAGCTGGTAAAAAAATTAATCAATCCTTGGAAGAGGATATTTATTCTTGATGATAACCTTGTTCAATTGGCGGTAATCTGTACACATCCTAAGAAAATAATCTTTCTTTCTCACAAACAAGAATAGAGCGCCCTTAGGTGAGACATTTGGTCGAATGAAACCCTTATTAATAGTTCTTTCACCTGTTATTTCAACTCTGCTTGTGTCATTCTATATGGCGGAATAGAGATATGACGTGTATCTGGAATGATGTCTATGACAAAGTTTATTTGTCTCTTAGGAGGGACTCCGAGTAGATAATCAAGATAGACTTCTGGATACTCCTTTACCATAGGAACTAATTGAATTGGAGGTACCTCAGCACTTGAGTCATTAACTCGGACTAAGTGATAGATACAACCCTTTGAAACTAATTTTCTTGCCTTAAGGTACAAAATGAAACGACCCTTAGGCACTGTTGAACTACTACTCCACTCTATGAGTGGCTCATTAGGAATTTGAAACTTGACAACTCGAGTTCTACAATCTATTGATGCATAACAGGCATTGAGCCAGTCCATACCTAGAATGACATGAAAATCTACCATGTCTAACTCAACTAAATCAGCCATGGTGTTCTTGTGATTGATGGAAATGGAACAATCACGATAGACTCTTTCTTTTAGAATAGACTCCCCAAAAGGTGTAGAAACAAAAGGGTTCACAATGTTTTTCAGGGAGAATATCGAACTTATTTCCAACATATGGGGTTATTAAATTAAACTTGCTCCTGGTCTAGCAAAGCATAAACATAAAAAATAAAGACTTTGATCATACCACTGACAACATCTGGAGAGTTCTCTTGCTCTTTGCGACTCGAGATACTATAAAGACGGTATCCTTCTCCGTCTGCCCTGAAGTAGCTTATTTAGATATAAATCTATATGGTGAAGAAACTGAAGAAGACGGGGCTCTATCACTCTCTTTATTATTTCTCTGCATGTTCTTAGGACATTCTCTTGTTAAATGACCATTCTTGACACTCTTGAAACAATGAGTGAAGCCATCACGACATACCCCTGAGTGACTCCTACCTCACTTGGAACATGCAGGAGTCTAAGTACCCCCTTGTTCCTTACAACCTTGCGAATACGCAGGTCTAGATGTAAAGTTGTGAGAATCCTGAGTATTGTACACACATTGGTTCCTTGGTGCAAGTGCAGTAGCAGATGATGAAGCAGGTCCTTTATACTTTTGTTAGAAAGAAGACATGTTCATATTATTTATTTGTTACCAGGACTCGTTCCATATGTCTTATCCCTCTTATTCTTGAACTCTTCTCTATCCCTTAGTTGATCTTCCTCAACTTGGTTCACATGGGTCATCAACCTTGTTGTGTGTGCTTTCCTTACTTGACAAACGAGTCAACCCAACAAATAAAAAACTCGTTCTACTCCTCATATCAACAACCATCTATTTGCTTCTTTTAGCTCACTGGGAAACAAAACTCCCCAAAAAGGCCTTCTCAAACAAATATCAGCTCACAATCGGTTACGAGTAAGCACGAGTTAGAAAGAAACTTTTTAGAGATAAACTCTAACGCACGAAGTGAGTATGAAAGATATGAGGAATTTACTAAATGTTGCCGCCTCCTAATTATAGATATGGCGCGCTTCACACAGATAACTAGGACTCTATATGCACGACTTTATAGACTCCATAAGACTCTTGAACTCTATGCTCTGATACCAAGTTTTTCACTTCCCGGGCCTACACCTTGGATGTGGCCGACACCCGAAGGCCATTGCTAGCATCGAGTGGACCCTTTGCCTTGCTTACATACTCAGCGGAAGGGTTAAACACATGAGACTATAACTTATGGAATAACTAAAAGAAAATCACTTATTCAAAATTGCAACTCAAGTCTTAATCATTTACAAGTGAAATGAAAAGACTAAAGAGCGATTAATATCTACCTATGAAGCATCTAAAAGAAGTAGGATGTTGGGACATGACCCCAATCATCCTAACAACTGAAAACTAAAAACAATAAATGAATGATAAAGATGTACTCTGAAATAAATGGAGACTCACCAACTGACTCTGAGCTGCTCATTGGATCAATGGTACGCCAGATGCTGATCCCAGTTACCTCCGTCTGCATCATGATATGATTCAGGTCAATTGGCATCAGTATATTAAATGTACGAATATGCGAGTAGGAATGCTAAACAACAACTAAAGCTTGAAAAGAGTAAGAAGAAACACTTACCTTGGCTCTACTCTACTCATGAATACTCAACTCAATATAAAACAATAAACACATGCGATATATATATGTATATAAAGCTTAAAAGTTAACTGAAAGCAATCTTAGTTCATTAAAGATAAAGCAATAACAACCTTAATTTTACTCATTTTGTGAAGACCCTGAAAATGAACTAAGGTAGATAGAGCCTCACATGTGTCTAAAAAGGCTATTAACATGTAAATAAAGTGTTTTACAGAATGTAAAGTTTATTTGTAGAGGTTTTGAGGTCAAACGTCCAAGAACGTCCAGGACATTCGAAAGTTAGTCTTTAGGCATACTAGTGTGTCCTTGTATATTTGGCTTGTATTTATGTGGTGATTGTAGTCTAAAGACAGTAGAGTTTACACTACTATCTTAATAGACATGTTAAGGGTTAAAACGTCCGGGTATGACTCCCAGAAGACCACCTTGAGGGCCCCCGAGGAGGACCCAAACGTTGGACAAGGAAGCTTCCCAAGGCACCGTGCATCAGCAAGAAGTGGAGCCACTAACGTGTCATGCGCCTAGAACTTAAGCTGCCTGTACGTCGCGCGAGCTACACAAGGTTCACTACCTCAAAAATTATGGGAGGCAATATTAGGGGCTACCTCCGTGATGAGCAACCACTTCCCAGATTCAGTTGCTTTGTTTTACAGTCAAGTTTGACATGTGTAAAAGTACAAATAAGTATGGGGGTGTTTTGGTAACTTTGAGAGTCAGTTATAAACTATTTTTAGGTCCTATTTAACCCCTTTCCCAAGTTAAAACCTCAAAACCCAAGAAGAAAATCAAAAATCCCAAAACTCTCTTCTCTTCCAAATTCTCTCAAACCTCCTTTGGAGACCAAGCTCAAGAACAAGCTATGGAGGTGGATTGTTGGAGCTTTCTTCTTAGATTTTCGTGGGCTTTCTAATTTAGAAGGTATTGTAGTCCTTCATACTTATTTAACCATTCACCTAAGGAGTCCTTTCAAAACTTTTTCAATCATAATTCTAAGTAAAAAATCTCATCTTTCAATCTAGCCATAGGTTTATTGTTAAAGTGATTTCAAAAGCATTCTAATGGTGATTTTATAATAAATCTATGGTTTAAACATGATTTTCAAACCAATTCCATAAAGAACCCATGATCTCCTTAATCCTTCAAATTATGATATTATATGGGTCTTGTGATCTTGATGATATGATTAGATTATGTTTAGATTATAATGAATTGTTTAGTTCTATATTTCTTTCTGTCAATTGATTATTAAATGTACATGTTTATGTGTTATGATCATGGACTTGAAGGCATTAGATGCAATATGAATTGATATGATGATTTCCATGTTCAGGAAGTTGAAGGATGTAGCCTTGAATCTAATATCATGTCTAAGTGAATTAATGTTATGTGAAGTTATATGTATAGTCTTCCATACTAGTTGCATGATCTAGGTGTGTGGATTATGTTGTATGTATATGTTATGATCATGTTAAGGTTAGGTGTGGTCTATATGGCTAATGATGATGAATACTCTTGTAGCAAGACCCCTATCTATATGAACCCTATATGAATGTGTGATCAAAGTGCTAGGAGTCTTCTATTCTAATGTTGAATATGTTCTTGTCTCCTATGATGTAATGTGAGTGTGTGTAATATATAGTCCTTGATACTCTATATGTGTGTATGACTTGAGACTTGAGGAATGTTGTACATCTGTTGTGATATTTAGAGGGTTGCTTCCTCAAGGTTATGCTATAGCCATTATGTGATCATGTTAACCAATGTATACACACACACTTCATGCATATCTATGAGTAGGGTATATTCATGATGACTAAGGAAAGGGTAGTTCTCCTATGCATCATTACCTATTTCTATACATGTAAGTATATGATTAATAAAGTTATGAACATGTGTGATTAGAGGTGTTTATGTGAAGGTAGAGCTCACATTGTATGCACACACATGATGTGTGATTGTATGAATATGTGAAAGGACATTCTCACATACCTCGCTTAGAAGATCTGTGATCATTGCTTCCGCATTCAAAGGTGAGCTAGCATCTTCCGAGTTGCCATGGAATTATCTTTAGTTTATTTCAACCATTTTCGGACTTAGACATTTTCTTTAATTAGTTGTTTAGTTCATTATCTTGGGGTTGGATCCCTTTCTTTTAGACCTCGTTATCATTTAGTAGTTTGGTACATTAACTTTCAGGTTCTAGGTTGTCTACTTCCACATTTGTTTAGTTCGTTCTTTCGAATCCTTGTTGAAGTTTATGGAACTTCTTACTTAGTTTATTTAACTTGCTTCTGTAACATAAATTCATTAGTTATTAATGTTATTTCTTGGGTTTTAGTTGTAATACCGTTTCTCCCACTGAGAATTATTGTTGGTGCTAATCACAACACTCTAGTTCATTACAAAGTTTGTATCTGAGCCTAAGTTCGTTGATCTTGATTTACCGAAAGGAGTCTAATAGAGTCTCGTGGAATGGTACGGGGATGCCTTCACTTTTCTTCGAGAGGCTATATGACTCTAGGAAATCTCTATATTTTTAATTGTCTCCTTTCATGCTAAAACTTGGGGTCAATTGGTATCTGGTGATACAAATTGTTATCTAACCTCGCTCACTCTTCTGTCCATAGATGGTTAATACAAAATTTACCAGTGTTTGTCCCATCACTCCCGTCAATGCTCTAGCTAAGGAATATGCAGCGAGAGGTTGCACTCGATGTGGGGGAAAATGAAAAGCTTGGGATATATGTTGTGGTAGTGTCGCGGCTTCTAGGAATGAGGTACCGGTTGAAAATGCTTCTATGAATGAGAACCCTCCTACGCATAATGAGGAGGTAGAAGAGGATATCGAGGGTAGAGATATTGAGGAAAATGGACAAGAGGAAGAGGTTCCATCAGAGACTACAATTGTTCCTCCCTTGTATCCAGTGTTAGCGCAGCAGATCATCTCGGCCATGAAAGGGATAGCTTGTCCTCAAGTGCTTTAATCTAGTCATGTTCCTGCTAATCCTTTTATTGCCAGCACTACGCCCAAGACGGGTGGAAATGTAGGTACTGATGCTTTCTTCCGTCCTTTTTTGGGTTATGTTATGCTCCATAATGAGTATGATATGTCTACTAAGTTCAAGAAACTTAAGCCTTCGGTAATTTTGGGTTCTAAAATTGAATATGCTTATAAGTTAATCTTAGACTGTTATGAGTTCCTGCCAAAAATGGGTATTGTTCACCAACATGGGGATGAATTTGTGTCTTTCAAACTTCAATATGAGGCTAATAAATGGGGGAGATCTTATATGGAGTGCATATGATCTACTTTACCTCCACATACTTGGACTGCTTGTGCCACACTACCCTAAGATAGAGAAGGTCGAACCCTAAAGTTCTATGAGGTTTGTTATCTGAACTAAACTTTGTTGTTTGGTGCAACTACACTAGAAGATAATGGAGTAGGTATAGTTGGCCTTTGTTTAGAAGATGAACGGTTTGTGGCACCTGCCTTATGTTTTCCATATTCAGTGCCTACATTCTTAGCCTTTTGGTGTGTAAGTCTTGCCTATCTCTCAACTTATCTTCCTCAACCTGTTGCATATGGATCGTAAGTCTTGCTATGTCCATGTCCCCTATCAACATAGCTTCCTTACCCTCTTTACTCGACAAGCGAGACAACCAAGAAACAACAAGCTCATCCTGCTCCTCATATCCACAACTATCTCATAGCATAAGGGGATAATTGAGTGAACTTGATGTTGTACTCATGCATACTAATGGACTAATGCTTAAAGGTAAGAAATTCTATTAGCTTAGCCTCTCTTAGCTCACAGGGAAAAAACGCCACATGAAGGCATCTTTTAACACAGGCGAGCTCTGAATTGGTGCCCCTTTAGCTTTTCTATGCTTCCATTAGTCGTACCAAATCCTAGAAATATCCTTAGGGTAGTATGCATCTAACTTGACTCGGTTAACATCATAAACATGCATAACCTCAAAAACCTTTTGCAGGTCCTCCATAAAATTTTGCGAATCCTCAGTAACATTTGACCCTGTGAATTTTGGAGAATTCATCTTCATGAACTCATGATTCTTGATGTATCCGCCATATCCTATCGAAACCACTCTTTGTTGAAAATCTTGGTTGGTCACCACATGACTCTACATCTAGATAGCATCCCAAAACTCATGATTATTGACCTCTCCCTGGGGTTGCAATTCTAGTGCATTGGGTGCCCCTTGATCCTGGGGATCAACATTTTCCTAGCAGGACTACATCGAACAACTCCTCATCGATGCATTATCTGTAAGATACGCGGTAGTAGAAATTATAAAGAAACTTTTATTGCGGTTGAACTTAATCGGATGAAAAGATTATGAAAGATGGGAAAAATTTCCTAAATGTTGCTACCTCCTAATTGTAGATGTGGTGAGCTTCACACCGATAACAACGAATCTACAGAAACAAATTCATGTATACACTAGGACTCTTTAACTCTATGCTCTAATCCATGTTTATCACACCCCAAGCCTACACTCTGGACGTGGTTGACACTCGAGAACCATTGCTAGTCCCCTAGAGAACCCTTGGCCTGGATCAATACCCAACAGAAGACTTACTCAACAATATATGACCTACATTTTCAATGATTAACTCAGATGTCTCAAGATAAATAACTTAGAGTATTTAAAATATTTAAGAATCCATAAAAGGCAACTTAAGTCTTAAACATTAGCAAAGGGAATGGAAAAGACTCCTGAAACACTACTACATATGAAGCCTCTAATAAATATGAAAGACGTCAAAACAAGACCCACATAATCTTAATAATACTGATTATAAAAGTGGAACCCTCCAAAAGCAAGGAGGCTCCCTAAATCTTACTTAGGCTGCAAGGAATATGAATAGGGAGCATATTGACTACCCTGAATACCTTTATATGTATCATAAAAAGATGTAGGCCAAATGGAGTCAGAACATTGAATGTATGAGTATGTAAGGGGAACTCCAAAGTATAAATATAGGCTTAAACTTAGAGAACAGAAAAAAAATATGCAATTGGTCTCAATTCAACAGAATGATACTCAATTCGACTCAAGAATACTCAAATCAACTCAATATGAAAGCAACAATAAAGATTAAATTTACATAAATTATTTAATACATTATATAATGACTCAATGTATATAAAAATATACAATAATAAGCTCTTTATTCTTACATGGGAGATTCTCTAACCAATAATCAACACTATGAGCTACGTGATGATGCAATGTTTCGCCCATGCTGATAGACCTTTCCTATACCTTGACAGATTATAGTACATCCTCAACTATGTGGATCCACTAAGATATGCTTAAAAGGAATAAGGAATCATCTAAAAAGTATGACCATTTACCCATGTTGGCATAAATGGTTTAGAATTTTGAATTTTCTGAACTCATCCCCATATCGGTGCTCAATAATACACCCATTAATATCTTTCTCTCTCTCTCTCTCTCTCTCTCTCTCTCTCTCTCTCTATATATATATATATATATATATATATATATATATATATATATATATATATATATATATATATATATATATATATATATATATATATATATATAAGATTGACTCAAATGAACATGTATGGACAGAGGAATAGAAGAGAAGGTAGACTAACGAACCTAGACCATCCTTGGCCTGTGGATCCATCCCTCCATTTACTGGGGATGGTATGTGATGCAAAGCGCGGGCAGGGTGCCATCCCTCCTGGTCCATCAAGGCACGCGGCCCTAGCCATTTTCAAGAACATTATGACAAATTTGTCTTTTGAATTTTGTTCCTAATTCACATAGAATCGGTTGATTTCTTTCAAAATCTCTTAGATTCGTGAACCCAAAATAAGTAAATGAAAATCTACTAAAAAACCCTCGATGAAAAACCCTTAATCGCAAGATCCTCACCTGAAGAAATCCACAAAACTCCATTATCAAAGAATGAAGTACAAAACTTCAATGAACTCAATATAGTCAATCTCATGGACGAATTCGATATATGAAACACATGGTTTGCTTGAAGTCATCAAACCCATTACTATGAAAACATACATACCTCTAAAGAACCAAGTTCTTGGAAACAATCCTGAAAACATGGTGAACAATTGATGCTTTCTCTGTTTTTCTACTTTTGAACATTTCCCTAACCATTCAATCGATTTCGGCTAGAGTGAAAACTAATTTAAATCAGCTTTGACCATAATTTTGTGAAAAAACATGTAGGTCTAGTGGGCAAAGGAAGACCAACATACCCCACCTTTATAGGGATGAATTACATTAACTAGATTGGTTGTATTCAAACAACCATATCTTCTTCATCTGAACTCGAAATTTAGCAAACTCGGTGGAGTTGGAAAGAGCACTTAACGACCTTTGTTTCATACCGTATGGGCCCTCTAAATCATCCTGTTCTAAAATATATGCTCTTTTGAAGATGATCCAAAGCTTATAATTAAGAGTGACTTGTACCAATCTGAGTTTAGCTTTTTTTTAATTTAGTTCTTTCTAAATTTAGCTCTTTGTAAGATCGAGTGTTACATCTATTTATGAAATAATTCAAATAAATTTATCATAGACGACCGATTTTGTAGATATACCAACCTGAGTAATCTTGAGGAGAGTTGCAATGTATATCACATAAAACTTAGTCAGAAACAATGTGATCACATAACCTTCTTTGAATTTGAAATAAATTGAAATGACGGTAAATTTATCTCTTAGACAAAGAATTCTATTTCATTTGGTAAAATCATTTAAATGGCATTCATAAAGTTATCCACTTCAACATTTAGATTTATTTGTACATACAATATTAAGTAAACTTATTCCTCTTTGCAAAAATTGAAGTGTAATTTGTCACGATCCGAGTCTACACCCTGGACGTCGTCGACACTCGAAAATCATTGTTGGTCCCCAAGCAAACCCTCATCCTGGCTGACTACAAGCGAAAGACTAACTTCAGCATGCAAAATCTTAAAACTGAAATAAGATTCAATAAACTCAAATTAACAACTTTGAATAAAATAATATATTCAACTAGCCATAAAAGAGGCAACTTTAGTCTTTAAAACATTTAATAAAATAAATGAATAGTACAAACTTCTTAACTAAACTGACTCTCTATGAAGACTCTAACTGATAAAGATGGAAGTCGGGACAAGATCCACGACCTCCTAACTAAACTTAAAAGTAAATGAAACCCTTCGGATGTAAGGAGGTTCACCATAGCTAACTCGAATTCTCGGATATATCAACGAAGCTCCTCTTGATGATCCAATATACTTGTTTCTGCATCATGAGAAGATGCAGGTCAATTGGCTCAGTACGTGGAATGTACGAGCATGTAAGGGGAATTCTACATTATACATAAGCTTGATACTTGAATAAAAAATGGGAACATACTTACCTCTTCTCAAACTTGAAACTCAAGGAATGCTCAAGAATATTATACTCAACCCAGAGATTAAATACTGAACTTAAAGATATGATACTCGACTATGGATACTCAACTCAATATAAAGCAATAATACACATGATATATATAAAAAGCTTTATGAAACAGTAAAACCAACTTAGTTCGTTAAAGAAAATGCATTAACAAACTCAAATTTGCTTATATAAGAAAGTAATATACTTTCCGTGGGAGTTTCTCTAATCGAAAACCACCACTATGAGCTTAAGTGGTGATATCGTCTTGCCCACGCTGTCAGAACTGTCCTATACCTTGCCATCGGTATAAGACCTTGCTTATCTTAGTGGATCCACAAGATTACATTACGTGATCATTTAAAAAGAATGACCCATCAATTTGCATGATAGCTTCATGATTTACATGGAGACTTGAGTTAATATGAACTCTCGTTCCCACATCGGTGCTAAATACTACTCCCAAAATATACTTTAGATCATACTTTTAATAAAACTTCCTTCCTTTGGGTTGGCTAATTTACTGAACCCTTTAGCTTTAAAAAGTTCCTTTTGGAATCAATGTTCCCCTTTTTCTTGTTCAAAACTCTTTTGGGAAATCTTACTTTCCCCTTAACTTAAATGTGAAACATTTATAAACTCTTAGGGAATACATAGTTCCCTTATAACTTTTGAGAAATGAACTCAACTCTTACTCTTTCTTCACTTGAACTTTAAGTCTTTAAAACAAAATAAAAACGTCTGTGAAAGACTTTAGAAAACTTTATTACTTTACTTTGACTTGTTTCTTAACTTCTAGACTTGACTCTTAACATTCCTTGAATTGAAGTATAAATTCAAGGTTCATGATCTCACGTTTATGGATAATTTCATGATTTTCAACTTGGACGGTCCATGTGGAATTATGAGCATGAACTACTCAACTGGAGAAATGAATGGTACTTCTTAACTCAAGATTGTTCGACTTATAGGGTTCATGCAAAATTATGAACATGAACAATTCGACTCGAAGGTCTAAGTAACTAGATGGAACTCATGTATTTGACTCTCTCATTCTATTATTTACTTCATTCTATTATTTACTTCCTTAAAACTTAGTTCAAAACAATGATAGATCTCAAAGAATTCACAATTGTACTTAAAGGCTTTCTTGAACTCTACTTTTAACTCTCTCTTGATTGTAAATTATGAATTCAAGAGTTATGGTTCATGATATGAAGGATATAGGTGATATTTTCTACTTATAAATACATTCTACTCACTATCATGCTCACTTACTTGAGTCTTGAAACAAGTTACTAGAAGTTGTAGAAGACTCCTCAAAAGGACTCAAAGGGACTCCCTCAAAAGGTTCGGAAAAACTCTCAAAACTTAATCTTGACTTTACCTTGAGTTTGTTTTATTGTTTCAAGGTTATGATTCATGTTATGAATGATTTATAAGTGTTTAGAAGTAATTTAAAGTGTTTAGAATCAAAAGGTGTGAAGATACGCTTTAAATGAGCTCAAACGAGACTACCGACGCAAAAGGAGTGGGGACAGGCGACCCTGGAGCGTTCTGGGCATGGGGGGCCAGCCCCTAACATCAGAGAGTACATTTGGGCGCACTGCAGGCGCGCCACCCCAGCCCTTTGGGAGCATCTGGGGCGCGCCACGCCAGCCCCTCTTCAAGCAAGTCTCGACGAATTTCGCCTCTCGATTTCTGACCCTAAATCTCTTTTAATCAATTATTTTTTTCATGTTTTCCTTAGATTCAATTACCCAACCTAATTAAACACTAATACACTAAAAAAACACTTAAAACAATCACTTTCTTCTCAAGAAATTATCAAAACGCCAACAAGATAAGATCTACAATGAACCTCAAGAACACCTATCAAGGACTTAAATCCTTCAACTTTTTGAGAATGAAATTACAATGAAAATAACAATTTTGGCGTGTGGTTGAACTAACCCAACACTATGGAAGATTACATACCTCTTAGGGATTAAACCCATGGCGAAATTCCGCAACAAGACTCAAGAATCTCGACGAACGCTTGATCCTCTCCTCTTTTCTCCTCTTTTCTCTTCTTTTCTCTTCTTTTCTATTCTTGCCTCTTCTTGAACTCTCAACTAAAACCATAAGTGTATTTTAGGATTATAAAACTAAACCTAAAAGGATTATAACCCTAAAATATGACTAAAAACGAATTAAATATGATTGGGTAAGGAAAGGACAAAAATATCCCTCACTATTTTCGATTAACTTTCCTTCACTAGACAACCTAACTTCAAAAGGTCATATCTCACTCATCTGAACTCGAAACTTAGCAAACTCGACGGTGTTGAAAGATAATTCAAAGATATTTCCTATGGTATCTTGTAGCACACCTAACTCATCTTGTGCTATGAGTTATGGTCGTTTGAAATTGACCAAAAACTCATACTTAGCTTAACTTGCAAAATTTTAGATTTTGCTATTTTCAATTTAATTCTTTTTGAAACTCAAGGTGTTACATCTAGTGACATGACCTTAATACTAAGGAAAAAATTAATTCCTTCATAAAATCTCACTCACTACAATGAACGGTTCGAGTCTTAGCTGAAAAATTTTCTGGGATGTTACATAATTATTAACATTAAATATCCAACATTGTCTTAGAATTTTGTGTGAAAATAAATGACTGCGCACTTTTTTCAAAAACTAAGGTGAATTTTATTAGTTACAAATTTATTAATAAACTAAAAATTCAACAGAAAAGACTAAAAATGTGTTGTGGAGTTCTCATTATTGTCATATATTTTAATCTAGACTGATGTGGAATAATATAGCATAAAATTTGAAAATATGCACACTTATTAATTATTTGAAGCTCATTTAAGCATTTAAGCTTTTCTGAATATTCACCAAATTTTATTGATACAATATATAGACGTGCATGATATTAGAAGTACATAAGATGTACAACAACAATATTTTAATGCAATTAATTTTTTTATTCACTTTTTTATCATTTACCTACTTATTTCTCAAACTTGTGTGTGTAGTTCTTCTAAGTCAAAGAGGAGGGAGTTCATTAAATGAAAAAAGATTTTCTAAATAATCTCTGATCTAAACAATTGATTCAACTCTATTTTTTGTTTATAGATCTTTTGAGACTTTTGATTTTACATACTTATTGCGAAAGGTGAGTTCATTTAAAAAATGGAGCATCTCTTGTTTTTTTTTTTAACTTTAAAACATATTTTTCTTCATACAATTTTGCAGCATGACGGGATCTAGAGAGGACTCTGCATTTGGTTTTTCCCATACTATTCTAAAGATGTTGTATGTACATAAAAGTTTGGATGACTTGTTGATAAATTATTTATCTTTAATTCCTATGATGTATGGTTCGTGTATCTTAGTGATCAAGACACGTTAGATGCAATTTTTCTCCATAATTTAACAGTTTGAGTATTTAAATCAATTTTTATCTTATACTATGAATTATCACGCAAACCTAAAGATAGAGAGTGAATGTTTACGTGTGTTGTGTATGTTAGTGTCGGCGTAAATTGACTTTTATTTTTCTGATAATTCTTAGTTAGGTTAAAGGATCAAACATATCAATAATACCACTATTTCTTTGGTTGTATCATATTGAAGGATTTGTCCATTTAGAATGAACTATATCAAAAAGTTTTTTTTTATCCCAATATAAGCATAGATCTTAAGTGGATGAGAGTATAACATAACTCTATATTAATATTTTGGAAAAATAAATTTTAGTTGCTAACTTATAGCTATGGTTCTATATGTCACAGTCAATCACAAGTTTCATGAAGTGGTCTGGGTAATATAAATGGTGATAGCGGTGTTGAGAAAGCTTGTGCTAGTAAGCCAAAAATAAGGATTGTTGAGGCATCAATCACAAGTTTCTCGAAGTGGTCTGTGTAATATAAATGGTGATAGTAGTGTTGAGAAAGCTTGTGCTAGTAAGCCAAAAATGAGGATTGTTGAGGCATTCTCTTATTTTTAACTTAAGGATAAGTTTCCAAACCAAAGGGAGAATTATATCACCTTCCTTGTTTTTAGTATGGACTTAAGAGCAAAATGTTTTTTAACCACAATTTGCTTATTTTGAATCGTTATTAATTTATATTCTGATTTAATGGTTTATGTGGAACTTAGTCTTTGATATTTCTCCCATAATTTATACCGTCAGTGTCATAGAAAAGGTTAAAGATTTAATCAAAGAACATCCGATTTTACTACTTTGTTTCAATCCTTTTTTGCCCAAGGGCTATGAAATAATCTTGAATGATTAAGATGAGAAAACATATTTCATGGAACAAGAACTCAACTTTCCAAAAAAGTCAAAGGTTACCATTATGTTGCCGTATGATTTTAATAATAATAGGACTACCTTTTTATTCATTAAAAACTTTACTCTATAGCCTCATAACATCTTTCAGAAACAGATAGAAAATTACAATTAACTCATATATATTATTCCATATTTAAAAATGGGTGCAAGGATGCCAAAGAAGTGTACGATAAGGTCATAAATATTTATAATTGGAGTACATAGATATTATTGACAACCCTCGTGTTCTTGTTTATATGTACTATTTTCTTAATTGTAGGTTGTCGTACTTCTCAAAGATCATCCATATTTACTAGAAGAGTAAGAAAAATCTTCTAGGACGACTTAACTACTACTAATCAGTTGTCTTATTAAAACATCATTCAAACATTGATGAAGTGAAATATAGTACTTTTAACATGCTCAACACTAATATTGTTCTATATCGTTTTTATCCTTTGGTTCATCTAGACCTATATTTTTAACTTGATACTCATTTTTATCATATGTGAGCTATAATATTTTTATTGTTTATTACAACATTTTTAGTTATTATATTATTAAATAAAGATAATAAAATGTTATTATTAATTATGCATATGTTATGGGTTATAGCTAGATCCCTTATTATAGTGAAAAGAGTGTCCTATTTAAATATAACTAGTACAATTTGTCCCATTTTTTTAATCATCCATCTATTTATCGGCTCTGTCAATTTTGATCCAGGACGTAAAAAGTTACATTAATATCTTTGCTAGATTGACCTATGATTTATCTTATCAAAATGTTTTAAACAATTTTTTTCTGATTTGATATGTTATATGTTGATGTAATAAAGAAAATCTATAATTTTAATAGGTCCAGAAAATTATAGAAAAACAAATAAAGCAATAGAATGTAGTAAGAAGTGAGTGAATTGGGGCATGAGCCACATTTATCCCAATAAATTTCAACCAAAATAAATTTTGGATGGGTTACTAATTCATCTATTTAGTAACTTAAATTCAAATAAATTTATCATAATCGACCCATTTGGTAGATATACCTACCTGAGTAATCTTGAGGAGAGTTAGAGTTTAGATCACATAAATTTTGGTAAGAAGAAATGTGATTACATAATATTCTTTCCACTTGAAATAGATTCAAATTACTGTAAACTTATCCATAAGCCAAAGTATTCCATTTCATATGGTGAAATCTTTTAAATGACCCTCATAAAGTTATCCTATTCAACATTATATAGTTCTTAGAATATACAATATGTTGTAATCTTATTCCTCTGCGCAAAAATTGAAGTTTAATTATAAATATTAAATATCCAACAGAGTATTATACTTTTGTGAGAAAATTATTAACTGCACAATTGTTTCAAAAATATAAGGTGAATTGCATTAGTTGTAAATTTATTAATAAATTAAAACTATACAGAAAGGACTAACAACACGTTGTGGAATTATAATAATTGTCATTTATCATATTGTTTAGTGATGTAGAAAAATCTAGCGTAATTTCAAAATGTGCACTCTTATTACTTATTTTTAGCTCATTTTAAAATTTTACCTTTTTTGAATATTGACAAAATTTTGTTGGTACAATAAAGAGATGTGCATAAATTGATATTAGAAGTACATGAGATATATAATCGCAATATTTTTTCTCAATTTACTTTTTGGTCACGATTCGAGTCTACACTCTGAACGTGACCGGCAATCGAAGACCATTGTTGGTCCCCAAGCGAACTCTCATCCTGGCTGACTACAAGCAGAAGACTAACTTAAGCATACAAAAGCTTAAAACTAAAATGAATAAATTTTAATAAAAGTAATATATTCAACTAGCCATAAAATATGTAACTTTTGTCTTTAAAACATTTAATAAAATAAATGCTTAATACTGACTCCTTAACTATACTCACTATCTATGAAGCCTCTAACTGATAAAGAAGGAAGTCCATAGAAGACCTTCGACATCCTGACTAAACTGAAAAGTAAATGAAACTCCGGAAACAAGGAGGCTCACCATGACTAACTCTAACTCTGGGATGTATCAATGAAGCTCCTGGTGATGATCCTGAATACCTGTGCCTGCATCATAAAAAGATGCAGGCCAAATCGCTCAGTATGTGAAATGTACGAACATATAAGGAAAATTCTAAAGTATAACATAAGCTTGAAACTTGAATAAAAAGGAAACATACTTACATCTCTTAAAACTCACTAAACTCAACTCAACTTAAGAATAAGATACTCAACTCAAAGATTACATACTAAACTTCAAAGATATGATACTAGACTCAATGAAGCACAAATTAACTCAAGATACTCAACTTAAGATACTCAACTCTTGATACTCAACTGAACTCATTTCAATATAAACCAGTTTAAAATAAGTGCAATATGAAGAAAAGCTATTTAAAAACATGATGTCAACTCTATGTATAACAAGGATACAACATAACTCTGAGATGTATATGAAAATACAATTAACTGATGTATATAAAAATATTGTAACTTCTATGGGAGTTTCTCTAACCGACAACCACCACTTAAAAGCTATAGTGATGATAAAACATTACTCAGCCCACGCTGCCCGTCCATCCTAACCTTGTCAGGGTATAGGACCTAAACTGCCTAATGGATCCCCTAGAAAACTGTAAAAAAGACTCATCTAAAAAGTATGACCCTTTTCTACCCATGATGGCTACATGGTTTTCATGGAGACTTGAGTTAATCTATAACTCGCATCCCCACATCGGTGCTCAATACTACTCCTAATATATGTATATACTGGCTCTTATGTTCTTAAAATATATTGATTAAGTGGTTTGAGATTAGTCCTTAAAACTTCGCTTTAAAAGCTCTCCTGGAAATCATAGTTTCCCTGCTTGCTTCATTTATAAAGCTATTACTTCTGTCTGAAAACAAGCCTGAAAGATTTTACTTGTTTAAATGTGAAAGCATTTGTAACTCTTAGGGATTACTTAGTCCCCTTATAACTTTTGAGAATGAACTCAACTCTCTACTCTTGATTAACTTGTAACTTGAGTCTTAAAACAAGGTTAAAAAGGTTTGTTAAAGACTCTTTGAAACTTTAAGAACTCACTTTGACTTGCTTCTTAACTTTTAGACTTGGCTCTTAAATTCTTTGACTTTGATCTTAACTTTCCTTGAATTGGATTATGGATTCAAGGATCATGATATCATATTTATGGATGATTTAATGTTTTTGAACTTGGGGAGTTCATGCGAAATTATGAGCATGAACTACTCAACTCGAGAACTCATAGGTACCTCTCATCTCAAGACTGTTCAACACAAAAGGTTCATGCGAAATTCTGGGCATGAACAATACAACTCAAGGACTACATAACTGCATGGAATTAATGTATGTGACTCTTCTCATTTTCTTGTTTACTTCCTCAAAACATAGTTCAATCAATGATGGATCTCAAAGAATTCACAATTGAACTTGAAGAATTTCTTGAACTCTACTCTTAACTCTGTCTTGAATGTGAATTATCAATTCAAGAGTTACAGTTCATGATATGAATGATCTAGGTGATATTGTAGACTCCTGAATACATTCTCCTAACTCTCATGCTCACTTACTTGAGTCTTGAAACAAGTTACTAGAAATTGTAGAAGACTCCTCAAAAGGACTCGAAGGAACTCTCTCAAAAGGTTCAGAAGAACTTTCAAAACTTAATATTAACCTTACCTTGATTTGAATTATTATTTCAAGGTTATGATTCATGTTATGAATCATTTCCAAGTGTTTAGAAGTAGTTTAAAGTGTTTAGAATCAAAAGGTGTGAAGATACAAAGCGACTGGGGCAAAACTGGAGGGAGCAGGTGACCCTGGGGCTCTGGGTGGCGCGGGGCGCCAACCCCTGGAGTAAAGAGAAGGGTTTGGGGCGCTCTGGCAGGCGCGCCGTTCAAGGCCCCAACCCAGAAATTCTGCCGAACGTCCTTGCTCATTTTCTCACCCTAACTCGCCTAAAATTGACGGTTTCATCCCCAATCACTTGGATTCGATTACTTAACTTAATTATACTCTAATATACTGAAAAAATACACACTCAAATTACTCAATTTCATCTCAAGAATTCATCAAAAACCCAACACAAAAAGATTTAGAATGAACCTCAAGAACACCTATCAAGAAACTCATCAAGAACTCTAATCTTCCAACTTTAAGCATAAGCTTTCGCTGAAAAAAATAACATGATTGGCGTGTGGGTGAACTAAGCCAACACTATAGAAGCTTAAATACCTTTTAGGGATTATAACCATGGAAAAAATCGCAACTAAACTCAAGGTCGTCGATGAACGCCTTCATCCTTTCATCTTTTCTCCTCTTTTCTCTTCTTTTCTCTTCTTGCCTCTTCTTGAACTCTCAACTAAAACCATAGGTGTATATTAGCATTTTAAAACTGAACCTAAAAGTTATAACCTTATAATATGAGTAAAAACGAATTAAATCTTATTGGGTAAGGAAAGGATCAAAATACCCCTTACTAATTTCGGCTAACTTTCCTTAACTAGACAGTCTAACTTCAAAAGGTCATATCTCACTCACCCGGAATAGAAAATTAGCAAACTTGGCGGCGTTGGAATGATAATTCAAAGATATTTCCTATGATATCTTGTATAACACCTAAATCATTCTATTCTAGGGAGTTATGGTCATTTGAAGTTGACCCAAAATTCATACTTAGCTTAACTTGCAAACTTTCTGATTTTGCTATTTCCAATTTAATTCTTTTTGAAACTCAAGGTGCTAAATCTAGTGAACTAACCTTAATACTTTAGAATGTTTAATTCCTTGGTGAAATCTCACTCACTACGATTAATAGCTCAAGTCATAGTTTGAAAAAAATTTCTGGGGTGTTACATTTTTCAAAACTTCTTAACCATTTATCTAATCTAAAAAATTGATTCAAATCTATTTTTCTTTGATAGATATTTTGAGACATTTTAATTTATTTTGCATAGTTATCTCAAAATGTGAGTTTATTTAGAAAATGTAGCATTCGTTGTTTGAATTTTTTTACTATGAAACTTATTTTTGTTGTTCTATTTTTGAAGTATGAAGAGATTGAGAGATGACTCTCCGTTTGGGTTTTCCCATAGAGATCCGTAAGATCTTTATCTAATGTTTATTTTTTTCGGGCCTAGTTTCTACGTACATAATTTATTTAGGTGAATTGTTGATATATTAGTTATGTTTAATTTCAATGATGTATAGTATGTGTATGTTAGTGATCACGACGTAAAATCTCCTAACTAGAAAGAAGCTAAAAGGGAAAATAGTCATTTTTGGAATGACTTTAAAATCAGGAAAATTTGTTAAGTTTTTTAAGTTGGTTTTTTATCAACTTCAAATGACCATAACATCTAGCTCAGGATTAGTTAGGTGTGTTTCCACATATTGTAGGAAAGACCTTGTAATATTCTTTCCAACCCCGCAAAGTTTGCGTGATTTCAAGTTCGTATGAGTGAGATATTTCCATTTGAAGTTGGGTTGTTAAAATAAGGAAAATCTAATCCGGATTTTAGAAGGGCATCATGTCTTTCCTTAACCAATTATGTTATTACGTTTTTGAGTAATTAATTATGGTCAAATTAGATTTTAGTCAGTTTAGAAAATTTGAAGTTCACACTAGGGCTTGGAGAAAAAAGAAAGAGGAGAAAGGAGAAAAAAGTTCATGATTTGTCGTCTTCGTAATGAATCACTTGTAGATTTTGTGATGGGGGTGATCCCTACGAGTAATGTGAGATCACATAGCATTGGGTTAGTTCACCCACCTGCCAGACATACTTAATTCTGCGTATTTTTGACCTAAAATTATTTAGATCTAGGTAAATTAATCGCGCTTCACACGGTGGTGAACTACGTCAATAATATACTTCTGCACATTTGATAATATAAGTATTTTCGAGAGGGTACATACCTATGATACCTTGTCATGAATATTTTATCCAATGAAGAAATATATATTTTTTTTAATCTTAAAACAAAAAAAAATTGATTCTAAGTGTTTATGAAATTTGTTATTAATTCTTCCTTTTACTATAGTTGTTCATCACCAAACTCTTTAGAAAATATATGTAAATGTTTCATTGACTATATTTAAATTTTCAAAAATTGATACAAAATTTTTATTCATTAGTTGCGAGAGTTTTTCTCCTATTCAAGGTCTCTACATACATATTCTAAATATTATACATCTTATAATATTAGTTGTGTACTTGATATGTTGATAAAAATATAAAAACACATCTCTTGGAGTTCAATGAAATAACATATGTCGCTGAAATAATTTGGATTAAATGATGTTTTAGCAAGTCCCTTATTCAAAATCATACGCAGTCGATGATACAACTTTGATAGACAAAAGACATATGTTGTTATTTATGTTTCGATCAATATGGTCAAAATATTATCTTGTGAGACTTTTAATCTAAAGTTTATAAGGAGATAATTATTTCTTTAATATTTGACTAATATAGATTCATCCTACTTTGAAAGGTAATTCATTGACTCCAACCCAATATTTGAACCCAAATGTTTGATTAAGGTTGAGTACGATACTTACCATCCCAGTACATTCCTTTATTTTTTGGAAGTCACTAATGGATTGAATGCCTCGATAAGATAGAAACTTGAATGAATAAAACTCCAAGGTAGTGTGAAACCACCATAACTTTTGAACACTCAAAGTCCCTTCTTGGACATCCCATGGTTCTTTTAGCCATTGAAAACTCTATAAAGATCAAAGTCATTTATTTTAAAAGCTTAATAATTCTAATCTAATGACACCAATAGTCTAATGATTACATCAAACTCTTGATTAACCTACTTTAACATAATGAACAAAAACATAAATATAAACATTAAAGTTTAAAACATGTACTCAAAAATTGAAATTAATAATATAAACAAAAATTAATGACTGCAAAAGAACATAACAGGATCTGTAATAATAGAATAAATTATTATTTATAGACAACAAAGCGTAGTGTGAATAAATACTTATAGTGTATTATCGAAAAGGCCACAAGTTCTTGAAAAATTTACAACCTTTCATAATTGTCACAAATTTTATAAAATAATATTTTAAACCTATCAGTCATTAAAAATAAAATACTATATTATCTTACATAGAAGATTATGTGGTAACAAACATTAATAATGTAAAGCAAAATGAAATTTATTACATCTTATCATTGGTCTTTAATAACATAAGAATAAACTAATGACGGTAAAAATATATACCAATATCACTAACATAAACAATGATGTCAACAAGCCACTGAACAGGAACACACATTTAGTTGTGAAGAAAAAAGAAGAGGAGGTTTAGAATTTTTATTGTTTTAAAATGAGAGAAAATTCTTCTATTTATAGACAACAAAGGATATCATGAACAAATGTTTATTGTTCCTTATCGCAAAGTTTACAGCTATTTGGTAAAGTTGCAACCCTTCAGAAAGGTCACAACTATTTTGAAAAGTTGCAACCCTTAGGGAAGATCACAACCTTTCATAAAAGTTACAACTTTTCATAAAAGTTGCAACTCTTCATTAAAGTCTTAACTTTTTATAAAAGTCGCAACTCTTCATAAAAGTCGTAACTCTTCATAAAAGTCCACAACTTTTCATAGAAGTCACAACTCTTCATTAAAGTCGCAACTCTTCATAAAAGTCACATCTTTTCATGGAAAGGCTAGTTTTTGAAATAACTAAATTTATAAGGGAACTCTGGTTTGTGGTGGCGACACGTAGGCGGACCTAAGGTTTGCTTTTATATATATACTAGTAAAATTACCCGCACTTTGCGCGAGAAATTAATAATACTTAAAATCTACCTGTCACTAAAACTTAAACACTATATTATCTTACATAAAAGATGGAAAAATGCACAAGTACCCCCTTAGACTATGACTGAAATCCGAGAGACACACCATAACTACACTAAGGTCCTATTACTCCATGAACTTATTTGTCTTGTAATTTTGTGCACCTTTTTGGCCTTACGTTGCATTCAAATATCTCTCAGGCGCCTCAATTGCGTGGAGTCACGGATTGTGCCACGTAAGACAAAAAGTGCACAAAACTACAATAAAATGATTTTAGGGGTGTAATAGGGCCTTAGTTTAGTTAAGGTGTGTCTTTGTAATTTTGGTCATAGTCTAAGGGGTACTGGTGCATTTTCCCATAAAAGATTAATAATGTAAAGGAAAATGAAAATTATTACATCTTCTCATTTAACCTAAATAACATAACATTAATTAATAACGATAAAATACTTACCAAGTTCTGTAACATAAGCAATGGTGTCACTAAGCCACTTAACATGAGCAAAGTACACAAATATTTAATTGTGAATAAGAAGAAGAAGAAGAGGAAGAAAAAGTGGTTCAGAATTTTCGTTGTTTTACAATGAGAGGAAGCACCTCTATTTATAGAAAATAAATGGTGGTGTGAACAAATAATTATTGTGTCTTATTGGAAATATTACGACTATTTGGAAAATTTCAACACTTTAGAAAGGTCACAACTTTTCATAAAAGTCGCAAATCTTCATTAAAATCGTAACTTCTCATAAAAGTTACAACTGTTCATTAAAGTCGCAACTATTCATAAAAGTCACAACTTTTCATATAAAGGATGAATATTTTTGGGTAAGTCTTCATAAAAGTCGTAACTTTTTATAGAAGTCACAATTTTTCATAAAAGTCACATCTTTTGATAAAAGTTACAACTCTTCATTAAAGTCGCAGCTATTCATAAAAGTCACAACTTTTCATAAAAGTCGCATCATTTCATGAAAGAGGATGACTATTTTTGGGTCTCATAAAAGTCGTAACTCTTTATAAAAGTCACAATTTTTCATAAAAGTCACCTCTTTTCAGGAAAGGGAAGACTATTTTTGGACACAAATAAATTTAAAAAGAAATTCTAGCTTGTGATGGCGCCACGTAGTCAGACCTAGGGTTCTCTTTTATATAAATACTAGGTAAATTCTCTGCGCTTCTCACAGTGGTGAGCTACTTCAATAATGTATTTATGAACATTTGATAATATAAGTATTTTTGAGTGGGTACAACCCTACGATATATTGTTAAGAATGTTTTATCCGAAGATGAAATGAATTTTTTTTCATATAAAAACCAAAAGGATTTGATTCTAAATGTGTATGCATTTTGTTATTAATTCATCATTTTACTGTAGTTACTCATCACCAAAGTCTTTAGAAAATATATGTAATTGTTTCATTGTTTATATTTGTATTTTCAAAAATTGATACAAACATTTTTATTTATGAATTGCGAGAGTTTTCTCCTATTAAAAGACGTCTACATACAGAATATAAATCTTATACATCTTATATAATTAGTTGTGTACTTGATAAGTTAATTAAAATTTAAAGGACATCTCTTGGAGTTCAATGAAATAACGTATGTCAATCAAATAATTTGGATGAAATGATGTTTTGGCAAGTCCCTTATTCAAAATCATTCGTAGTCGATGACACTACTTTGATATCCAAAAGGCATATTTTTTTGTTTATGTTTCGATCAATATGGTTAAAACTTTATTTTATGCGACTTTTAATCTAATATCTATAGTGCTATGATTATTTCTTTAATATTTGATTATTATGGATTCATCCTACTTTGAGGGGTAATTCATTAACTCTAATCAGCCATTTAAACGCAAAGTTTTGATTAAGGTTGAGTACAATACCTACCATCCCATTATATTCCTTTATATTTTTTTGTGTCACTAATCAAATGAATTCCTCGATAAGATAGAAAGTTGAATAACTAAAACTCTGAGGTAGTTTGAAACTACCATAACTTTGAACACTCAAAAGTCCATTCTTGGAAGCCCCATTGTCTTTTAGCCATTGAAAGCATTAATGTCGTTTATTTGTAAAGCTTAAGAATTCTAATCTACATGACACCAATATCCAAATGATTAAATAAAACTCTTGATTAACCTACTTAAACATAATAAAAAAAACATAAATATAAACATTAAAGTTTAAAACATGTACTCAAATATAGAAACTAATAACATAAGCATAAATTAATGATTGAAAAAAAACATACTAGGATCTGTAACAATAGAATAATTTTTTTTATAGACAACAAAGAGTACTGTGAATAAATACTTATCGTGTCTTATTCGAAAGGCCACAAGTCTTTGAAAAAATTACAACCTTTCATAATTGTCACAACTTTTATAAAATAATATTATAAATCTATCAATCATTAAAACTAAAACACTAT
This sequence comes from Solanum lycopersicoides, assembly GCA_022817965.1. Taxonomy (NCBI): domain Eukaryota; kingdom Viridiplantae; phylum Streptophyta; class Magnoliopsida; order Solanales; family Solanaceae; genus Solanum; species Solanum lycopersicoides. The sequence continues at coordinate 40,518,867 of CM040621.1, read as the reverse complement.
ATTATCTTACATAGAATATTACGTGGTAACAAACATTAATAATGTAAAGGAAAATGAAATTTATTACATCTTATCATTTATGTTTAATAACATAAGCATAAATTAATGACAGTAAAAATACATTCCAAGATCTGTAACATAAACAATGATGTCAGCGAGCCACTGACATGAACAAATATTTAGTTTTGAAGAAGAAGAATAGGAGGTTTAGAATTTTCATTGTTTTAAAATGAGAGGAAATTCCTCTATTTATAGACAACAAAGGATAGCGTGAACATATGTTTATTGTGCCTTATCGGAAAGTTTACATCTATTTGGAAAAGTTACAACCATTCGTAAAGGTCACAACTATTTGGAAAAGCTGCAACCCTTAGGAAAGATCATAACCTTTCATAAAAGTAACAACTTTTCATAAAAGTTGCAACTCTTCATTAAAGTCTCAACTTTTTATAAAAGTCACAACTTTTCATAAAAGTCGCAACTCTTCATAAAAGTCATAACTCTTCATAAAAGTCACAACATTTAATAAAAGTCACAACTCTTCATAAAAGTCGCAACTCTTCATAAAAGTCACAACTTTTCATAAAAGGGAAAGGCTAGTTTTGGAAATAAAAGGGAAAGGCTAGTCACAACTTTTCATAAAAGTCACAACTTTTCATAAGGGAACTCTGGTTTGTGGTGACGCCACGTAGACGGACCTAAGGTTTGCCTATATATATATATTATTATTATTTGATGTTCTTGAGTTGTATTCTTTAATAGGTTTCGTTCCTGAATTTACTAAGAGATTGAAGAGTTCTTGAGAGTTTAATGTTGATTCTTAGAGTTGCTTTAAGTTAGATTCTTGTGTATATGTTTATGGTACCTAAATATAAAGAGATATTGGCAAAAAGAATAAAAAATAATCAAATTAATGTCAGAAAACTAGTCGAAAAGTTCTTCAAGTTTGCCTGGGAAGAGGCTGGTGTGACGCGCCCCCATAACGCCCGAGGGGCTGGCGCGACGCGCCTACTAGGCACCCAAAATGAGTCGTAGTAACTTGGGGCAAGCGCAATGCGCCTAGATCTTTGTTTTTCACTTGTTTTTCGTTGCTTAGCCCATTTAAGTCCTTCTAAAGTGTACTAACACTTCCTATTGATAATAAATACTCTAAATGACTACTAAACACCTAGAAATCATCCTGAAACATGAATGATAACCTTTAATCTATAAATTCAAGGAATGTTAAGAGCCAAGTCTAGGAAGTTCTTAGAGTCTTTTCAAGGAGTTTTTTTCAAATGCTTTTATCTTTATTTCACGATTTAAAGATCGAGTTGAGTAAAGTGTAAAGAATAAAGATTGAAGTTCATTTCTTCCAAAATATATGGGTATTATGCATTCCCAAAGGGTTTAAAATGTTTCCACATTTAAACAAGAAAAGGAAACCTTGATTTCCGAAGAGACTTTGAGCTAGTTTTCAGTCAAGAGTAAATGCTTTCATGAATAAGCAAGACGGGGAACTTTAATTTCAAGATAGAGTTTGATCTATGTTTTTGAGAAATTATCTCAACTCACAGAAAGAAGTATGTTTTTAAACTTAATAGCAAGTATTATATTTTTGAGAGTAGCATTTAGCACCGATATGAAGGAGAGTTCAAATAACTCACAGCCCCCACAAACCATGTAGTCATCATGGTTTGAAAAGGGTCATACTTTTTACATGATTCATTTAGTGATTTTTAGCATAGACTAGTGGATCCACATAATAGTTCAGGTTCTATACCCTCAACAAGGTATAGGACGGCCCTGTCAGCGTGACACAAAACGTTGTCATCACAATAACTCTTAAGTGATGGCTGTCGGTTAGAGAAACTCGCACAAAAGAAACTGTATACTCACATACACATTTATTTGTATTTTTACATACATTTCAAAGTTATATTGAATCTTTGCATACATACAAAGTGGACTTTCGTGATTTAAACAATTTTTCTTTATATGGCACTTGTTTTAAACTGCTTTATATTTATATGAATTTAGTTATGTTGAGTTGAGTAGAGCCTGGTAAGTTCTTCAATTCCTTTCAAGTTTTGTCTTGTTTAAGAATTCCCTTTGCATACTCTTATATTAAATGTACTGATGCCATTTGTCAGCATCATATTATGATGTAAACGCAGGTAACTAGGATCACCATCAAATGTATCATTGATCCAATTGAGCACTAAGTGTCTTGTGGTGAGCTTCCTCTCTTCCGTAGGATCTCTTTTATTGTTTTCAGTAAATTTATTAGTTCATTAGGATGTTGGGGTCTTGTCCCGACATCCATCTCAGTTGTTTAGAGGCTTTATAGACAGCCATATGTTAGGTTCTTAGTCTTTTCAATTCATTATCTTATGTTGAGACTTGAGTTTGCCTAATTGGCTAGTTTAATGTTTTCTGTATAATGTTGTAGGTTTTGGTTAAGTTTATCTTCTTAACTCTTTTGCTGAGTAAATAAGTAATGTTAAGGGTTTGGTTGGGGCCAAAAATGGATCTCGAGTGTCATTCCTACCCAACAAGTAGGATCAGGGTGTGGCAAACTTTGTATTAGAGACAAATTCCAAGATTCCTAGGAAGCCTATGAAGGAGTATCTGTAGAGTCCTATTTATCAGTGTTAAGGGCGCCACATCCATAATTAGGAGGCTGCAAAACATAGTAGAATATTGTCACTTCTTTCATATTCAATTCATTCATTAGATATTGATCTCTATAAAAATTTCTTCTAATTTGGGCATGTACGTGTTTTTAGTTAATCATGCCTCCACGAAGAGTTGTCAAAGGTTATCCTTCTAGGTGTAATGTCGATGAGAAGGGGGTACCCAATGCACCTGAAGTGCAACCTTAAACAGATGTTACTAATGCTGAGTTTAGAGAAGCAATGAGGATGCTAAGTCAAGATGTGACTCACCAGGTTGGGCATCAAAGAGGAGGTTGAGACTTCGAGGATTTGTGACTTCTTGAGGATGAACCCATTAAGTTTAACTAGGCTAAGCACTACATAGGATCCAGACAACTTTATTGAGCAACTGAAAAAGGTATTCAATATTATGCACATTGCAGATACTGAGCGGGTTGAACTAGTTACATAGCAATTGAAGAATGTTGCTAGGACTTGGTTCATACAAATGAGTCCCATATCATGTTCATGACCCAATTACATTTACCCTACCAAAGCAAGGTCCATTAGGGCTATCTCACTATGGCGACAAGAAGCTCATCATGAATTTACTAAGGTATGACAAGATGCCGTTCCAGCCAACCAACCTTAAGTCCATCATTCATTACATGAAGGATACCATTACGACTTACTACTTCACGATTCATAACCTTACCACTTGGTTTAAGGTTCCACATAAATGACCCTCTTACTATCATTCAAGGACTCACCTATATTCATTTATTCAAGACTAATACCCTTTAGGTTCCTAACTCAAGACATCACTGTCACGACTGGGGTCTAGACCCTAGCCGAAACCGGCATCGTTGATCTCTCGGAGGTCGTAGACAGCCTACATACGTCCTCATTACATCTTATAGGTTAATTTTAGCTGAAAATTTAAAACTTTTGTTTGCTTTGAATTATACATAGACTTCATAGTAAGAATTGCATTATATCACATCAGTTCACAACAACCATCTAGTAATGAGATATTCAAATGAAGGAAATAGTTCATAACTGCATTAATATAAAGTTTCCAAAATGACACCAATACGACGTCTGAAAATAAGTAAGAAAGAAACGCTAGTGGAACAACCTCCACTAGCTCATGCCTACGTCTAAGCTAGAATATAAGAGATAAGCATCCTCGAAAGAATGAGGGCCTACCAAGTCCGGATGAATGCTCCACGTTCGGATAGCTTGAACGTAGTCTCGTAAGCTCTAGCGTCCACCTGCACCTAAAAGTAAAGGGTTGTATGAGATTAGTACACACTTGTACTAAGTATGGGTGTATGCAAGTACACGCAAGGGACATGCATGATTAAGAAGAGCTTTCTCCTAACAATATGAGTTATGGAAAGCCAAGTCAGTTGGACTTGCCAAATCAGATTAGGAAAGTCATGCTATGAGAGTAACATGCATCATCATTCTTTTCATATTGCACACAGCACATAACATACTTCATTTAGCACAAACATATATCATATATCATTCGTTCGTATGTCGTGAGACCTTGGAATCACGGACTTAACATTAGGACTTCCCAAATGAGGGCTCAACATATGGGACCTCAACTAGGGAGCCTTCTTTAGCAAACACAGAGTCTGCTTCATTCATTCATACGTACATCATTTTTCATATTCATTTATATACCTATGATGTTGTTTAGGACTCTCTTCGGGTTCACTGTGCAATGACCAAGAATGACCTATTGTCATTACTTGAGTCTAGTTCACCTCTTGATTATCCTATCCAAACACCTTTGGTATCATTCATTTCATGGTGTGCATTACATGAGGCTGGCCTCATTCTTTCTTTGGGAACTTTAACTTTAACCAACATAGATCATGTGAGCTCATGAAATCCAGTGTCTACCCTACACCGAAAAGAGGTGGAATCACCGGCCAAAGTGAAACCAAAACATGCTAGCGTGTATAGGGAATTGAACCCTGCTAGAACCTTATGTTGGCTGCATAGGTTCAAAGACTAGGAGATATAAGGAGACCCATACCCGCCTAAACGGATGGTCTCATCTCATGAGATTTACACGAACCTCTGCCTTCCCGAAATAAGGAATCACGACTCATAGCTAGCCTATCGGTGCTCCGTATAAAGTTCCATTACCTTCATCTCACACATCATAGAAGCTGGCTTCTAGCATGAGGGCATCATTGCATTAGATGATTTCTCATCTCATCATTAGTATTAAGTGTGCATTAATCTCAATACTTTCATTACAGTGTTTCTTAGAGACTGGTCTCTTTATTAGTTTTACACTCTCATAGGTGAGTACGGTTTTTGGTAACATTTATTAGGCTCATTTGAGATTGATCTCGTCTTTCATATTAGCCTCTTATCACGTTGTCACCACATTTATTAACTTTAGCATATTATCTCTTCATAATTACTCACCCCATTTCGTGAATGTTCAGTTCATCATATGTCAATGCACTTGGCCTTTTAGTGTATTTCACACTCTTACTTAACCCTCTTGGGATCACATCATTTCATCATATACATCTTATGTTCACTCACTTTTATACGTACGCTGGACTTATGAACCCATACGTACAAGCCTTGAGGCTTCGTTCATAATTCGTCTAAGTGACTTATACTTACCCAAGATTATATGGTACAAGAATTATGCATCGTGTAAATATGCCAAGGTCTCGATTTTGATTCCTATAGGCAGTATTCATTAAATATTTATTCTCTTAAGACTTATGTATCAATACGGAATTGGGCAAGGGAACCCGATTTCTAATCCCTTGAGCAACACTTAATATCATATTAAATTTTTGGTTTATATTTTCGGCTTGGGGACCCGAGGTCGATCCCCAACGCCTACACTTCTTTTTTTCCTTTTTTTCTTTCCTCTCTTTTTCGTTTGAGACCAAGAGGATGTGGGATCGATCCCCCACAACCTCATTTTATTTTTCTTTAGTTTTTGTCCTAATTTTCTCACCTATACTAGAGGTTGTGGGTTCGATCCCCACACTTCCCATTTTATTTATTTCCCTTTTTCTTTTGTTTCCTCACCCAACTTTACCCCATTTCGAATCCTCCTTACCTCACATTTAATATCAAATTTTTCAGTAGCCTGCATATGGTGAGGTCTCGGGTTCAATCCCTGATGACCTCACATATTTTAAAATGATTTTTGAAATCCAAATTACTCAACACTGCCTATGCCGAGACCAAATTTCCAGATTTCTGGAAATTTGGTCATCCTTTCAATCCACCTATTCTCAACATTTATACGTTAGTTTTTTATGGCAAATTTGTTGGACTTTTCGTACATTATTATATGCATTTTTTCCAAGTAATTTTATACAAAACACAAGAATTTAACATGTCATTTTCATGCTCCAACCCATGACCAAGAACCACGACCACACACACATTGCACACACGTTTATCATCACATAAATCCGAACATACATCCATGAACATAATCATCACAAAAACACATTACATCCCTAAATTCTACCAGGAAACATACCCAACCTACAAGAATTGATGGGAGCTAGTGACAGGGACATGCAACGGGGAAACATTCCTAGTTTTCGAATTAAAATACGACTGAATCCTAGGGGTGTCTTGGGAAAGGGACCAAGAGAAAGAAACCCATTCCTTTTCTGTCGTTCAACACCTTCCAAACCTGCTCCAATGTACAGCCAACTCCCACGACACCAATGCCTCACCACCGAAACTTCAAGCACAACCCGTCGATAATAATGTTTTTGCTTTTCGTTTTTCGTTTAGTTTTTCTTTTAAGTTTTAGCATACTAGTTATTCAAGAGTGATGAACTTTTGATTTTTTTTGTTCTTTTGCTGATGATGAAATGTGAGAATGAGAGTGGAGAGACGTGAGAATGAGAGTGGAGAGATGTGAGAGTAAGCTTAGGAATAGGAGTTTTAGGTAAGGACTTAGTCAAACTAGGACTCTTTGTTATTTTAAATAAAAAACTGATTTTCTAAGGCTTAAATGAAAAGACTAAAATGCCCTTACTTAAATCAGATAATTAAATACCAATTAATTCAACTTAAATATTGCTTCCACCAAGGATTGAACCCGGGTGAAGCTTATCTCGCGAAAACGGGTCAATTCGGGTCAACCCTACCCGAACTGTCCACTTTTTACATTAATTAATTAATTAATTAAATAGTTAGGGTAATTACAATATTACCCTTAGCCTGGAAAAGACCATTTTACCCCTAGACCCTCCAAACCTAAGATTACCCCTTTCAAGTCGGGTTAAAACTCATCCGAGTGAATCTTAATATTCGGGTGCCTTACATGGCTGGACCCAACCTAGCCTAGCTCAACTAACTCACCACGTTGGTTGGCTTGGCTGGTGCATAGGTTCTGAGGTCTGGTTCCACGCGCACCAAGCCATGTGAACTCGATCTAATATAGGAATTCTAGGTACGTTTAGGCATTACTTAGTATAGTCATTTTTGGGTTGTTACATTACCCCCCCCCCCTTAGGAACATTCGTCCCCGAATGAAACTTCTAATTATCTAGCACAATGCCAGTCATATCATAACATGAGTACTATACACAGTCAAGCAACAACAACCAAGAATAGAGGAGATAAGGAAACTTAGACTTAAGAGTAGGAAGTCTAACCTCAAGAGCTGAAAAGATGAGGATAACGGGATCTCATATCGGCCACGGCCTCCCACGTAGCACCCTCAACAAGATGGTTCCTCCACAATACCTTCACTGTGTCAACCTCCTTGTTTCTCAGCCGCTTCACCTGCCGGTCTAAAATCTCAACAGGAACCTCCTCATAGGACAATTCTTCATCAACCCCCAAACCTTCAATAGGAAGAATCTATGCTGGATCACCAAGGCACTTCTTTAATATAGAGACATGAAAGACAGGATGAACAGAAGCTAGCTCCGCAGGCAACGCCAACTCATAGGCTACCTCACCCACACGGTGTAGAATCTCGTATGGCCCAACATACCTCAGACTCAACTTCCCCTTCCTACCAAATCTCATCACCCCCTTCATGGGTGATATCTTCAAGTAGACCTGGTCACCAACATCAAACTCTAAGAGCCGCTTACTGTTATCTGCATAAGACTTCTGCCGACTGTAAGCAGTAGACAACCTGTCCCTAATCACCCTGACCTTTTCTAAGGCCTCATGAATGATCTCTGGACCCAAAATGGATTACTCTCCAACCTCGAACCACCCAACTGGAGACCTACACCTCCTACCATACAGTGCCTTAAACGGTGCCATCCTAATGCTGGAGTGATAACTGTTATTATACGAGAACTCTATCAATGGTAGATGGTCGTCCCAACTATCCCTAAAGTCAATCACACACGCTCTCAACATGTCCTCTAATGTCACAATGGTGCGCTCTGCCTGCCCATCTGTTTGAGGATGGAAGGCAGTACTGAGCTTTACCTGTGTGACTAAGATCTTCTGGAAGGATCTCCAGAAATGCAAAGTGAACTAAGCTTCTCTATCCGAAATGATAGACAAAGGAATCCCATGCCACCTCACAATCTCATCAATGTAGAGTCTCGCATAATCCTCGGCCATGTAAGTAGACTTCACAGGGATAAAGTGGCAGACTTAGTCATCCTGTCCACAATAACCTATATGGAGTCATGTTGTCTCCTAGTCCTCGGAAGAACAACCACGAAGTCCATGTTAATGGCTTCACACTTCCAAGTCGAAACCTCAATCATCTGAGTGAGACCACCAGGCTTAAGGTGCTCCGCCTTAACCTGCTGACAATTAGGACACCTGGCCAAATACTCAGCAATGTTCTTCTTCATCCATCTCACCAATAGATCTGCTTGAGGTCATGATACATCTTGGTGGAACCTGGATGTATCGAATACCTGGAACCATGGACCTCTGCAACAATCTTGGTTCGCAAATCATCCACGTCTAGTACACACAACCTGTCCTGGTACCTAAGTATGCCGTCACCTCCCAAAGCAAAGGACTCATTCATCTTTATCAGCACTGATTCCTTCAACTCCATCAACACAAGATCAAGATGCTGACCCTTCTTGAGTTCAACTACCAAGGATGATTCAGAACTAGGATGAACTGAAACAACCCCACTAGTAGAGTCCATCAATCGCACACCCAATCTGGCTAGTCTATGTACATCCTTCACTAACTCCTTTTTCCCACCATCAATGTGGGCTGTACTCCCCATGCTCAACNCAAGACGTTCGATGAATAGTCGCTTATGTGCCTCATGTGTGTATGCATGCTTAAATTGTATGAACTGAGTCTCATAAGTCTTGAAATGGTTTTAAATAATGTTTAATGTTATTGTACGAAATTTCGTGAAGTTTGGAGGTCAAACGCCCAAGAACGTCCAAGGCGTTCGAAAGATAGCCCCTAAGATGTTCATCGTATGTCATGTAGGGGTCAAGGCTGTTTGGATGTCTTGTAGGTGTTAATTTTGGATGAAACTTATGTGGAAGGTATATAACATATTAAGGTTTGTAATCGCGTTGGAAACATCCGGGTATGACTTCTAATGGTCCCCACAAGAGGCCCCAAAAGAAGGACCCAAGGCTGCCTAAGATACTGCCTGGGCAGTGTCCCTTGACGGACCCAATGACGGATCGTTGGGCCACCAACGGACCGTCGATCAGGTCTCGTCGAAGGTGACTTGCCTTGGTCAGGTCTTAATCCAAGAATTTGGCTAAGTCTCCTGCGACGGAGGCTAGCCACGGCCCGTCAAGTCCATGACGCCCCGTCAAGGCCATCGTCGAGAGTGGCCTACTTTTGGCAGCTGCGTTCTTTTAAATAAAGGGGTGAATGGGAAATTCACCCCACGTCCTAACCTGACTATAATAGGTTTATTTAAGTAATTTTAGGTGTATATAAGTCATCCAAAACGTGATCAACCCATTCCTAAATCCTCTCACATGTTTAAAGCCTTTCCCTCTACAAATGTTCTCTCTAAAACCACCATTGTTGGTCAAGCTCAAGAGCTGCTTGGAGATGGATTTTCTATGGATGAATCATGAAGTCTTAGAGGTTTTTAACTAGACAAATGTATGGTGATCTTCATCTCTAGTTATCTTTTCATCTAGAGAGCCATTCTCAATGTTTTTCAAAGAAATCTTATGATCAAGTTTCCAATCTTCCAATCTAGCCATGGGTTCCTTCTCAAAAGATTTTTAACGATTGAATCATGATTAATTGAAGTTCATTCAATGTTTTTAATATGTTTTCACTCCAATTGCATGATGAACCTATGTTCCTTCCAAAATTGGTTTAGCCTTTGCATGGGCTTTGTGATTATGGCTTGTTCTTGATGAATTGGTGATTCTCTTACGTTGAATTGCTTGTGGTTATTTTTATTTACATTAATTGATGGTGAATTGATGATGATCAGTCCATGATGATAAATATATGAAGTTTTGAGCATGAATAGCCTATGTTTCTACATGTTGTCTTGAAGTCGATTGTGAGATCGGTTGTGTAGACTCTTGATTATGTATGAAGTACTGTAGCTACTGTTTTAGGGTGATATAATGGATGAATTTTCTAGGTATGAATCCTTAATGATCAATTTAAGAAGGGCTTGCATGAATGGATATAGATTCCTTTAGGCTATGAAGTCAAGAGGTTAAGTGGGTGATGTATCTTGAATTGTGATTAGATGAAGCATGATTTAGTCTTGATTTCTTATCTAATTAGCTACTGCCTAATGAGTATATTATTGATGAAATATGAATGATGATCAAACCCTTAGATAGTTCATAGTATTGATAAAGTCTTCCATACTCTAGCAAATCGATAAGCCTAAATGCCTATGTTGTAACCCTAATCTTGAGAGTATGTAGTCATGATTTCAATATGGTTAAATGTAGGTTTATATACTGCCTTAGACTTATATATGTATGAACTATGATCTAAAAATCAATGTAAGGGAAGTTAGCTAAGGATCTATGTTCTTCGACTTTCCTAGTATGTTGATATGTTGTATTATGTTATGGTATAATCTCGTAGCGACTTGTACATGGTTTCTTATGTGTTTAAAGTACATTTAGCTACTGCCATATATGTGTTTTATTGATGAATAAGGTGTATTGATCAATGATGATCAAAGGGTGAGAAATTGGTAAGAATGCTTATTTGCTCTACTCTTTCACTTCTCTACTCCTTTATAGTTATGTTGATGAAGCCTTGTATGGCATTGTGTGGTATAGTCCACTTATGGTGGCGTTGTTTACTTTATTGTCATTATATATGTGTTAACCATGTCCTTGGAGGCAAATTGATGAACTTATGAACATATGCTTAAGATGATACTATGAGAAGCTTATGTTTACTTTCCTATTCTAGTTGTGGATTAGGTTGTGTGGCTATTTCATGCGCATGTGTATAACCATGTTAGAGTAAAGTATAGGTGCTGCCATTGATGTGTTAAGATGGTTAATAACCCCTTACCTATGTATCCCTTATATGAAAGGGTAAATAGCTAAAGTTAGGAGTCTTGATTATAAGGTAGATATTGTCTTGTCTCCTATGCTATTATGTGTTGTGTGTCATGTGCTTGGAAGTGTAATGTGGTCTAATAGGGTGTATGACTTGAGAAGTTATTGATAGTCATTATGTAATCATGTTGGTCAATGTACACACACTCTCACGTATATGCATATTATAAGTAGTATAAGTCATTGTGTCTAAATGAGAGGTAGTTCTCATATTCATTAGTGTCTACTACTATGCTTAATAAAGTGATGTTTATGAAAGTATGATTTGTATTCCCTTACTAGGATGACTTGATAGGTGTACTAGTATGGGCAAGGGTATGGAACCTTGTCTATACATTGCACATGTGTATCTTGATAGGATAGTTCCTAGGTTTGGTTCTTATATATATGAAGGATGATTATATAACATGTTATGAATATGATGTATATGATATGATGAGGAATGAATATGTAAGGTATGAACATGTGTGACTTAATGTGTCATGTGAAAGGTTTGTTCACATCTATGTATACACTCACACACATGAATGAGGATCTAGTTAATAGAGGGGCCTTGAGAGGGGTTCCCAAGAATACTATAAAAACTAGATAGATGCTTGAATATGCTATAAGCTTATGAGGAATGATTATCCTAAGATTATGTTTTATAAATAAACGTAATAAAGTCTTTTCAATAAAGGGAACTTAACTTAGCACCGAGCGAACTTGACAATGGGAGGTGATGACTTATCCATAGAAGGAAAGACTCATCCTAAAGGTTCCCATGTGATGTTAACTCCATTCTTTATGGGATATGTCACTTTAAGGGATTCCCATGAGGAGCGACCCACTTTACCAAATGGTATGAATAGGGATATCTACCTCTTAGTTCTTGAACTATGTTGCCACCATAGGATACTAGCTAGAGGATTCTACCTCGATAGCTATGTTTATATTGGTTCTACATTGGCCGGTAGACCACCTTCCATCGGTGTAAGATTTGATGAAACCGGATTCCATGTTTAGCATCACATGGTCTATGTCGGTTGAGGTTATGGTTTCCCTAAAGGTAAAATGGACAATGGAAGTAATTGAATAGGATCCTAACTAGGAGGACTTAAGGTAAGTTACTTAGGATAGGTGGAAGTAATGAACCCATCTAGACATTGCACAAGTGACTCCTTAGGAAGTCTTAGGAAGGTACCTTAATAGATATGATTATGTATGTGTCCTTTATGTATGATATTGTAGTCTTGGTTTGACTATGATTAGATTGTACTATACTTCTATGATTGCATGTGTTGTCTTGTGTAGATGCTATGTATGGTATTCTCTTATGTTCCTAAGGTGATGCATTGCACCAAGTATCCCTAAAGGATTACTTAGTAAGCAAATGAATTAAAAGAAAGAGTTAATGTTAAGGAGAGTGAGTTCACTGTAAAGTGACCTCAAATGGGCATTAAATTCTATATGTGCTTTTCTATGATGTTTGGCCTTTGATTGTGTTTCTATGAAGTATGTGGATGATATAAATGCTATTGATAAAGGTTTTATGATGATTTACTCAAAATGGCATGAAGTATGATTTCAAAGGAAATGTCCCTTTTAAATGCATGTTTTTGCATGGTTGCCATACTTAGTACATTCTTGTGCAATCCCATTCTTCTCTACTTTTTACACAAAGTGTAGGTTATGGAATGCTTAAAGGAGATCTATGATTGAGGAGCTTGATAGGTGATTTCCCAAGCTCAAGGAAAGGAATCCTTAAGTTCAAGGATGTCCTACTAATGTCTTTAATGTAAAGTCTTTAAATATTGTGTAGTTATGTAATGTGTCGTATGGGCCGTGTCCCTAATGTATTCTAAAGTTATTGAGTCTAAGATGGCAAAGAGACTTAGAGTCTAAATATGTATTATGACTTATGTTTTATATATATATGATGGGATATTTCTAGCATATGATGTGCTATGAAAAGTTTTAAATTTTCCGCTAAATTTACTATGCCAATGCAATGAATGATATGAGAGACTTGTCTTAGACCTCCGAGAGGTCGACGACGCCTGTTACAATCCAAGATTGTATCCTAACTTCTAGGGTATGCTTTTGGGTTGTGACAAGTGGACACTCATGTCATAGTCCTTCAACAGCTCCAACCATCTCCGCTGACGTAGATTTAACTCCCTCTGTGTGAACACGTACTGGAGACTCTTGTGGTCTGTGAACACATCCACATGCACCCAATACAAGTAATGCCTCCACAACTTCAATGCAAATACCACAGCTGCCAACTCCAGGTCATGAGTGGGATAATTCTTCTCATGAACCTTGAGCTGTCTGGACGCATAGGCTATCACCTTACCACCCTGCATAAGAACACAACCCAAAACAACCCTAGATGAGTCACAATAAATAGTGTAACTCTCACCTAATTTAGGCAACGTAAGCACTGAGGCTGAAGTGAGTCTGTCCTTGAGCTCCTGTAAACTCTTCTCACAAGTCTCCGCCCATTCGAACTTGGCTTTCTTCTTAGTCAAAGCTGTTAGTGGGGCAGCAATGGAAGAAATCCCTCCACGAACCTGCGGTAGTAACCAGCCAATCCCAAAAATCTATGGATATCAGTGGGAGTAATAGGTCTTGGCCAATTCTTAACAGAATCAGTCTTCCTGTGGTCCACCTCCACACCCTGATCAGACACAACATGACCAAGGAAGGTCACTAATCTAAGCCAGAATTCACACTTGCTGAATTTGGCATACAACTGATGTTGTCTAAGTACCTGCAAGGTTAGTCTCAAATGTTGTTCATGCTCTTTCTTGGTCTTAGAGTAGATGAGGATGTCATCAGTGAATACTATGATGAAAGAATCAAGGTATTCATGGAAGACTCGGTTCATGAGGTCCATAAATGCAGCTGGTGCATTAGTGAGACCAAATGACATGACTAGGAACTCATAATAACCATAACGGGTACGAAAGGCTGTGTTTGGGATATCTTCATCCCTAACCCTAAGCTGATGATACCCGAAAAGAATATCAGTCTTCGAGAAGAAACTAGACCCTTGGAGTTGATCGAATAAATCATCTATTTTTTGGGAAGTGAATACTTGTTCTTTATACTGACTTTGTTGAGCTGCCTATAATTGATACACATCTTAAGGGTTCCATCCTTGTTTTTCACAAACAGCACTGGAGCGCCCCAAGGGGATATGCTCGGCTGGATGAAGCCCTTATCAGTGAGATCTTTTAACTGCAGCTTCAACTCTTTGAGTTCAGCTGGAGCCATTCTGTAGGGAGGAATTGAAATCGGTTTGGTATCGGGATCTAGGTCGATACCAAAATCAATTTCTCGAGGGGGAGGGACTCCAGGAAAATCATCGAGAAAAAGATCTTGGAACTCATTCACTACAGGCACAAAGTCTATGGAAGGAATGTCATGATCCAGATCATTGCCACTCACAAGGTGGCATAACAATCCCTTGGACATCATTTTATTAGCTTTTAGGTTCGAAATCAAGGGACTTGAATGACTCGAATTGTACCTCTCCCAGACCAGCTCTACTTCATTAGGGAAACGGAATCTCACAACCCTACTACGACAATCCATGGAGGCATAACATTTATGGAGCCAGTCCATACCAAGTATGATATCGAAGTCATTCATGGGTAACTCAACAAGGTCTGCACACATAGTCTTACCACATACTACTATTGGGCAGTATTTATGAACCCTATCAGCTCTCACATTTTCTCCTAAGGGAGTATAACTACGATAGGATCATGCAAAACCTCAGGTAGTGTTTCAAAAGTAAGATCAAGAAAGGGAGTCACAAAAGAAAGCGTATACCCTGGATCAAGTAAAGCATAAACAGAGGTTGAGATGACTTGCAACATACCTGTGACCACATTCGCAGACTTCTCCTGCTCCTCCCTGCCTTTCAAGGCGTAAAATCTGTTCCTCTTAGGAGGCTCCGCTGCAGTAGCATTCTGGGGATTAGGCCTAGGCTGAGCATTACCTCCAGGCTGACCCCTATTCTGTGGACAGTCCCTGACCATGTGTCCACTCTTTCCACAACCGAAGCAGGCATTTGTGCCTAGTCTGCACTCTCCACTGTGAATACGGCCACACTTGCCACATTCCTTTCTGGGACGCTGCACATCATCTCCATTGCCCTTTTTAGGCTCGGATCTGCCTTCTCTAGGTGATGCACTCCTCTGAGAGTTAGAGTTCCCTGAACTCTAATGCCCCTTCTTAAATCTGGGCTGATCACGAACTCCGAAAGTGCTCCTTCCACCACCAGTGCTGGAACCTTTCTGGTCAGAAGGGTTAGGCCTCCTGAACTCACAGACTCTCCTCTTCTTCCTGCTGTCCTCAACCTACTGGACATGTACCATCAGCCTAGACAAGTCCATGCTGCCATGGAGCATCGCAACCCGACACTCTTCCTCTAAGTCCTCCGAGATTCCTGTAAGGAACCTGCTTATCTCGTCCCTGCTGTTCGACAAAATGGAAGTGGCATACCTGGACAATTTTACGAATTTCAGGGAATACTCCCTGACAGTCATCGAGCCCTGCTTAAGGTTGATGAACTCCTCAACCTTAGCCTCCCTCATCTCTATGGGGAAGAACCTCTCCAGTAAGGCTGTCTTAAACATCTCCCATGTGATCGGACCTCCGCCCAAAGCCCTGCTCTCCTGCCATATCTTGCACCAAGCCGGTGCAACATCCTTCAGCTGGTACGAGGCCAGCTCAGCTTTCTCAATCTCCATGGCCCCCATCGCCACCAGAATCTTCTAGACCTCCTATACGAACTCCTGAGGATCCTCTGCAGTCTTAGATCCTGTAAAGATTGGAGGATTCATCCTCGTAAAATCTCACAACCTGTTCGCCATGTTGTGGGCGGTGGGTTCTCGCGCTGAACCTCCTGTCTGTTGGCCTGGGCCGTCATAGCCTGAGCTTCCACAGTGATGGCTTGAGCCATCTGTCCGAAAGCTGTCCGCACCTCTGCATCAGTCAACCCAGCTGGGTTAACTGGCATGGCCACTCCTGTAGCTGGAGCCGGGGGTGGAACTTGGTTTCCCCCAGCATCTGCTCCTACTCTTCCCCGACCAACGTTCCCCCTTGTGTTCATTTTCTAAAAAAAAAAGAATTGATGTTAGATACGCTCATAACACCAAGAAATCAGACATTAAGGAAAGCACGATAAGATCAGAAGAAGGGAAAGTTTTCCTACGCATCATGCAGTCTCTAGTTCATGATAATAGTGCACTTCACTACCATAACTTAGAAACTACTCGATGTGGTTGATGTGAACTTATTATCCTTGGAATTTAACCTAAGGCTCTGATACCACGTTTGTCACGACTGGGGTCTATACCCTAGCCGAAACCGGCGTCGCTGACCTCTCGGAGGTCGCAGACAAGCCTACATACGTCCTCACGACATCGTATAGGTTAATTTTAGCGGAAAATTTAGAACTTTTGTTTGCTTTGAATTATACATAGACTTCATAGTAAGAATTGCATTATATCACATCAGTTCACAACAACCATCTAGTAATGAGATATTCAAATGAAGGAAATAGTTCATAACGACATTAATATAAAGTTGCCAAAATGGCACCAATACGACGTTTGAAAATAAGTAAGAAAGAAACGCTAGTGGAACATCCTCCACTAGCTCATGTCTACGTCTAAGCTAGAATATAAGAGATAAGCATCCTCGAAAGCATGAGGTCCTACCAAGTCCGGATGAATGTTCCACGTCCGGATAGCTTTAACGTTGTCTCGTAAGCTTTAGCGTCCACCTGCACCTCCTACAGCTAAAAGTAAAGGGTTGTATGGGATTAGTACACACTTGTACTAAGTATGGGTGTATGCAAGTACACGCCAAGGACATGCAAGATTAAGAATATCTCTCTCCTAACGATATGAGTTATGGAAAACCAAGTCAGTTGGATTTGCTAAATCAGATTAAGAAAGTCATGCTATGAGAGTAACATGCATCATCATTCTTTTCATATTGCACACAATTGAATACAATTCTTACATCAATAGAAAGCCCATAAGAAACTACACATGAATTCATCAACATTAGACCAATATCAAGTAACCCATAATTTAGTCAAAATCTTAGGTTCATCAATTTCATGGGTTCATAGGTAATTTAGGTTAAACTCATCAATACAACATCAATCTAATCCATAATAGACGTTTGAAAACAATTAATGCAAGAACCCATGGTAGATCATGAAAAAGGTGAATTCATCTTTTGAAAACTTCAGAAACCTCTTTGAAAGTTGGGCTCCTTGATGAAGCGAGTTTCAAGGATCAAAATCATTCCTCAATGAAGCTAATTCTTCACTTTGATGAAGAATCTCCACTCAAAATGTCACACCAAGCACTTCCTTGATTTTGGACTTCAATGGAGTCATGGGGAATTTCTAAGGTATTTTGGGGTTTTGATTTTGAATAATGAAATATTATAAGTTTTAAAGCCTTATAAACACTTGCAAAATACCCAAATAACCCTTAGGGAACCGCCAAAGCGTATTTTTGGATGTGGGGTGAATTTACAAGTTCACCCCTAAGACTTAACATTGGACTGCGTGCAGGTCACTGGACAAACGACGTGACCATCGACGGTCCCTCCCTTGAGCTACGGACCGTGCTGATGGTCCGTGGTCTGGGACAGAGACCTGTCCTTGGCTCCCGTCTTCCTACGCCTAAGTCCCTACCGACGGATGCCATCGACGGAACGTAGGTCCAAGCACGGACCGTGCTGTCCCTCCGTAGGTTGGGTCAGAGACTTGGGATTGGTCCTCATTCCTTCCCCAACCTAAGTCCCAATCGACGGACCAACCTACGGGGCGTCGACCAGTCTACTGGCCGTCGACTGCCTTTCGTGGTTTGGGCTGTCTTGGGCAGCTTAGGCCTCCAATATGGGTCCTTCCTCAAGGACCCTTTGTTGGTCGTTGGGGATGTTTGCCCTGAAGCTTCAAATTCAAAAATGTTCGTATACAATTTTAGGACCTACCACATAAGTTTCATCCAAAACGAACACGTAAAACTCGATGAAACATGCTTAGACACACAAGGTCACTTCTAGGCACAACTTTCGAACGTCATGGACGTTCTTGAGCGTTTGACCTCCAAACTTCACGAAACTTGACACACTACCTATAAACATCATATTAGACTCATTTAAGACCTTAGAACCTCAAAAGGTACACATAAACACATAGGCCCTCACATGAGACACTTAGGTGACTTAGTCGTCGAACATCTTGGTTGACCCTTGACGTTTGACTTCCAATACCCCTAATACTTTAGCTACTGCCTCAACACAACCTTATAGATACTTTAAGGACCTTAGAACACCATTAACAACATGTTAGTCTCTAGATAACCTAAGTCATTTTCGGGGTCTTACATTCTTCCCCACTTGGACAACATTCATCCTCGAATGACACTTGCCACTCTTCGAATATTTCCAAGATTATAGAATCAACTTAACATCACATAATAAAACCATATAATTCACAATCAAGGAGAAACATCAATTTCACAAGTTCAAGAGATTCACAACACAATATGAAACTAGAATACAATTTCATAACTCATTATCCTACAAAACTCACATACTTCATTCCAAATAGCAAAAACTCATTTTATATTCATTAATATACTCATAAAAATCAGTTCTAACCACATAACAACAATTTTAGACCAAAGAATCAATTAGTCACTTTTTCAAAAATTACACAGTGAACAGTGATATTGCTACAGTGAATTTAGGCAATTTTTTCAAAAAATGCAATCTTAAGCAATTCATGATATAGACATGCTAATATGCAAGGTAACATCATATAAACACCTTTTGCAACATGCTCATTATTCAATAAAACACACAATGCAAGAAGTTAATAAAATTCAATTTCAACCAAACTCCTAAACATCATGCACATGTAACAACTTCTAGCACAATCTAACCATACTCCCCCACTTAGAAGTAAGTCATACTATAATAAAAGAAACAAGGACTTACCAATATCATCATCACTCTCATCCGGCTTCTCACCTCTAGTCTGGAGTGCATAGAATTGCCTCCTAGTTGAAGCATCTTCCTTTGGAATACTAGGCTCAACCTTCTTACCCTCCTTCCTAGAAGCAATGTTTGGACAATCTCTCACTTTGTGCGCATCTTTTCCATATCCAAAGCAACTACCGGTACCCAATAGACACTCACCAAGATGTTTCTTACCACAAGTGGCACATGTAGGTTTGCCATTGCTAGAACCACCTCCTTTCTCAAACTTCTTCTTAGGAACACTAGGTCCATCTTGAGTTTGAGCCCTCTTTTTGAACCTAGGTTGCACTTGGTCACTAGCAACACTCCTTTTCAAGTTCTTTGACATCCTCCTAAGTTTATAAGCTTCAATTGATTGTGCATACACCATGAGTCTATCCAAAGTCATATCATCATGCAACATAGCCGTACGACATTCCTCCCTCACTAAGTCGGCTACACCCGTCACAAAGCGACTCATTTCATCCCTTGGATTAGACACTAGGTAAGGTTCATACCTAGACAAGTTGAGAATTTCAAAGAGTATTCCTCAACACTCATATTACCTTGCGTGAGATTTATAAACTCTTCCACCTTAACCTCTCTCCGGTCACGGGGAAAGTACTTACCAAGAAAAGCTTCCTTGAATTCTTCCCACCCAATAGGACCCAACTCATTTCGCCTATTGTCCTTCCATTGAGTGTACCAAATTTGGGAGACATCTCTCAATTGATAAGAAGCCAACTCCGCCTTCTCCCTAGATGTAACCCCCATAACACTCGAAACTTTGTACACACCATCAAGGAATTCCTGGGGATCTTCATTCACCATAAAGCCAAGAAAGATTGGAGGATTCAGCCTCACAAAGTCTCTCAACCTAGATGACGTAGTGCTCTCCATAGCATTATCCCTAGGCACCATGTTCAAGTTAGCTTGAGCCGTTACGGCTCGGGTAAAGCAAGCAAAGCCTCTACAATCACCCTATTAGACAACTCCGGCACCTCATTACCTCCTTTCACATTAGGGGCATGATCGCCTTGAGGAGGCACTTGAGCACCTTGAGCACCTTGTCCATCTTGAAGCACTTGCTCAACTTGCTCAACTTGCTCAACTTGAGGAGGAGCTTCCTCATTCACCCTTCCCTCTTCCATCCTTCTAGCGGACATCCTTCTAGTATTCATCTCCTAGAAACACAAGGAAAAATACATTTAGAAGGATACTCATAACATAACTCTACCGCACGAACATAGGAGTTGAAATGAAGGGAAACACTATCGTCCTATAGCCTCTCTCCCATAGATGTGTCGCGACTCACACCGCTGGTCGAGACTCTACTAGACATGACTCTTCGAGAGTTTTTGACACCTAAGACTACTTTATTTAACCTATGCTCTGATACCAAGCTTGTCACATCCCGAAACCACACCCTAGAAGTTAGGGTGCAATCTTGGATTTCAACCGGTGTATTCGACCTCTCGGAGGTCACATACAAGCCTATCATATGATTCATCACATATACATAATGAAAAGTTGTGCGGAATTAAAACTTTTCGTAAAACAATATAGAAGTCTTAAACTCTTTCATATATGTAGAAGTAGGAAAACACTAAGTCTCAATCATCATTTTAAGACACGACAATACTTGGGTCACGGCCCATACGAATTTAAAACATACTACTATATAGTCTATTACAAAACTTCATTTAGGAAACATAAAATGACATATATGCCCTCGAGTCAAGTGAGGACATACTTGAACTCTTCTTGAACGATCTCCTTGTTCAAGTCTTCTTCCCAACGCTCTTTACCTACCACGAACTATAGATAGAAAATAAAGCATGGAACTAGTACAACCACATGTACTAAGTATGTCATTATGCATAAAATCATGAAAATAGACTTTATTGGAAATATGCATCTTTTTTTTAAAATATCGTAATATCATCATAAGAATAACATTTAACAACTTAGAATAACATAAGAAAATACATAAAAACGAATTTTCACATTTTAAGACTCACATTACAATGAGTTCACTTCACTATTACAGTGAAGTCCAATTCCTCTCCTTTGAACACCTTTTAACATGTAGCCTTCTCATCAAAGCCATCCTAAGATTCACTTGGGTCACACAAAGAGAGACCGCCCATACACCCTCTTTAGATGTGCCTAAACGATTCTCAAGATTGCTCATAATGAGACACATACACACCTACAATACATCGACATACAAGACATACAAGATATGACAATCTCCCCTACCAAGGCTATCAAAAGACTTACTCAAGTACTCCAAGAAGAGAACGCCCATACATTCACTTCAAGGCTACCTAAATAATCCTTAAGACTTCCTAGGTTTAGACCATCTCAACATATCAAGCAACTTCCCTAACTAGAGTCATTCTCAAGACTTCCAAAGATAAGACATGAAGAGATAATCCTTTATGCCCTCTTCACACTTTAACTAAGGAGTCCTTAAGTCACTTTAGATTAGGTACTTATTCATTTACATACTCATTATCATTAAGTCATTCGTCCATTAATTCATTTAAGAGACATACATCACATAAAGGACATTCAAATAATGGTCTTAGACAAGACCTAGGGACTCTTATTAACATCTTCAAAGCCTATTGTGGAATGTCTAAGTAGCGTACCATACCACCACCTAAACTTCATAGAACTTCTCTAATGCTAATAGGTACCCCATATGATGAGAATAGGCAATAACCGACATAGATCATGGTAGCAAAGCATGGAATTCGAAGTTCTATCCTACTTCGATGAGGTGTTCTACTTGCCAATGGTAGAACATAGAGATCCCATGTAGGCACATGGTTAAAGAGTATGAAAGGCGTGCTTTGTATTCTAGTCTCATACTTAAATAGAACTACTTCCCTTTACCATACTCACTCGGTACTAGCCTTAGTTCTCATAGATCAATTCACATTAAGGTTCATACAAATGGGTCCCATATCATGTTCATGACCCAATTACGTTTACACTACCAAAGCAAGGTCCATTAGGGCTATCTCACTATGGAGACAAGAAGCTCATCATGACTTTCCTAAGGTATGATATGATGCCGTTCCAGCCAACCAACCTTAAGTTCATGATTTATTACATGAAGGATACCATTACGGCTTACTACTTCACGATTCATAACCTTACAACTTGGTTCAAGGTTTCAGATAAATAACCCTCTTACTATCATTCAAGGTCTCACCTATATTCATTTATTCAAGACTAAGACCCTTTAGGTTCCTAAATCAAGACATCACATATTCACATAAGCATCAATCAAGGGACACAAGTCTACCTAAACAAGACACAACATACTTCCAATTTTTACACATATAGCCTATCTTTCTTTAGACATTTAGGAATGACCCTTAGCCTTATTTAGTCAACCTATTCATTACCTTAACATTATTAACTTAACCATTTTAGACTCATATAGCCAAATTAGGAACATCCATGTATCAACTCTAAGACTATACACTTAACACATAGTCAAAGCAAAACATGATTAACTAGATAGTATGAATAGTCTAACACATACTTGCACATATAGGTAGATATGATGATACATCATAAAATCAACTACACAAATAGACATATAAGTTCAAGTAGTGCCGACAAGGCCATGATCATCAATGTGCTAGAAAGTAACGCCGACAAGGCCACATGAATTCACATAGCACCGCCACCAAAGGTGGACAAAACCAATCATAAAATAATTGAAGTATAATTAACATTGAATAATAAGAAATAGGGCAGCATACCACCATTTCATCATCAACACTTCAAGCCAATACCAAATCACCCAATTCAACATCATAAGGCCCTTACTCATGGCGATGAACCCCAATTAAATACATAATTATAGAAATCAATGAAATCTAAACCAATTCAACATAGATTCAACAATCTAAGATCAATTAGGCAAAAATTGAATACAATTCTTACATCAACAGAAAGCGCATAAGAAACTACACATGAATTCATCAACATTAGACCTATATCAAGAAACCCATAATTTAGTAAGAATCTTAGATTCATCAATTTCATAGGTTCATAGGTAATTTAGGTTAAACTCATCAATACAACATCAATTTTATCCATAATAGACGTTTGAAAACCATTAATGCAAGACTCCATGGTAGATCATGAAAAAGGTCAATTCATCTTTTGAAAACTTTAGAAAGCCTCTTTGAAAGTTGGGATCCTTGATGAAACGAGTTTCAAGGATCAAAAGTCATACCTAAATGAAGCTAATTCTTTACTTTGATGAAGAATCTCCACTCAAAACGTCACACCAAGCACTTCCTTGATTTTGGACTTCAATGGAGTCTTAGGGAATTTCTAAGGTATTTTGGGGTTTTAATTTTGAAGAATGAAATCTTATAAATTTTAAAGACTTATAAACACTTGTAAAATTCCCAAATAATCCTTAGGGAATCGCCAAAGCCTATTTTTGGACGTGGGGTGAATTTACAAGTTCACCACTAAGACTTAACAGTGGACTGCGTGCAGGTCACAGGCCAAACGACGTGACCATCGACGGTCCATACCTTGACCTACAGAACGTGATGCTGGTCCGTGGTCTGGGACAGAGACCTGTCCTCGGCTCCCGTCTTCCTACGCCTAAGTCCCTATCGACGGATGCCATCGACGGGATGTAGGTCCAATAATGGACCGTGCTGTCCCTCCGTAGGTTGGGTCAGAGACTTGGGATTGATCCTCTTTCCTTACCCAACCTAAGTCCCAATCGACATACCAACCTACGGGGCATCAACCAGGCTACTGTCCATCGACTGCCTTCCGTGGTTTGGGCTGTCTTACGCAGCTTAGGCCTCCAATATGGGTCCTTCCTCAAGGACCCTTTGTTGGTCCTTGGGGATGTTTGCCCGGACGCTTACAACTCAAACATGTTCGTATATGATTTTAGGACCTACCACATAAGTTTCATCCAAAACTAACATGTAAAACTCGACGAAACATGCTTAGACACACAAGGTCACTTCTAGGCACAACTTTTGAAAGTCGTGGACGTTCTTGAGCGTTTGACCTCCAAACTTCACGAAACTTGACACAATACCTATACACATCATATTAGACTAATTTAAGACCTTAGAACCTCATAAGGTACACATTAACACATAGGCCCTTACATGAGACACTTAGGTGACTTAGTCGTCGAACGTCTTGGTTGACCCTTGACTTTTGACTTCCAATGCACCTAATACTTTAGATACTGCCTCAACACAACATTATAGACACTTTAAGGACCTTAGAACACCATTACCAACATGTTAGGCTCTAGATAACCTAATTCATTTTCGGGGTCTTACAACCTGCTCCATCGTCTATTAGTGCACCTGAACCTAAGAAAAAAAGTGAGTCCAATATTCAAGATTTTAGAGCCAAACCATTCTATTCTTAGGGTAGTATGTATCAAGGGGATAGTAAACTTCTTGCATGCGCTAAATATTGTATAAAACACACACGTTACTTGTCATGAGGGATCCACTAGTTATTTCAAGTGTTGAAAGAATAGGCATTTCATGCGAGAGTGTCCAAAGATTTGGAAGGGTAACGGTAATGGGGGCAATAGAGACCAGTCTTCTTAGTTGCTCCACTAGGCAAAGCTGCACCTAGAAGGGTTACTTCCGATGCTTGTGGAGGAACAATGCGCTTATACACTATCAATAGTCATCAAGAGCAAGAAGATACATCAGATGCTGTCAATGGTATGATCCAAGTATTTAACTTTACTTTTTATGGTTTTCTAGATCGAGGAGCGAGTTTATCCTTTGTAACTTTGTATGTTGCGATGAATTTTAATGTTATTCCAGCGAAAATTAGTGAACCATTTAGTGTTTTTACACCTGTTTGTGAGTGTATTCTAGGAGAGAGAGTCTATTGTGATTGTCTTATTTCTGTCAATCAAAAAAGTACCATGGCTTATTTAGTTGAGTTAGACATGGTGGATATTGATGTCATTCTTGGTATGGACTTGCTTCATGCATGTTATCTCAACTTTCATTTACCTACTGAGCGAATCTTAGAAGTGAAAAGCAATTCAGCAGTGCCGAAAGGTCATTTTATTTCGTTCCTTAAGGCAAGGAATTGTTTCTATAGTGTGTTTCTATCACTTAGTCCGAGGTAATCACACTTGTGTTGAGATACCTCCTAGTCAGATTCAGTGGTAAGAGAGTGTCTAAAAGTCATTCTAGATGATCTTCCTGGAATTCCTCTTGAGAGAGAGACAGACTTTAGTATACATTTTCCTCTAGACACTCATCCAATATCTATTCCGCCATATAGAATGGCACCAGCAGAGTTGAAAGATCCTAAAGAACAGTTGAAATATCTCCTTGATAAGGGCTTTATAAGACCAAGTGTCTCACCTTGGGGCGCTCTGGTCTTATTTTTGAGAAACAAAGATAGTTATGTCAGAATATGTACAAATTATCGCAGTTGAACTAGGTTACCATCAAGAACAAATATCATGTTCTCAGAATTTATGATCTTTTTGATCAACTTAAGAGGGCCACCTATATCTCTAAGATATATCTTATATCTGGCTACCATCAGTTAAGAGTTAGGGAATGTGATATTCCCTAGACAACCTTCAGGACCCATTATGGGCATTATGAGTTTCTGGTCATGTCGTTTGGTTTAACCAATGCACATGCAACGTTCATGGACCTTATGAATAGTGTATTCAAATCTTATTTATATATGTTTGTTATCGTTTTCATTGATGAATGACTAATCTACTCGAGGAATGAAGAAGATCATGCTAGTCATCTTAGAATTTTTCAAAACAATAAAAGATAGAGAGTTGTATGCCAAGTTCTCTATGTGTGAGTATTTACTTGAGTTTATGGCATTCTTAGGCCACATTGAGTCTAAAGAGGGAACTAAAGTTGATACTCAGATGATTGAGGAAGTACAAAATTGAATTAGACCCACATCACCAACATATATT
Organism: Solanum lycopersicoides; assembly: GCA_022817965.1. Lineage (NCBI taxonomy): Eukaryota > Viridiplantae > Streptophyta > Magnoliopsida > Solanales > Solanaceae > Solanum > Solanum lycopersicoides. Next base: position 40,492,648 of record CM040621.1, on the reverse strand, counting down.
AGGAGTTTCTTGGGTTTGGCTGACTATTATAGAAGTTTCGTAGTGGGTTCTCATCTATTTCATCCATTTTGATCAAGTCAAGTCAAAATACATTGAAGTTTCAATGGTCTAAAGCATGTGAGAAAAACTTTCAAGAATTGAAATAGAGGTTGACTACTGCCCCACTTTTGACATTACCAGTAGGTACGCAAGGTTTGGTGATGCATCTAGAAATGGTTTGGATTGTGTGTTAATGCGAAAATTATAAGGTTATAGCTTATGCCTCTAGATAGTTGAATGTTCATGAGAAGAACTACCCAACCAATTATCTATAATTGGCTGCCGTAGTTTTTCTTTGAAAATATGGCGCTATTATATTTATGGTGTGCATGTGGATGTGTTCACCGATTACAAGATCCTTCGATATGTGTTTACTCAGAAAGATCTTAATCTTAGACAAAAGAGGTGGTTAGAATAACTCAAGGATTATGACATGAGTATTGTTTACCACCCAAGTAAGGCTAATGTTGTTGATGATGCTTTAAGCAGGTTTTCCATGGGTAGTACCACCCATGTTGAGGAAGAAAAGAGAGAGTTAGCAAGAGACGTGCACAGAATTGCACGCTTGGTAGTCCGACTAATGGATCCTATAGAAGAAGGAGCGGCGGTTATGAACGGGGTTGGATCATCATTAGTGTCAAAAGTTAAAGAAAAGCATGACCAAAATTCCATTTTCATGAATTCAAGGGAAATATTCATAAAAAAAATTAATGACTTTAGAACAAGAGGGCGATGGTGTATTAAGGTATGAAGTTAGATTGCGTGTACCAATGGTGGATGAACTTCAAGAGAGGATCATGGAGGAAGCTCATAGTTCCAGATATTCTATTCATCTGGGTTCCACAAAGATGTATTGCGATTTGAGAGAAGTTTATTGGTGGAGTAACATAAAGAATGACAATGCAGAGTTTGTTGCTATGATTCTGAATTGCCAACAAGTTAAAGTAGAGCACCAAAGGCAAGTGGTATGACTCAGAATAAAGAAATTCCAGAATGGAAGTGGGAGATAACTTACATGGATTTTATCACAGGTTTACCAAGGTCTCACAGTCAACATGATATTATTGGGTGATTGTCGATAAAATGAAAAAATTAGCCCACTTTTTGCTGGTAAAGATCACCCATACAACAAAGGACTATGCCAAGTTTTATCTTCAAGAGGTGGTTAGACTTCATAGGCTGCTAGTTTTTATAATTTCAGATATAGGTGCACAATTTATTGCATAGTTCTTCCAATCTTTTAAGAAAGACTTGGGTTTAAAGTTGAACATGAGTATTGTTTTTCATCCTTATACAAATGGTCAAGAAGAGCGCACTACTCATATCTTAGAGTATATGTTTAGGGCTTGTGTGATTGACTTCAAAGGTAATTTGGATGGTCACCTACCTCTTATTGTGTTTACTTACAACAATAATTACCACTCTGGCATCAAAATGGCTCATTGTGAAGTTCTCTATAGGAGAAGGTGCAAATTTCATATTGGGTGGTTTGAAGTTGGTGAAACAGGGTTGATAGGACAAAATTTAGTTTATCAAATTATGTAGGAGGTCAAAGTGATTCAAGAGAGGTTGAAGATGGCGTAGAGTCGTCAGAAATCCTACATCGATGTTACGAGAAGTGATTTAGAGTTTGAAGTAGATGATTGGGTATATTTGAAAGTATCACCCATGAAAGGTGTTTTGAGATTTGGTAAGAAGGAAAGCTTGTTACACGCTATATTGGCCCTTACAGAGTATCAAAAAGGGTACGTAAGGTAGTTTATGAGTTGGAGATACCACAGGAGTTCACCGCAGTTCATATAATATTATACATCTCCATGTTGAAGAATTGCATGGCCGATCCTTCATTTATCATATAAACTGAAGATATTTGAATCAAGGATAGCTTATCTTATGAAGAGATTCCGGTCCAAATTCTAGATCAACATGTTCGCAAGTTGAGGAAGAAGAAAGTAGCATCAGTCAAGGTCCTTTGGAGGAACCAATTTGTTGAGGAAGCTACTTGGGAATCTGAAGAGGATATGATGAAGATGTATTCACACCTTTTTGAATTTGGAGAAGTTAAGGTAATATTCCTTTTCTAGGTATTTTTAATTATAAGTTGACATGTGTAGCATTATGCTTGTTGGGTGTTTGAACAACAAACTTGATGTTACACACTTATCCTAGTAAGTGTAATCTCATTCGAGGACGAATGTCCCCAAATGGGAGAGATTGTTACTCCCCATACTATAAAGAACTAGAAAGAAGTTAAAAAGTGAAAACAATCATTTTTGGAATGAATATAAAATCTAGAAAATGTGTTAAGTTTGTTAAATGTGATTTTTTGTAAACTTTAAACGACCATAACTTCTAGCTCATGAAGATATATGTGTATTTCGAGATATTGTAGGAAATATCTTGGAATAATCTTACCAACTCCGTCGAGTTTACACGATTCCGAGTTATTATGAAGGACCTATGCCCATTTGATGTTTGGCTGTTTAATTAAGGAAAGTGTAATCTAGATTTTAGAAGGGCATTTGGTATTTTCCTTACCCAATTATTTTATTAAGATTTTGGATAACTAATTAAGGTAAAATAAGATGTTATTCAGTTAAGAAAAGTTGATGTTCACGCTATAGATTGGAGAAGAGAGAAAAGAGGAGAAAGGAGAAAAAAGTTCAAGATTCGTCGTCTTTGTAAGGAATCACTTGTGGATTTCATCAAGGAATGATACCTACGAGGTATGTGAGATCATTAATATTTAGGTTAGTTCACCCACGCTCCAAACATGTTTAATTTAACGTATATTCTTCCTAAAAAGATTGAGAATTATATGTTCTTCAGTTGTATTATTGAATAAGTTGTATTCTTGAATTTGGGAAGAGATTAAAGTGTTATTGAGAGTTTAATGTTTATTTTAAGAGTTTCATTAAGTTAGATTCTTGTGTATTGGGTACCTTAATATAAAGAGAATTGGAGAAAATGAATTGAAATTAATCGAAGTGAGGTCAGTAAAAGAGTAAAAAAGTTCATCTGGATTGCCAGGGAAGAGGCTTGCGCGACACGCCCCCGTATCGCCCAAGAGGGTGGCCCGGCGCTCCTGCATTGCGCAATGAGTCCCTGTAACTTGGGTATGGGCGGCACACCAGGGACGCACCCGAATCTTTGTTTTTCACCCTTTTGTTGTCATCTGGTCCAATGAGTCCGACTAACACTTTCTATTGATTCTAACTACTATATATGCTTACTAAACACCTAGAAATCATCCAGAAACATGAACATAGCCTTGAATTCATAAATTCAATTTTAAAGAAAGTTAAGAGCCATGTCTAGGAAGTTCTTAGAGTCTTTTCAAGAAGTCTTTTGAAAATGCTTTTAACTTTGTTTTAAGACTTAAAGTTCAAGTTGAGTAAAGATTAAAGAGTAAAAATGAAGTTCATTTCTTCAAAAATATATGGGGCCTATGCATTCCAAAAGTGTATCAAATGTTTTCCCATTTAAAAAAGAATAGGAAACCTTGATTTCCAAAGAGCCTTTGAGCAAGTTTTCAGTCAAGAGTAAATTCTTATATGAATAAGCAAGAGGAGAAACTTTGATTTCCAAGATATACATTGAGCTATGTTTTTGGGAAATTATCAAAAATCATAGAACGAAGTATATTTTTAAACATAAGAGCTACTATCATATTTTTGGTAGTATTATTGAGCACGATATGAAGGAAAGTTTAGAAAACTCACATCCCCATATACCATTTACACATCATGGGTTGAAAAGGATCATAGTTTAGATGATTCCTTTAGTTTTTTTAACATAGAGTAGGGGATCTGCTTAGTAGTTTAGGTTCTATACCATCAGCAAGGTATATGACGACCCTGACAGCGTGAGGCAAAATATTGTGTCATCACAATAGCTCTTAAGTGATGGTTGTTGGTTAGAAAAACTCCCACAAAAGAAATTGTATTCTTACATACATATTTATTTGTATTTTTACATACATTTAAGAGTTATATTATATATTTTTATGAATACAGAGTTGACATCAATGTTCTAAATATTTTTTCTTTATATTGCACTTGTTTTAAACTGCTTCATATCGAAATGAGTTCAATTATGTTGAGTTGAGTTGAGCCTGTTAAGTTCTTCAGTTCCTTTCAATCTCATTTCTTGTTCTAGAATTCCCCTCACATATTCATACATTCAATGTACTGATACCATTAGGCCTGTATCTTATTATGATGCAGACATGGGTAACAAGGATCAGCATCCAGCGCATCGTTGATCATGTTATGCACTGGAATTTTGTGGTGAGCCTCCTTTCTCATGGAGGATCCCTTTTATTGCTTTCAGTATTATTATTGTTAGTTTATTAGGATGTCGTGGATCTTTTCCTAACATCCATCTTAGTTTTTTAGAGGTCTCGTCGACGGTGAGATGTTAGTTCCTTAGTCTTTTTATTTCATTATCTTATGTTGAGAATTGAGTTTTCTTTATAGGCTAAATTAATGTTTTCTTTACAATTTTTTATGTGTTTCTTGATATTATCTTGTTAAGTTAAGTCTTCCGCTGAGTAAGTAAGCAAGACAAAGGGTTTGACTGTGTCAGCAATGGTTCTCGAGTGTCACTTCCACCCAGGGTTGCTCACGGCGTGACACAAGAATTGTTACACACATTTCTTTTATAACTTCACAAATTAGAGTTTTTAAAATCATTTTTTTGTCTTCTACTCTATTAAACCACACACAAGTGATGATAAAGATTGAGTCTTTACCGATGTGGTGTTGTTAGAGTTGATCTAGATTGGTTTTTATTTTTCGGATAATTCATTGTTATTTAATGGCTCCAACATATTAACAATACAACTATTTATTTGGTTGTATCCTATCAAAGTATTTATTATTTTTAATGAACTTTTAAAAGCTTTTCTTAAATTCAAAGATAAATATTGATTTTAAGTGAATGAGAATATAACATTAAATTTGACAAATACATTTTACTTCCAACTTTTAGCTCTGGCTATATGCGTCAAAGTAAATCATAAGTTTCTTAAGGTTGTATGGGTAATATAATTGGTGATAGTGTTTTTGATAGAGCTTGTGCTAGCAAGCGAAAAATTACAATTGTTGAGGCATTTTCTTACTTGAACCAATTCAAGGACACGTTTCCAAATCAAAGTGAGAAGTACCAAGTTCCTTGTCATTATGACAGACTTTAAGAGCAAAAGGTTTTCTACTAGAATTTGCATATTGTTTATTGCCATTAATTTCTATTCTTATTTGATGATTTATCTGTAACAAAGTCTTCCTTGTTTTTTACAGAATCGATATTGCAGGTGTCATAGAAAAAGAGAAACATTTACTTAAAGGCATCCTCATTTACTCCTTGGTTTAAATTCTTTTTTTGACAAGGACTATGAAATATTCGTGAATGATGAAGATTACATTATGTATTTCATGGAACAAGCACTCAGTTATGTCAAGAAACAAAGCTTACATTTATGTTACTTTATGATATTAATAATAAAAGGCATACCTTTTTCATTAAAAAACATTACTCTTCACTTATTCCCTCGTAACTTCTTGAAGGAACGGTTAGAATGTTATAGTTAGTTCATAGTTAATTTTTTATAGTTTGAAAAGAGGTGCAAGAACGCCAAAGAGATGTACAATAAGGTGATAATATTTATAATTAGAGTGTACATATATTATGGAAAACCCTCGTGTTCTTTTTTATATGTACTTGTTGTGTAGGTTGTCGTACTTCTCAAAGACCATCCAGATTTGTTAGAAGAGTTAAAAAAAATTTTTAGGACGATTTAGTTAATAGTAAGAAATTATCTTATTTAAACAACGCTAAAGCATTGATGAAATTAAATATAATATTGTTATCTTTCTCCTTGTTTCAAATATACCCCGCATTGTGGATTTAATGTAAAAGTTATTTAAAATAGTTTGATTCAAAACTCAGATTGTTCTATATGAACGTTCATCCTTTGTTTCATCTAGCCCTACATTTTTAATTTGATACTTATTTTTTTTTTATCATATGTGAGGTATATTATTATTTTTTAAATTTTAACATTTTTAATTAGTAGAATATTAGAGATAACGATAGTAGAGTGATTGTATTAATTATGCATATGTTAAGGGTTATAGATTTATAAGATTGTCTAACTATAGTGAAAAATTAGATTATTTAAATATAACTAGTACAATCAGTCCTAGTTTAGTATAAGTCATCTATTTATCAGCTATGTCCATTTCAATCCAAACCGTAAAAAAGTTACACCAATATCTTAGCCAGATTGACCCATGACTGTTATCTTATCAAACTGTTTTAAAGAAGAGTTTTTATTATTAGATATGATATATGTTGGTGTAATAAAGCAAAAAATATAATTTTAATAGTTACAAAAAAATTTTAAAAGAAAAAATAAAGCAATTTTAATTTGTAAGAGGTGGATGATGGGGGCATGAACAACATTTTATCCTAATAAATTGTTACTGAAATAGCTTTTGTGTGAATCAGTAATTCATCTATTTATAAACTCAAATTGAAAAAGTTATCATAACCGACCCATTTGGTAGATATAACGACTTGAGTAATCTTGAGGGGTGTTAGAGTTTAGATCACATAAAATTTAGTTAGAAGAAATGTGATCACATAACCCTCTTTCCGTTTGAATTAGATTTAAGTAAGTCTATCCCTTAGAAATGTATTTCGTAATATTTGGTAAAATGATTTAATCGACCCTCATAAAGCCATCTAATTCAGCATTAATTTAGTATATACAATATGATGTAATGTAATTTCTCTTTTAAAAATTGAAGTATAATTGTAAACATTAAATATTCCATAGTCTTGACTTCTGTGAGGAAATAATTGACCGAACAATTATTTCAAAAACATAATGTTAATTGAATTAATTACAAATTAATTAATAAACACAATATTCTACAGAAAAGTGTAACAATGTGTTCTGCAATTCGCATAATTGTCAGTTCTTATAATCTAGATTGATACTGAAAAATGTATCATTATTTTAAAATGTGCATATTTATTACTTATTTTAGGCTCATTTTAACATTTTACCTTTTCTAACTATTGACAAACTTTTATGATAGAATATACAGATGTGCATAATTTGATATTAGAAATACAAAAGATAAACAACAATATTTTTTTCTAAATTTATTTTTTAGCTCACTTCTTTGTCATTTACTTCTTTATTTCTGAAACTTGTGTGTGTTGTAGTGCTTCTAAGTCAAAGAGGAGGAGGGGGAAAAGGTAGAGACAACTCAACTGAAATAAACAATTAATTAAAATCTATTTTTTGTTGATAGATCTCTTCAAAATTTTCATTTTACAAACTTATCTCAAAAGGTCTGTTTATTTGGAAAATGGAGCATCTCTTGTTTTTGTTTTTGGTAAATTAAACTTATTTTCGTTGTTCTATTTTTGCATCATGAAAATATCGATAGATGCCTCCCCATTTGTTTTTTCTCATAGAGATTCGTAAGATCTTTGCCTTTTGTTCATTTTTTTTCTAGGTCAGCTTTGTATCTATTAAAATTTGATAGATGATTTTTGATAAATTAGTTATTTTTCATTACTACTATGTATTGTCTGTGTATCTTAAGTGATCAATACATGTTGATTGCAATTTTTTGAAATTTCTCAATAACTCAAAGTAGTTAAAATCATTTTTTGTTTTCCCCGAAGAAATATCAGACACAACTAAATATAAAGATTGAACGTTTACCATTTGTTGCATTTGTTAGGGTTGATCTAGATTTGTTTCTTATTTTTTTGATAATTCTTTGTTAGGTTAAGGTCTCCAACATATGAAAACTACCACTATTTATTTGGTTGTATCATATATTAAAGGATTTGTCAATTCTGAATGAACTATTAAAAGTTTTTTCATTTATCCCAAAATAAGCATTGATATAAAGTGGAAGGGAGTTTAACATAACTCTATATTATATATTGGACAAATAAATTACACTACAAATTTTTAGCTATGGTTCTATAAGTCACAGTCAATCACATATTTCTGGAGGTGGTTTGGGTAATATTAGTGGTGATAACGATGCTGAAAGACCTGGTGCTAGTAAGTCAAAAATGACTATTGATGAGGCATTCTCTTATTTGAACCAAGCTAAGGACAAGTTTCCAAATCAAAGGGAGAAGTATATCACATTCCTTGGTGTTATGATGGATTATATAAGAAAAAGGTTTTCTACTACAATTCGACTATTGTAAATCATCACTAATTTCTTTTCTTATATGATGATATATGTGGAACTAAGTCTTGAAATTTCTCACAGAATTGATACTGTTGGTGTCATCGATAAGGTGAAATATTTATTCAAAGGAACCTAGTTTGCTCCTTGGTTTAAATATTTTTTTATCCAAGGGCTATGAAATAATCCTGAATGATGAAGATGAGGAAACATATTTGATGGAACAAGATTTTATGAAAAAAACTGAGGTTGCATATGTGTTACTTTATGATTTTACTAATAAAAGGTCTACCTTTTTATAAATTTAAAAACTTTACTCCTATATTATGGACTTATATTTTCTTGCAGGAACGTGTAGAAAATTACAGTGAACTGAATGATATTTTTTCCATGTTTAAAAAGGAGAGAAAGAACGCCAAAGAGGTGCACAATAAGGTAATACTATTTAAAATTTGAGTACATAGATATTTTGGACAACCCTCGTTCTCTTGTTTATAGGTACTATTATTTTTATGTGTAGGTTATCCTACTTATCAAAGATCGTCCAGATTTGCTAGAAGAATTCAAATTTCTTTTAGGACGACTCAGTTATTGCTAATCAGTTGTCATATTTAAACGATGCTAAACCATTGATGAAATTAAATGTAGTACTTTTATCATGCTCCTTGTTGCAAATATGCATTGCTATGGAGATTTAATTAATAACATATTTCAAATAGTTCGATTGAAAACTCATATTATTCTACATTATTGTTCAGTCATTGTTTCATCTAGTCCTATATTTTAAACTTGTACTGAAGTTTCATCATGTGAGATATACTATTTTTTTCTTCATTTTTACATTTTAAATTAGTAAATTACTACAGATAAACATAATACAATATCCATATGCATATGTAAAGGAATACAGATTCATAAGATGCCCTAACTATAGTGACAAAAAAAACTACTTAGATATAAGTAGTACAATATGTCCTAGTTTGGTACAGCCCATCCATTTATCAGCTCTGTCCATTTCATCCAATATGTAAAAAGTTACACTAATATTTTTAGCCATATTATCTCATTGGTAATCTTATAAAACTGTTTTAAAGAACAAGTTTTCTTTTTTTATATGTTATACATTGGAATAATAAAGAAAAATTATAATTTTAAATAGCACCCAAAATTTATAAAAGGACAAAAAGAGAAGAAGTTAAGACTTAGTAATAAGTGGGAGGATTGGGGCGTAAGCCATATTTTATCCTGATAAATATTAATAGAAATAAATTTTGAGTGAGGCAGTAAATGATAAATTTATTAACTTAAATTCAGATAAACATAGCACAACCGAGCTATTTTGTAGATATATCTACCTAAGTAATCCCTATGAGAGTTAGATTATAGATAAAATAAAATTTAGTAAAAAGAAGTTTGAATAACCTTCGTTCCATTTTCAACAAATAGAAATGACGGTTTACTTAGCCCTTAGCCAAAGTGTTCTATTTCAGTATGTAAAATCATTTAAATGAACCATATAATTAGTATATAAAATATAATATAATCTAATTCCTCCTTTCAAAAAACTGAAGTATAATTTTAAACATTACATATCAAACATCGCCTTTTACTTTTGTAAGAACACAATTGACCGCATAATTTGTTAAAAAAATGTAATCACCCTCGAGGTCATTTGTGTGTTTTAGATACTTTTACTGTTTTATCTTTTTCTTACCTTTTGTATGGCATTTGTGTGGTGTTGGAATTGGTAGCATGCTTCTCGAGGTAATTGATTGAGTTTAGTTTAACTTTGTCAATCTTTTGTGGCCTTATGCTTAAAGAGTTGAATTTAGTCATGTTGCGGACATTTTGATGTTAGATCGGAATATCGTCAGTTCCATCAGCTATAGAATAGTTATTTTAGTCAAGTGTGATGATCCATTACGGTTTTGAGTTTTTTTTGGTGATGGTGCGAGTAGCAGTTTTAGCCTTTTAGTTTTCCTTAAAGTTTAACATCCACTAGAACAAATTCTATTATTAGGGACAAATAATTTCGTTAAAAGTTACTAATAATTATAATTCATATTTGAGAACTATAGAGCCTTATGTAGTATAATTTTACACAAACAAGGAGTCCCTAGAAAAGCATTTAAGTGGGATTAAAAGTTCGCATAGGGACAAGCTAAAGGATAAAGTCAGTTGCTGTTGTAGTTAGCAAAATGTTTCGGCAGCATAAGCTTTCAATTAGGTTGATAATATTGATCCGCAAGTTTCTATCTTCTTTAGACAGTCCCTAAAAATTATTTACAAAAGAAGTCTGAATAGATGAATGTATGCCCCTAGTTGTTGTTTTAGTAGAATTTAGTCGAGTTGCTGTGTTAGTTATTTGTTTTAGTAGCAATGAGTATGCCCCTAGTTGTTGTATTAGTAGCAATTAGTTGAGCTGATGTACTAGTTATTTATTTTCAATTTTATTAACAGTTGATAATACTGATCCACAACCTTCCATCTTATTTAGAGGATCTGTGAGAAATATTTTAGGAAGGTAGCTTAAAAATATGAATGTATGCTCGCACTTTTGTCTAGAACGACCTTTGGTTTGGTTTTGAGGTTTTTTGGGATATATTTGTGGCTTTAAGCGTCTTTTTGTTATTTTATTGAAAGTGTTGGCTTTGGTCAACTTTTTGATGAGATGACTTTTTTGGTTGTTTTGTTGGTTATGTTGAGTCGGACATATAGAATCTAGTCTAGTGTAGTACTAGGTTTGCGTCGACAAAATTCAGAATGACTTCCGGACCCAAACAGAGGATTTTGTTCTTTAGTGATTTACTGTTGGTGCAGAATTCATTCCTTTTTCATGATCTTGGAGAGTTTCATCCCTTTTCCTTCGCATATGGGGGCTCTGGTGCTTTAGCGAAGTGTCTTCTTTGCCAACCATTACGATCACAAGGCGGTCTCCATGATCGTGAAAAGCAATTCAATAGTTGCCAATGTCTTTTTAAAATAAGGGACATCAACCAAAACCCAATTTCAAATATGATTTTTAGGTGATGTTTGGAGAATTTCTTTATGGATTTGGGTGATTTTTGTTGCAGTGTGTTGGGAATGTTCATGGTCTCATTCCAGGATAGTTGAATCTTCCATCTCTTTTGGTAATTTATGTAGTTTAATATTTATTTCCCTATTTTGAACCCTTGAGCTAAATTAAATAGTGGTCTTGTTTGTCTTTATGAGAAATCGGTTTGTACTCATGTTTGGATCCCAAGTTCCTTGATGGTTTGAATGCTTGTAACAAAGTTGATTTCGTGACTCCATGCGCGGTACCAGTTTTGCTTTTGGTGGTTTCTTGTTCTTTTGAGTCCCTTCATTTATTTTTACTTTGTAATGATATATTTGTATTCACTTAGTTTGTTTGATAGCTTTGCATTTCTCCGAGGATCTTTGGAAGGGCAAAACTCCTGAGTAATTTTTATATTAGCGTTTCTACTTCCTTGTAATGACCCTAAAAATGAAGTAAGACGAACTAGAGATTCACAAATGTTTTATGAGTTGGAAACTTTTTAAAATGCAAAGAAGCAAAATTTTAATGTTTTATTCAAAGAGTCTTGAGGTCGAACGTCAAGGAACGACCAAGATGTTCAGAAACTAGTTTTTTGGTGGTATAGTGTTCTAGTGTGTTGTCATTGGATTACTTTGTTGTTTTCATTCTAAAACTTAAAGAAGAGACCCTAGTACCTAAGTGGGAATGTACAGGTGTTACACGTCCGGGTATGACCCCCCCTCCAAGGACCACCCTAAGGGTCCAAGCTGCCAAAAGTTGATGAGTTAGGACCTTGACTTACGCTCCTTAATGTAACACTTTGAAAATCCAAGACATGTTCTAGAGCCTAACATAAGTGTCCTAAGGTGTAGACACCGTTTTAATGTCCATTTTAATGAATATAAGTCATTTAGGAAGTCTAGAAACAAAAACGTCCAAGAACGTCCATGACGTCCGCAAAGTAGTTCAAGGATGTACTAGCGTGCCTTAGCCTATTTGACTAGCTTTTAGAAGTCGGAAAATGATGAAAATTGGTGGAAGGGTGTCTAACATGTGTTTACGGTGATTCATGGTCGAAACGTATGGGTACGAATCCCCAAGGACCAACCAAGGGACCTTGAGGAGGACCCTTGCGTTTGGAGTCAAACACTTCCTGGGCAGTGTGCAACCACGAAAGGGGATCGATGGGGCGTCGATGCCATCAGTCGACCAACACTTAGACAATTCATTGAAGGGGATCTTTTTCACACTCTCTGAAGTCATCGATGGATGCGCATCACGGAAGGGGGGATGGTCCGTCGATTGACACACGAGGCATCAACGGGGTCTCGTGGGTGAGTGACCTATTTTTACTGCTTGATTTTAGTTGGGTTAATTTAATTAAATAGGGGATTAAGTAATTATTTAGGGGTTTATGGAAGCCTAATTAAGTTAATTAACACCCCATATAAAGACCCCAACCCCATTAGACTAATCACAACTCACAAAACAAAACTCTCTTCCTTCTCTCTTCTTTCTCTCTCTATTGGAAGACACCATTGAAAACCAAGTTAGGGGAGGGTTTTCTGGGATGTAAAGGGACGATTTCACCATCAATTCTTCATCAAACATTAATATATGGTATCTAATTCACCTTTGAGACCTCTTTCCTCAAAGGGTTCCTTCAAAATTGATTTCCAAATTGAGTTTTTAAGTGGGTTTTCATCCAATACCAAATTGATGTTATGAATTAATTTGTTTATGATTTATTTTGGATATTATGAATATATTAACATGTAATTAAACTCAATTATGGTAGATCTTGATGGTTTGGTCTAGTTTGTAGAAGATGACCTTTATCCCTTAACCCTAACTTTTGATCTTGATATGAATTAGGTTGTATTGGTTTAATTGACTTGGTTATTGGTTGAATTACTACTAAATTATGCTGTTACACTAATCATGAATGAATTAGGGTGATTTGTGGTCTTTCATGCTAGTTCTTAAGAAGATGATTTAGGTTATGAAGTATGTGGTGAATTGACCTAAGTATCTTGTCTTAAGCTATGATCTAGTATTGAATTATGATGTAATGATTCTTATAGCCTTGTTATCATGTTGGTTATGGATTTATGATGATGTATACCCAAATTGGGTTGATTTGAGGGTTTATGGCAAGACCTTGATGATGAACTATGAAGGATACTTGGTAAGTCTTATGATCCCTATCCTTTACTTCAAATTATGGTTAATTGTGATTAAGTCATGATGTTGTATTGGAGGATGCCTTGTATTAGGATTGATAGGGTGGTATGATGTTGAATTGAAATGTCTTGATTATGATTGTGTGGTGTTGGCTTAAGATGTAAATGTTATAAGGATGGTGAATGATTTACCAATGTGCCTTATCATGATATGAGAATGTTAAAGTGATAACCTCACTTATATGAATATTAATGAAAAAACAATACTCCTGCAAATTATTATTGAGCTATGATGATCATGATATTATACAAGGGTTAGACCCTATGACCTACAATAAGCTATGATGATTAATAAAGACATTAAAGACATTTCAAAAAGGGACTCTACCTTAGCACCGAGTGAACTAGAGTGAGGAGTGTCCCTTCCCACATAGGGAAGGTAGGATCACTAATGTACTCTTGAGATTGGAGACTACAATGCATGTAGTATAAACAGGGTCCCAACTATATCTCCTGGTTCTTGAACTATGTTGCCCCCATAGGAATACTAGCTAGTAAATCCACGTAGTTGCTATGTTCATGTTTTGGTACTACCTTGGCAAGTAGTCAGCCTTCTTTTGGTGTAGGGTTCCATGACAACGGATTCCACATTAGCTCATGTGGTCTATGTCGATTAGGGGAAGATTTTCCCAAAAGGTAAAATGAATTAAAGGAATGAACTCTAACTAAGGTGACCTAAGGGGTTTAGCTTAGTCTAGGTAGGGGTATGGGACTTTACCTAAACATTGCACTAGTTAGCCTTGAAGGGAGTCTTAGGAGGATGTTCTAATATATGAATATGCTTATAATGCTATATGACATGTATATGATGAACTTGTACATTTTTTATACTATATGTTGATTGGTGTCACTTATGAATATGTGATAGTCTATATTGTTAAAGTATGTTGTTATGTACTCTTAAATATTATGATATGTGAAGTAGGATGTTAGTCATTATTCTTGTTGGGTTACTTGATTGAGTAAGGTTATGGGGCTTTGATTGGCCATTGCACTTGTTGAATTTATAGGGGTTCATGGATTGAAATGTACTCTTATACATGCTTGTTGCTAATATGACTTGATGATAGAGTTACTTGAATATGTATTCAACTATATGCTATGCATGTTGACTTGACTAGACTTGATGTTGTTGTTCTTATGATGTACATGCCTATGACTTAATGAACATGCATTATTGGTTGGTATTGTCTTGTTGAATATGCATAAAGGTTTTAAATGAAAAGTGCATACTTTATGAAATGTCCCTTTTCTTAGCATGTTTTCATAGCAGGTGTGCAAATGGTCTCATACTTAGTACAAGTGGCGTACTAACCCCATTTCTTCCTTTCCCTAATATTTTAGGTTCCGGTCGTTGAAGTGCTTTGAAGACGACTTGAAGAAGGCTTGGATCTCTTATTCATACAAGTAGGGTAGGTCCTCACTTTTCTAGGGCGATTCCACTATCTAGCTAATGGAGTTGTTATGAGTTTAAGATTCTTATGTTTTCTTCTTTTCAATTGAGTACTAAACATTTGTATGACCGATATGTGGTCTTATTGAATTAATGTATGGGCTAGGCCTAATTTGATATACTCTTATTAGATGGTTATAAGATGAGATGACTATTATGACTATGTTATATTTTATATACTTATGTGCAATAAAAGTAGAAGACTAAGTAATCTTCCTATACGAAGAATCTATTTATACTCTCTCTCTCTATATATATTATGTGTATGTAGAGGTCTATGTAAACCTCTGAGTAGAAGTAATGAATTTTTTTAAGTTTTTCGTTAAATTTGACCTATGAATGTAATGATGTAAGCTAAGTGGCTAGTCTTATACCTCTAAGAGGACGCCGACGCCGGTTACGTCTAGGGGCTATTACTGGATGTGACAAACTTGGTATTAGAGCATGAGGTTAAATATATTTGAGTCCATGTCTCTCTCAACCACGTCTATGTAGGTTCGTATTCATAATTGTCAAGTGCGCCACACTTATGAATATGAATCTGTATGATGCTTAGGAAACTCTCACTTTCTTGGAAGTCCAATATCGTGCCTTTGGAATGTTAGCTCTATGTGCTTTTGCAGCTAATCCTATTGTTGTGATTATAGGCAATGAATACTCGAAGAAATGTGGCACGAAGACTTGAAGAAGAGATTGCCAATACGGGAGTTCCTCCCCGTGGTGATCAAGTTCCTCCTCTTGAGGAAGATGTGAATGATGACCAAGCCCCAGTGAATCCTCCTCCTTTGACGAATGAGAACATAAGGTCCGCTCTCCTCCAAATGGCCCAAGCCAT
This sequence comes from Solanum lycopersicoides, assembly GCA_022817965.1. Lineage (NCBI taxonomy): Eukaryota > Viridiplantae > Streptophyta > Magnoliopsida > Solanales > Solanaceae > Solanum > Solanum lycopersicoides. The sequence continues at coordinate 40,476,831 of CM040621.1, read as the reverse complement.
TACTACCCAAGCACAAGCCGACACTACTCAAGTCCAAGCCATGATGACACAAGCTAATCGGGAGTTTGTACCCCGAGATCATCAACAAGTTTCTACCATGGCTTCTCGTCTAAGGGATTTCACTAGGATGAACCCTTCTACTTTCTATGGGTCCAAGGTTGAAGCAGACCCCCAAGAGTTCATCGATGAAATCTAAAAGATCCTCTATGCTATGGGGTTGTCTACTGGTGAGAAGGCCGAGTTATCCACCTATAAACTCAAGGATGTGGATCAAGTATGGTACGTCCAATTGAGGGACAATAGGTCTTTAAGAGGTGGACCCGCGACTTGGGAAGTGTTCAAGAAGGCTTTTCTCGATTGGTTCTTTCCTAGGGAGAAAAGGGAATCTAAATCGGTGGAGTTCATCAACCTTCTCCAAGGAGGTACGAGTGTTCATGAATACTCCTTGAAATTCACTAAATTGTCAAAATATGCTCCTTCTTTGGTTTCCGATTCTAGAGACGAAATGAGCCATTTTGTGACGGGTGTGTCGGATGATTGGCAAGAGGAGTGTCATTCGGCTGTGCTACATGAAAACATGAACATTTCTTGCCTTATGTTTCATTCCCAACATGTATAAGAGGCAAGGGCTAAGAGGAAGAGTAGATATCCCCAGAGGGCAAGATCCTTTGATGGTGGTTCTTAAAAAAGTAGGCTTGAGATTCAAGACAAGCCTACATTCAAGAAAAGGGTGTCAAATAAAGTTCCTTCTAAGTTTACAAAGGCTAGGGATGATAGGGTGTGTAAGCCTAAGCCTGAGAAGGGAAAGGGTACTAGTTCACCAACCGAGAAGCCAACTTGTGGAAACTGTGGCAAGAAACACTATGGTGATTGCCTTAAGGGAACGGATAATTGTTTTGGTTGTGGTAAAAGTGGACACAAGGTAAGGGATTGCCCTAATGTTAGGGGTCAATATAAGGGTAGTGGTCAAGCTCAAACAAGTGGTTCAAATGAGGCTCCAAAGAAGAACCGCTTCTATGCTCTCCGCTCTAGGGGTGAGCAAAAGACTTTTCCCGACGTGGTGACCGGTATGTTGAAAGTCTTCTCTATTGATGTATATGCCTTACTTGATCCCGGTGATACTTTATCATTTGTTACTCCTCTAGTAGATAAAAAGTTTGACATTTTGCCCGATATTTTGCATGAACCTTTTATATTGTCTACCCCGGTGGGTTAGTCGGTGTTTGCAAAAAGGGTGTATAGAAATTGTCCTATAATGTTGCCCAATAGAGTTTCTTATATTGAGCTAGTAGAACTTGATATGCTTGATTTTGATGTCATTTTGGGTATGGATTGGTGCATGCTTGCTTTGCCTTTATATATTGTAGAACGAGGGTGGTGAAGTTTAACTTTCCAAATGAGCCCGTTTTAGAGTGGAAGGGGGGAAATTCTATTTCTAGAGGTCGTATCATCTCTTGTTTGAAAGCATGCAAAATGATCTCGAAAGGGTGTTTATATCATATAGTAAGAGTACAAGATCTAGACTTCGAAATTCCTCCCATTGAGTCGGTCCCCGTAGTGAGGGAATTTCTGGAGGTCTTTCCTAATGATCTTCCCGGTATTCCTCCCGAACAGGAAATTGATTTTGGTATCGACTTGTTACCAGATACAAATCCCATTTCAATTCCTCCTTATCGGATGGCTTCGGACGAATTGAAGGAGTTGAAGGCTCAACTCAAGGATTTACTAGACAAGGGTTTCATTTGACCTAGCATTTCTCTATGGGGTGCTCCAGCTTTATTTGTGAAGAAGAAGGATGGGTCCCTTAAGATATGCATTGACTACCACCAACTCAATAAAGTCACTATTAAGAATAAGTATCCTCTCCCTCAGATTGACGACTTGTTTGATCAACTCCAAGGGGCAATCTACCTTTCTAAGATTGACTTGAGATCGGGGTATCACCAACTTAGGGTGAGAGGTGAGGATATACCAAAGACGACATTTCGAACTAAATATGGTCACTATGAGTTCTTAGTAATGTCCTTTGGTCTCACGAATTCCCCGATGGAATTTATGGATCTCATGAATAGGGTGTTTCGAAATTACCTAGATTCATTTGTCATTGTATTCATTGACGACATCTTGGTATATTCAAAAAATGAGGGTGACCACATGAACAATTTGAGGGTGGTATTGCAAGTGCTTAAGCAGAATCAATTGTTTGCCAAGTATAACAATGTGAATTTTGGTTAAGGTCGGTAGCATTTCTTGGTCATATCATCTCTAGTGAGGGAGTTGAGGTTGATCAAAGAAAGACAGAAGCGGTCAAGAATTGGCCTAGACCATTGACTCCAACCGACATTAGGAGTTTCTTGGGTCTAGCGGGTTATTATCAGAGGTTTGTGGATGCTTTTGCGTCCATTGCATCTCCCTTGACTACTTGACCCAAAAGAGCAAGAAATTTGAGTGGTCGGAGGCATGTGAGAGAAGCTTCCAAATCTTGAAAGATAGGCTTACTTCCGATCCGATGTTGACCTTACCAGAGGGAACAAAGTGTTTTGTTGTGTATTGTGACGCATCCTGAGTGGGTTTATGGTGTGTGCTTATGCAACATGGGAAAGTAATAGCCTCTGCTTCTAGGCAACTTAAGGTGCATGAGAGAAACTATCCAACTCATGACCTAGAATTAGCGGCCGTGGTATTTTCCTTGAAATTATGGAGGCATTACTTGTATGGTGTCCGTGTTGATGTGTATACCAACCACAAGAGTCTACAATATGTGTTTACCCAAGAGGAGTTAAATCTTCGATAAAGGAGATGGTTAGAGTTGTTGAAAGACTATGACATGAGTGTCCTCTATCATCCCGGTAAGGCCAATGTAGTAGCCGATGCTTTGAGTCGTCTGTCCATGGAAAGTGTGTCCCATGTTGAGGAAGCCAAGAGAAATCTAGTAAAGGATGTTCATAGGTTGGCTAGATCGGGTGAGAGGTTGGAAAATTCTCCGAATACTGGTTTTATGATCCATCATAACTCCGAGTCAAAATTAGTAGTTCAGGTCAAGTCCAAACAACACCTTGACCAATCATTGATGGAGTTGAAGGAATCGGTTCTTAGCAAGCTAAATGATTCATTCTACTTAGGGAGGGATGGTGCTTTGAGGTACCAAGGAAGATTGTGTGTTCCCAAGGTAGATGGGTTGAGGAACCATATTCTTGAGGAAGCCCATGGGTCCCATTACTCCATTCATCCGGATTCAACGAAGATGTACCATGACCTTAGGGAAGTATTTTGGTGGGAAGGTTTGATAAAGGACATAGCGGAGTTTATTGCTAAGTGTCCAAATTGCCAACAAGTTAAGGCCGAGCACCAAAACCCCGGTGGCTTACTACTAGAAAACCAAGTTCCTACTTGGAAGTGGGAAGACATCAATATGGATTTTGTAGTAGGTTTGCCTCGGACTCAAAGACAATATGACTCTATATGGGTGGTTGTGGGTAAGTTGACCAAGTTTGCTTATTTTATTCCCATCAAGTCTACTTATTCGGAGCTTATGCTCGGATATTCATAGATGAGATTGTGTGTCGCCATGGTATTCTGTTATCCATCATATCTGATCGGGGTGCACAATTCACATCTAGGTTTTGGAGGTCATTCCAAGAAGGGATGGGTACTAAGGTGAAGTTAAGTACCACTTTTCATCCCCAAACGGATGGTCAAGTGGAGCGTACTATTCAAACCCTTGAAGATATGCTTAGATCTTGTATTATTGATTTCAAGGGAAATTGGGATAAGCATTTGCCTTTGGTGGAGTTTGCTTACACTTATAGTTTTCATTCATCCATATCCATGGCTTCCTATGAAGCCTTGTATGGTAGGAGGTGTAGGTCTCCTATTGGATGATTTGAAGTGGGTGAGCCTTCACTTATTGGTCCCGATTTGATTTATAAGACTTTGGCGAAAGTTCATATTATAAGGAATCTCTTGCAAACGGCCTATAGTCGGCATAAGTCTTATGCCAATCATAGGAGAAGGGATTTGGAGTTTGAAGAAGGTGATAAAGTGTATTTGAAGATTTCGCCTATGAAAGGGGTGGTCAGATTTGGCAAGAAAGGGAAGTTGAGTCCTCGTTATGTGGGTCCCTATGAAATCTTGCAAAGAGTTGGTAAAGTTGCTTATGAATTGAAACTTCCTAGTGAATTGGCTTCGGTTCATCCGGTTTTCCATGTTTACATGCTTAAGAAGTGTATCGGTGATCCCGAGTCTTCTTCCTATTGGGGGTCTTGGTATCAAAGATAATCTCTCTTATGAGGAAGTTCTGGTTCAAATTCTTGATAGGCATGTAAACAAGTTAAGGTTTAAGGAGGTGGTTTCTGTAAAGGTGTTATGGAAGAATCACCTAGTTGAGGGTGCAACATGGGAGGCCGAGACCGACATGAAGTCCCGTTACCCTCATTTATTTGATAACTAAGGTTAGTAGTTCTTACTAATAATGAAAATAATGATTAAAAATTGAAGTTTCTTGATTTTTGGTGAAGTTTTACAAAATGTGCAATTTTTGATATTGTTACAGTGAAACATGCCTAATTAACTTGAAAATTGTCAATTTTGTTCTTTGGCTTGTTTGAGTTATGTTGTACATTTTGATATGGTGAGTCTTTATGAAATGATATGTAGCATGTTTATAAGTTTAACTTTGGCATAATTGACTCATAAATGTTATGTTGAGCTCTTGTTGTTGTGAGAAGGATATTTCCTCATAATGTATTGTTGAGCCTTATGTGTGGTAATTGATGTTTTTGAATTGCCTTGTGTAAGTTATATGGTTGATGTTGTTATGTATTGTTGTTGGTTGCGCTGCTAGTCTTGAGTCTATTCCTTCCTTCTAAAGATTTTTAGTGTCATTCGGGGACCAATGTTCATAAGGTGGGGTGGGTGGGGGGATAATGTAACACTTCGAAAATCCAAGACATGTTCTAGAGACTAACATAAGTGTCCTAAGGTTTAGACACTGTTTTAATGTCCATTTTAATGAATATAAGTCATTTAGGAAGTCTAGAAACCAAAACGTCCAAGAACGTCCATGACGTCCGCAAAGTAGTTCTAGGAGGTACTAGCGTGCCTTAGCCTATTAGACTAGATTTTAGAAGTTGGAAAATGATTAAAATTGGTGGAAGGGTGTCTAACATGTGTTTACGGTGATTCATGGTCAAAACGTCCAGGTACGACTCCCCAAGGACCAACCAAGGGCCCTTGAGGAGGACCCTTGCGTTTTGAGTCAAACACTTCCTGGGCAGTGTGCAACCACGAAAGGGGATCGATGGGGCGTCGATGCCATAAGTCGACCAAAACTTAGCAATTCATTGAAGGGGATCTTTTTCACACTCTCTGAACTCATCGACGGCTGCGCATCATGGAAGGAGGATTGACACACGAGGCGTCGACGGGGTCTCGTGGGTTAGTGACCTGTTTTTACTGCTCGATTTTAGTTGGGTTAATTTATTTAAATAGGGGATTAAATAATTATTTAGGGGTTTATGGAAGCCTAATTAAGTTAATTAACACCCCATATAAAGACCCCAACCCCATTAGACTAATCACAACTCACAAAGCAAAACTCTCTTCCTTCTCGCTTCTTTCTCTCTCTATTGGAAGACACTTTGGAGACCAAGCTAGGGGAGGGTTTTGGGGGCTATAAAGGGACGATTTCACCATAAATTCTTCATCAAACATTAAGGTATGAGATCTAATTCAACTTTGAGACCTCTTTCATCAAAGGATTCCTTCGAAATTAATTTCCAAAGTTGAGTTTTTAAGTGGGTTTTCATCCAATACGAAATTGATGTTATGAATTGATTTGTTTATGATTTATTTTGTATATTATGAATAGATTAACATGTACTTCAACTCAATTATGGTATATCTTGATGGTTTGGTCTAGTTTGTTAAAGATGACCCTTATCCCTTAACCGTAGGTTTTGATCTTGATATGAATAAGGTTATATTGGTTCAATTGACTTGGTTATTGGTTGAATTACTACTAAATGATGCTGTTAAACTAATCATGAATGAATTAGGGTGATTTGTGGTCTTTCATGCTAGTTATTGAGAAGATGATTTAGGTTATGAAGTATGTGGTGAATTGACCTAAGTATCTTGTCTTAAGCTATGATCTAGTATTGAATTATGATGTAATGATTCTTCTAGCCTTGTAATCATGTTGGTTATTGATTTATGATGATGTATACCCAAATTGGGTTAATTTGAGGGTTTATAGTAAGAACTTGATGATGAACTATGAAGGAGACTTGGTAAGTCTTATGATCCCTATCCTTTACTTCAAATTATGGTTAATTGTTATTAAGTCATAATGTTGTATTGGAGTATGCCTTGTATTAGTATTGATAGGGTGGTATGATGTTGAATTGAAATGTCTTGATTATGATTTTGTGGTGTTGGTTAAGATGTAAATGTTATATGAATGGTGAATGGTTTACCAATGTGCCTTATTATGATATGAGAATGTTAATTTGCTAACCTCACCTATATGAATTGTAATGAAAGGAAAATACTCATGCAAATTTTTATTGATCTATGATGAAGATGATATTATACAAGGGTTAGACCCTATGACCTACAATAAGCTATCATTATTAATAAATACATTAAAGACATTTCAAAAAGGGACTCTAGCTTAGCACCGAGTGAACTAGAGTGAGGAGTGTCCCTTCCCACATAGGGAAGGCAGGATCACTAATGTACTCTTGAGATTGGAGACTACAATGCATGTAGCATAAAGAGGGTCCCAACTATATCTCCTAGTTCTTGATCTATGTTGCCTCCATAGGAATACTAGCTAGTGGATCTACGTAGTTGCTATGTTCATGTTTTGGTACTACCTTGGCAAGTAGTCCGCCTTCTTTCAGTGTAGGGTTCCATGACACCAGATTCCACATTAGCTCATGTGGTTTTTGTCGGTTAGGGAAAGATGTTCTTAAACGGTAAAATGAATTAAAGGAATGAACTGTAACTAAGGTGACCTAAGGGGTTTAGCTTAGTCTAGGTAGGGGTATGGGACTCTACCTAAACATTGCACTAGTTAGCCTTGAAGGGAGTCTTAGGAGGATATTCTTATGTTTGAATATGCTTATAATGCTATATGACATGTATATGATGAACTTGTACATTGTTGATACTATATGTTGATTGGTGTCATTTATGAATATGTGATGGTCTATATTGGTAAAGTATGATGTTATGTACTCTTAAATATTATGATATGTGAAGTAGGATGTTGGTGATGATTCTTATTGGGTTACTTGATTGAGTAAGGTTATGGGGCTTTGCTTGGTCATTGCACATGTTGACTTGATAGTGGTTCATGGTTAATTGTCTTGATTTGAATATGTTAAATGTACTCTTATTCCTGCTTGTTGCTAATATTACTTGATGATAGAGTTACTTGAATATGTATTCAACTATATGCTATGCATGTTGACTTGACTAGACTTGATGTTGTTGTTCTTGTGATGTACATGCCTATGACTTAATGAACATGCATTATTTGTTGGTATTGTCTTGTTGAATGTGCATAAATGTTTTACATGAAAAGTGCATACTTTATGAAATGTCCCTTTTCTTAGCATGTTTTCATAGTAGGGTGTGCATATGGTCTCATACTTAGTACAAGTGGCGTACTAACCCCATTTCTTCCTTTTCCCCAACATTTTAGGTTCCGGGCGTTGAAGTGCTTTGAAGACAACTTGAAGAAGGCTTGGATCTCTTATTCATACAAGTAGGGTAGATCCTCACTTTCCGAGGGCGATGCCACTATCTAGCTAATGGAATTGTTATGAGTTTAAGACTTTTATGTTTCTTTCTTTTCAATTGAGTACCAAACATTTGTATGACCTATATGTGGTCTTATTGAATTGATGTATGGGCTAGGCCCAATTTGATAAACTCTTATTAGATGGTTATGAGATGAGACGACTATAAGGACTATAATATATTTTATATACTTATGTGCTATAAATGTAGAAAACTAAGTAATCTTCTTATACGAAGGGTCTATGTATACTCGATATATATATATATATATATATATATATATATATTATGTGTATATAGAGATCTATGTAAACCTCTGAGTAGAAGTAATGAAAAGTTTTAAGTTTTCCTCTAAATTTGACCTATGAATGTAATGATGTAAGCTAAGAGGCTAGTCTTAGTCCTCAAAGAGGACGCCGACGCCGGTTACGTCTAGGGGCTATTCCGGGATGTGACACTTAAGTCCAGTGATGCCCCATAACTCAAGCGCGTAGGTCCATACATAGTATTTGGAGGCTTGGCCTCCATTGAGGAGGCTCTGACCAAAACCCCTAGCCAACAGGATGGACCGTAACCCCACCTACTATCAGTAGGTGGGGCTACTAAGTCAACACTATTTGCTTTCTTGGGTTCATCCAAGCCGAGGGTGCTTTGATAAATTCCACCCTAGGCTAATTAATTGCATCGACTATTATTTAGTGAATGTTAAGGTATTTTAAGAGTATTAGATAAATTAACTCTCATTTAGACTTGAACATCAAAATCAAACCCTTCACTCCATATAGGTTCTCTCTAGAACACCATTGTACTAACACTATCTTCTTCATTTTTTACTACAAAGTGTACGTTGTGGTGACTGAACGATCCTTCCTAGATTTAAGTGCTTGGATGTTCTATTCCAAAGTCTTGGTATGTCCTCAAGCATTACAGGACTTATCTTAGGAGTTTCATTAAATTCATGTAATTGACTTCTAGTACTTTTCTTTCAATTGTAAAGGGTCGTGTCCCTGTGATGTACATACATTTCTAAGTTTTCTATGTTGTGACTTATTTTTCCATAGTTTTAATAAACGAGTTTCTGATTGTTGACTTTTTTGCGAAATTTTTTAATTTCACACTATTTTTATGCTTGTGTGATGAATGAATGCTAAGAGCTTGTATAAGATCTCTTTGAGGTCGAGTACACCGTGTTAAAATCTGGGGGTGCTCTGAGGTCATGACAAAACTTGGTATTAGAGAGTAAGGTTTTGGAAATGGTCTCTAGGTTAAAAGTCTCACAAATCACGTCTGGTAGAGTCTTATTCATCAGTGTGAGTCGCGACACATCAATGAGCGAGAGGCTATATGGCGTTAGAACTTAAACCTCTTTCAGATTATTCAAGTCATACCATAGAGTTGAGTCCTATAAGTTTACTTTTCCTAATCCTTCTCTTTTGTTTATAGGATAGCAATCGAGAAGAAGAACCGTTAGGAGAGTTGAAGAAGAGATTGCCAATGAGGGAGTTCCTTCCCAAAGTCACCAAGAAGGACAAGCTCTTCAAGGTTAAAAAGTTCCAATAGCCCCGACTTAGGAGGAATTTAGGGCTACTATGCTATTGATAACGGAAGCCATGATGACTGAATCTCAAGGCATCACAACTCAAGCTCATGCTATAACAACCTAAGCAAATAGGGAGGATGTGCCAAGAGTGAATGCCAATGAGGGTACTATGGCATCTAGGTTGAGATACTTTGTGAGGATGAATCCTCCAAATTTCCTAGTTTTTAAGGTTGGAGAGGATCCCGAAGAGTTTTTGGATGAGGTGTATAAGGTAGTTAGTTCTATGGGAGTACCTTCTAGGGATAAAGAGGAGTTGACTTCTTATCAATTGAAAGATGTTGCTCAAATTTAGTTTACCCAATGGAAGGATAATAAGCTATTTTAAGTGGGTCCTTTAGAATGGAAAGAGTTTAAAAAGCATTCCTTGGTAAGTACTTTCCCCGAGAGAAGAGGGAGGTGAAAGTTTAGGATCTTATAAACCTTAGGCAAGGTAGCATGAGTGTGCACGACTACTCCTTGAAGTTCACTCAATTTTCTAACTATGCCCCTTAATTGGTGTCAAACCCTAAAGATGAGATGACACTACTAAAACTCTGGATTTAGCGACAGAAATTTTTTGTTGCTAAACCCACTTAGCGACGAATTGGCAACTGATTTTTGTTAGCAACGAGCATAAAAGCAACAAACTAGTGACGATGTTCGTCGCTAAATGAAGTTTTTTAGTAGTTTGAGTAGGTTTTTGATCGGGATTTCCACCTAGTTAAGCAAGAGTATCATTTGGCAATGCTTCATGAGGACATGAATATCTATAGACTTATGGTGCATGCACAATCCATGGAAGCGGCTAGGTTTGAAGCAAACAATAAGGAGTTAAAGAGGTCTAGATTCAATGAACCAAGTCAACCTAAGTCTAAAAATTGGTTTTACAACAAAGATACCCATACGGTGAACAAAGATAAGGTGTTTAACTCTAATTCTCAAGGAGAAAATGGAGGTGGTTCTTCATTTCAGAGACCTAAATGTGCCAAGGGTGGAAAGCAACATTTGGGTATGTGTCTTGCCGGTATGGATGGTTGCTTTGGGTGTGGTAATAAGGGTAATAAGGTGAGATATTGTCCAACACTCATTAAAAAAATAAGGCAGGCCAAGCAATCTTCTCATGATGGCCCAAATCTTGATACTCAAAGAAAACTCGTTTCTCTGCTCTTCAAGTCAAGTAGGTCAAGGGGGCTAATCTGGGTGAATGTTCCAGTAAGAAATAATTTCTCCTTGTATTAATATGTATGGATAATTTTTATGATGCGTTCCTTTAGATGAGTTTTCTCTTGAGTGTAGGATAACATGTTGAAGAGTAAGGTCATGCGAGTATCAGTGTCTTATCTTTCTACTCCTATTAAAGCTTGAGACCAACAGTTTGTAGTACCTTATTCATGTTGTGCAGTCATGTATACGATTATGAGTTGCATGTTATTCTTATTATATGCATGTTCTTGATGATGTAATGTTGAAATTATAAGATTAGTAGATACTCGATAGTTTTCTCATGTTAGTGTGAATCTAGTATGATTTGCTTACTTGCCTCATGAATTCAAATGTTGATCATGACTATGTGTGCTTTTTAAAGAAATTGTATATTTGTCTTTATATTGTAATGAGCATAATGTCATTAGGAAAAAGAAGTTCCTCCAATGAAATGAAGAATATGAACTTTTGATGCACAATGAGTTGTAGATGTATTTCTTACTTTCTTGTTGTGTTTTAAGCTTGTTGATGTGAAATTTATGTTTTATCCTAGTTGTATTCTCTTATATTTATGTTATATGCTTGGTTGATGACTGCCAATCTTGTTTCATTACACTTGATGTGTTTTAAGAGACATTCGAGGACGAATATTCCCATGTGGGGGATATTGTAATAACCCTATAAATGAAGTAGGACGAACTAGAGCTTCACATATCTTTTATTAGTTTGTAACTTTTATAAATGATAAGAACTAGCTTTTAAAGTTTTGTTTAAAGAGTTTTGAGGACGAAAATCAAGGAACGACCAAGATGTTCGGAAACTAGTCTTTTGGTGGTAATGTGTTCTAGTGTGTTTTCAATGGATTGGTGTGTTGTTCGGAGTATAAAACTTATAGAAGAGACTCTGGTACTTAAGTTGGCATGTGTAGGGGTTAAACGTCCGGTACAATCCCCCCAACGGCTACCCTAAGTGTCCTTGAGGAGGACCCTAAGTTTAGACCCCAAGCTTCCAAAAGTTGATGAGTTACGTCCTAGACTTACGCCTCTTAAGTCAAGTGATGCCCCATAAGTGAAGGGAGTAGATCCATAGTTAGCATGTCCAGTCTAGGCCTACATTGAGGAGGCTCTGACCAAAACCACGAGCCAGCAAGACGGCCCGTAACCACCTACTGTCTGTAGGTAGGGCTCGTAAGGCATCACTGGTTTGCTGTCTTGTGTTCGACCAAGCCAAGGGTTGTTTGGTAAATTCAATACTTGGATAATTAAATTCATGGACGGTTATTTTATGTATTTTTAGTTATTATAAGAGTATTATTTCAATTAAACCATCATTTAGACTTGAACATCAAAATTAAACTATTTCCTCCCATAAGGTTCTCTCTAGAATACCATTGAACGTGTAGGTCAAATTTAAGTAAGGAGAGAGGATTTCAAGTGCTTTATTCTTCCATTTTAGTGGGCCTTCAAATAGTGAGGTATGGTGATCCTCCATACTTGGTTAAACTATCATTCAAGGAGTCCAATCAAAGGTTTTACAAAATGTTTAATGATCAAGAATCCCAAATTCTATTCTAAGCATGTGTTCATTGGTAAAGTTTTTTCAAAGCCATTGTATTGATGATTTAATATTTGATTACTTGTATTTAAGATGATTTAATATGAAGTTACTTGAAGAACCCACGATCTCCCTAAACTCCTAAATTGTCTTATGAAGTGGGTTTCGTGATTATGATTGCATTTGATGGGATTATACTTTGATTGAATTGTGTTGTTGGTTTATATTTTTATCTATACCTATTGATAGTGAATTTCTGAAAACTGAGTAACAGTGATCATGGCATTGGAGAGGGGTAAGTTTACCTAACTTCTTGACTATAGTAGAATTGTTCTTGTATTAGCTTGATACACTTAGGTGGAGGTGATTTCTTCTTGCATGTATTATGATCATATACTTGAAGGCATTAGATGATTTAGTGAAATATTGTCATGATGTATATGTATGGAGGTGTATTATGATGGTTATGCATGTGGTTCTTAAAGGTACAATAATTACTAGTGTATAATATTAATGTGAAGTATATTTGTTTGTGGATTATGATGAATGTAGTATGATCATGTTTAAAAGATAATGTTATGAATAATGGTGGTTATTTGAAGGGATCTTCTCACATATGCAGAAACACACATGAGTGAATGAAGGAATGAAGCTAATTAAGTAATGAATGTGAGTCTATTGAAAGGTTTTCTCAATTGTAATTTAATGAATGAATGAGGGAAATTAGATGGATGATCTATCGTTAGTTGAGGCAGGGTGTCTAGTAACAATATAAATATTCTTAAGAGTATTCAAATTAATGAACAAATGATAGTTTGGGATGGATACCCTGACGTCTGTTGAGCGGGGTATTTAGTAGCAATCCCCTAACCTATAATTCATGAATGTATTGAAAATCTAATACTCCGTGGGGATAATTCTAAGCACCGAGAGGCTATGAAAGAGATGAGTGTTCTCCAATGAGTTCAGGTGGGGGTACTTAGTAGAAATCTCTTGAGATGAATACCCTCGCTTTCGTTTCGGCGGGGTATCTTGAAGCAAACTCCCTATCTCATAACTATATGCCCGCATAGGTCAAGTAGGGATACCATGTCAATCTATCATGGTCGATGTAAGTTAAGACTTACCCCCACAATAAGAATTAATGAACTATGGTTTCCCTTGGCTGTACTACTTGGTATGGGTGGTGGTATGGGATGCCATCTATGCATTGATCAAGTAGACATTTGTTGGAGGTCATGGTGGGTTCCCGATGATAATAATAAATGAGTGGGTTTGTATACTATGTTAGTGAAGCATGTTGAACTTATTTCTAATGAGTAATGAAGGTGCTATGACTTGTTTAATGTGATGTGCCTAGTCTACGATGACTTCATAGAAGCACATAGTGTGAGTAGTAGTACGGGATGCTACTTGCATACTGCACTAGTGTAAGTTGGATTTCTCTAGGGTGATGATTCCTATGTTAAGGTGGTGTCTTATAATGTGCTTATGTCATTATGAATGTATATGGTTGAATCTCTAACAACCGGGAGCACCCCCAGAAGTTACACGGCGTACTCGACCTCTCAGAGGTCTTGTACAAGCCTTTTAGATTTCATTCATTACATAGATATGAAATGTAGTGTGAAATTACAACTTTTCCCGACATAACTAATAAGAAACTCTTTCATAAAATTTATAGGAACGAAGTCTCATAATCACAAGTCAACTTAGACATGTCTAAACATCATAGGTTCACGACCCTTTACATTGAAAAAAACATACTAAGTCTTATAAGAAAGAAATTAAAAGAAACATAGTTCATGTACTCGAACATATGAGGAAATACCAATCTTGAGAGAACTATATTTCCCAAGCTTCATCTTCTAAGAACCTTCATTTGCTTTCCACCAATACTTTTAGAATATAGAAGAATATAGAGTTAGTACACACATTGTACTAAGTATGGCAATATACAAATACATGCTTAAAGAGGACATTTTAGTTGAAACATACTTTTCATGCTATTTTAGTAAAACCTTCATCAATCAAGTTTACAAAGCGTCATACAATTCGTCATTTCACATACAAATAATACTTCCATAAATCTCACATTTAGCCACATTCATTAAGTAGTCCATTTATCCTTTTGACCTTCCTATCCAAAGTTATCGTAAGACTCACCTCGGTATGCCATGAAGAGATCGCCCATACAACCTCTTCAATACACACCTAAGTGATCCTTAAGACTACCAAAGATAAGCATAATTCATTTCCACTCAACAAGTCGACATTCATTATTTGAGATACTAGAGGAAACATACATGCATTTAAGGACTTCACATAAAGACCCTCCTCTAAGACACCCCCAAGTTACACTAGTGCAATGTGAAGGTAGCATCTCATACTACTACTCCCGCCTTAGTGCTCCTTATGAATCACCCTAGACTAGGCACATCACATCCAAATTATTTACATAACTTTCATCAACATTAGACATAAGATCAATATGCTTCATTTGCATTGGACAAATGGTTAACTTACTTCATTAACATCATATAGTAACCCATTCATACATTTTCATATAAGGACACACCAAGACTCGCTCCAAATGTCTACTTGTGCATTGGATAAATGACGTCCCATTCCACCACCTACCCTAAGTAATACAACTTTTAGAAGAGTTAGTTCATTACATTCATTTGTGGGGGCTAGTTATAACCGACATAGACCATGGGAGCTAGACATGGAAACCCGGTATTAACCCCAACTGGATGAGGGATCCCTACTTGCGTAAGGTAGGGTCATTCTCTTTTAGCCTTTACATTGATCTACAATAGTAGACCTATGTGGACACATAGTTAAGGGATAAGGAGGTACATTGATACAACATCTCTACTCACGAAGAGTATCCACCCTTTCTTCAAATCCTCTCGGTGATAAGCATAGCTCCCCCACAGATTCTTAAACATTCATTACATTTATTAGCTATAGGTTAACAGATTGCTACTAAGTAGTACATCTCTTACGAAGTGTGCCCATCTTTAGAGTTTACTTTTGAATACTACATCTCAAATCACGAAGAGTATCCAACGTCCAACCATTCTATGGAAAGCTCTTGGGAATAGTGAGGCTGCCACTAAACACTTCATCTCAACTCACGAAGAGTGTCCACCCCAAAATCCCCCTTTTCAGTCACTAGAGTTCTTAGGAATGTTAAGGTTTGTACTAGACACTCATCTCTACTCAAGAATAGTGTCTACCCTAAAATCCCCCCACTTTCATTCATTAATTCATTGTGTGTATGTGAGTAAATATGAGAAAAAATAACCACCATTATTCATAACATTTACTTCTAAGCATGATCATACTACATTCATCATAATTCACACACTATCATGCTTCACATTCACATTATACTTCATTTAGACATAGTATCTTCAAGACGCACATTATCAACTTCATAAGACATCTCATGCATATACATCATAACATCACTTTAATTCACATTCAATGCCTTCAAGGCCATAATAACAATTCACATACATATTCATATATATCAAGTAAATACCTCCACCATAATTGGACTATACCACTCGAGATCAATTCAATAAGAACTAGACAACATAGAACAACTTACCCATCATCCAAGCCTTAACACCTTTTCTCAATTCTCCAATAATTCATCATAATAAGGAATAAATGGCAGTATATAATCAAAATACATCATAAAAAAAACACAACTCTAACATTGTCTAATCATATTCATCAAATCCAATTCATAAGTCCCAATTTGAGAATTTGTATGATCATGTGTACATTGAGTTTTTTATTATAAACCAATCAGTTTACATTGAAAACATCCTAATCCATCCATTAAAACCTTTTCATGCAACAACCCATGCTTAGTATTCAAAGTAGAAGAATTTAGGAATTTGAAACCCTTTTTGAAAAGACTTTGGATTGGCTCCTTAAATGAGAGAGGAATCAAGGATGAACTACCATACCTTATTTGATAGAAAGTAGACGAAATTAGGGTTGAAACATGAAGAATTTTGATATCTTCCTTGGAGATTCAAAGCTTCATCAATGAAGGTTTTCGGAGAAAGAGTTTGGAGAGCTTTTGTTTTGATAGGTGAATTGGGGTTTAGTGACTCAATAACCGTCCATAAACAATACTCAAAGTACCCAAAATACCCCTACACTAATTGGACACTTTAACCAAGTCTATTTTGACTTTAAAATGACACGACCAAATCATGGACATTGCTACGCGTCGCGGGACACCTTCATATATTGGTTGTGGAATTAATTTCAAGACAGAATGGTCTGTGACAAGACCGCTTCGCAAAGTGACATTTTTGCCTTTTTAGTTGCAACTGTGTGACGCGCAGGCATTGCCACAATCAGGTTGTTTTGGCAGCCTTCTTGCCACGCCTTGGGTCCTCCTGAAGAACCCTTTGGTTGGTCCTTGGGGAGTCGTTCCCGGATATTTTTACCATAGGCATGTCCCTCTAGGAACTAGGGTAATCCCACTTGTTGTTTACTCCAAAAAACAAATAAAACTTGCACAACAAACAAGGACACACTAGCACACACAAGGCTAGTTTCCGAACGTCTTGGTCGTTGTTCGACGTTCGACTTTCAAACTCTTCCAACTGACTTCTATAGCTATAATTAATCATTTTAACACCTTATTAACTCATGAAAACATGATGTACTCTAGCTTGTCCTATTTCATTTTGAAGGTCATTACAATCTCCCCACTTAGAAAAACATTCGTCCTAGAATGACACTAAACACCTTCAAGGATTAAAAGACTCAACTAGAAGCTCACAACACACAACAACATGGATACAACATTCAAAGTCAATGCACCAAACTTACAAAGAACACCAACTTCACATCATTATGCACTCTAAGCAAAACAAGCAATTTGGAACTATTTCCACAATTTATAGTGCACACATACTTCATCATTTTCATTGGATTATGGAAGAACTAACTTCTCCGACTTTAGACATTCTCATCATTTCACTATAAGACTCAACATGCAATACCATTCAAATCACACATTGTCATAATAAACATAACAACTCATAAGGCAATTAATCAAATATCATCAGATACCCATTGACATGAGAAATATAGATTAACTACCAATCTTCCTATGTAGCTATGATATCATCAAGAGCATGCAAAACATTATACTAAAAATGGCACTGATAACATAAGGATACATGCAACTCTTACTCATATGCAAGACTCCAAAACATAACAAAACTACTAAGAATTTTTATCTCAAGCTTGAGTAAGAATAGAAGGAAAAGATAAGGATATCAAACACCTTACTACTAAACTCATTCTCCCTCACTTAGGGTAAACCCATGTAAGAACATGTCAAAACAACTATAAGGAACTATGACTTATTGAGGCCTTTATTTAGGATTAGCTCTTTTGTTAGTTTGTAGCATATACAAACGGTTCTTCTTTTCAGTATTGGAATCCGGACCATCTTGAGGATCTTGGTTGGTCTGTCCCTTTTGCCTAGAGGACCGGGAAATCCCTCATCTTATGTCCCCTATTACAACATCCAAAACAACCATCCGTATCGTCAAGACACTTACCCAAGTGTTTCTTCCCAACTGTAGTTCACCTAGCCCTCTCAAAAGTAGAGCCACCTCCATTCCTTTCTTGAGAACTCTAGTTGGTAACCCTATCCTTGCTCACCATAGAGGAATCTTAATTTTCAAGCCTCTTCTTAGACTTAGGTTGACTTGGTTCATATGACCTACCCCTCTTCCTATCTCTATTCATCTTCCTAAGATTGGACTCTTCAATTTGTTGAGAATACACCATGAGTCTAGAAATATCCATATCATGATGGAGCATTGCATTATGACACTATTCTTCAACCAAACTAGAGATCCCCATCACAAACATATTCATCGTAGCCCTAGAGTTCGCTACCAAGGTTGGGGCATACTTAGAGAGTTAGGTGAACTTGAGAGAATACTCCTTCACACTCATTCTTCCTTGAAAAAGGTTCATGAATTCCACTAAATTTTTCTCCCTAAACTATATGTGTAAAAACCTATCAAGAAAGGCCATCTTAATCACTCCCAAATCTACTAGTCCTGCCCTTATAGGTCTCTCATCCCTCCATTGCTCAAACCACACTTGTGCCACATCCTTTAGTTGGTAAGCTACTAGTTCCGATTTCTCTCTAGGGGTCACTCTCATAGCATCTACCACCTTGAATACCTCATTTATGAAGCCTTGTTGATATTAATCCACCTTAGTCCGTCAAAAGTAGGAGGAGTCATTTTTATGAAATCCCAAATTCTAGAAGCAGGAGTACTTGCATTGGGGTTCACTTGAGGTCAAACCCTAGGTTAGCTTGGGGCGTAACATGATTAGTGACGACTTGAGAATTAGGTGACATGAGTTGGGTCAAAGTTTGAAAATCAGCTCTTGTATCCACATTAGACATATCCCCTTCAACATAGGAAGCTTGAGGACCTTGGGGGACTTGAGGGGGAACCTCCTCATTCACATTCTCTTACTTAGGTATAGGGACTTGCTCACCCCGGGGAAGAACTCCCTCATTAACTACCCCTTCCTCCACTCTTCTTGCGGTTATCCTTCTTGTATTCACATCCTATAAACACAAGAGAAGATATTAGGAAGAGACACTTATAGACTCAACTCTATGGCACGACACAAGAGTAATGAAGAAAGTGAAACTTCTATCGTCCTATAGCCTCTCTCACATAGGTGTGTTGCGACTCACACTGATGAACAAGACTTTAATAGACGTGCCTTGTGAGATTTTTGACCTTATGCTCTTATACCAAGTTTGTAACGACCGGGGATCACCCCAGAAGTTACACTGGTACGACCTCTCGGAGGTCTTGTACAAGCCTTTTAGCTTTCATTCATTACATAGGTATGAAAAGTAGTGCGGAATTAAAACTTTTCACAATATAACTAATAAGAAACTCTTTAATAACACGAATAGAGCAAAATCTCATCATCACAAGCTAACTTAGACACATCTTAACATCATAGGGTCACAACCCTTTACATTGATAGAAACATACTATGTCTTAAAAGAAAGAATCTAAAGGAAACATAGTTCATGTCTTTGGACATATGAGGACATACCAATCTTGAGAGAATTTCTAGTTCCCAAGCTTCACCTTCTAAGAAACTTCACTTGCTTTCCACATATACTTTTCGAATATAGAAGAATATGGAGTTAGTACACACATTGTACTAAGTATGGCAATATGAAAAAACTTGCTTAAAGATGACTTTTTAGTTGAAACATGCTTTTCATGCTATTTTAGTAAAACCTACATGAATCAAGTTTACAAAGCATCTTACAAGTCATCATTTCAGATATTAGTAATACTTCCATAAATCTCACATTTAGTCATATTTATCAAGTAATACATTTATAATTTAGACCTTTCTATCCAAAGTTATCCTTAGACTCACCCAGGTAAGACATGAAGAGACCACCCATACAACATATTCAATACACATCTAAGTGATCCTTAAGACTGTGAAAGATAAGCATACTTCATTTCAACTCAAAAAGTCAACATTCATTACTAAAGAAACTAAAGGAAACGTACATGCATTTAAGCAATTCACATAAAGACCCTCCTCTAAGACAACCCCCATGTTACAATATTGCAATGTGAAGGTAGAATCCCATGCTACTACTCCCACCTTAGTGCTCCTTAGGAATCACCCTAGATTAGGCACATCACATACAAATCATTTACATAACTTTAATCAGCATTAGACATAATATCAACATACTTAATTTTCATTGGATACATGGTGAACTTAATTCATTAACATCATATAGTAACCCATTCATACATTTTCATATAAGGACACACCAAGACTCCCTTCAAATGTCTAGTTGTGAAGTGGATAGATGACGTCCCATTCCACCACCTACCCTAAGTATTAACCCTTAAGAAGACTTAGATCATTACAATCATTTGTGGGGGATAAGTATATATTAGAACACCTTTCACAGAACCACCATTATTCCTAAAATTGACTTCTAAACATGATCATGCTACATTCATCATAATTCACACTATCGTGCTTCACATTGACAATATACTTCATTTAGACATAGTATCTTCAAGACGCACATTCTCAACTTCATAAGACATTTCATGAATAAACCTCATAACATAACTTTACTTCACATCCAATGCCTTCAAGACCATAATCACAATTCACACAAACACACACACACACACACACATATATATATATATATATATGTATTCATTTACATAAAGTAAACACCTCCACCATAAGGGGACCATACCACTCAAGATCAATTCAATAAGAGCTAGACAATTTAGATCAACTTACCCTTCATCCAAGCCTTGACAACCTTTTCTCAATTTTCCAGTAATTCATCATAATAATGCATAAATGAAAGTATATAATCACAATAAAACATAAGAAAGACACAACTATAACATTGTCTAATCATATTCATCAAACCCAATTCATAAGTCAAAATTTGAGAATTTGCATGATCATGGATCCATTGAGTTTTTTTAATCATAAAACTATTAATTTACATTGAAAACATCATAATCCATCCATTATTCCTTTTCATGCAAGAACCCATGCTTAGAATTCAAAATAAAAGAATTTAGGAATTTGAAACACTTTCTGAAAAGCCTTTGGATTGGCTCATTGAACGAGAGAGGAATCAAGGATGAACTACCATACCTTATTTGATAGAAAGCCCACGAAATTAGGGTTGAAACTTGAAGAATTTTGACCTTCTTCCTTGGAGCTTAAAAGCTTCATCAAAGCTTCAAGGAGTTTGGAGAGCATTTGTCTTGAACTTGAGGTTTTTTTTGTAGGTGAGTTGGGGTTTAAAGTGTAAATAACACCAAAATTACCCAAAATACCCATACACTTATTGGACCTTTTAACCAAGTCTAATTTTACTTTAAAACAACGCGACCAAATCTAGGACATGGCTGCGCGTCTCGGGGACACCTTCATATCTTGGTTCTGGAATTAATTTTGAGACAGAATGGTTCGTGACAGGCCCGCGTCAAAAGCGACATTTTTTCCTTTTAAGTGGCAGTTGTGCGACATGGATGCAGTGCCACAATCAGGCTGTTTTGGAAGCCTTCTTGCCATGCCTTGGGTCCTCTTCAAGGAACTTTTGGTTGGTTCTTGGGGATTCGTTCACAGACATTTTTACCCTAGGCATGTCCCTCTAGGTACTAGGGTTATCCCATTCATTTTAGACTCCAAACAACACCTAAATACATGCACAAAATACAAGGACATACTAGCACACACATATGGCTAGTTTCCAAATGTGTTGGTCGTTCTTCGACGTTCAACTTTCAAACTCTTCAAAATGACATCTAAAGCTATTATTCATCATTTTAACACCTAATTAACTCATGAAACACATAGTAGGATCTAGCTTGTTTTATTTCATTTTGAGGGTCGTTACAGAGTCGATAAAGGTTGCATGAGAATTTACCTTTAGTGACCTTAAGGTGGTGCTTTGGTATGGATAGTGGTATGGGACACTATCCACACATTGCACTAAGTGTCACTTGAGGGTTGATTGGGGTGAGGATTTAAGGTAAGAAGAAGGTAATGGGTTATATGTATTAAATATGTTTCAAATGTGATAAATAGCTTCATATGTTATTATGATTGATTTATATGCCTTGTAAATAGTGTTGATTTTGATTTTACTAAAATGACTAAATGCATGACTTTAAACTAAATGTCCCCTTTCTAGCATGTTTTGCATGGTCATCATACTTAGTGCATATTTGTACTAACACCATATTCTTAATGTTATTACTACAAAGTGTAGGTTGTGATTACTAAAGGATCCGTCCTTGATTGAAGTGCTAGGATTTTCTACACCCAAGTCTTTATATNAAATTTCTAGAAGTGTGGGGAGGACGATGTATCACCACATATGCTCATAATGGTGGTTGTCGTAAGAGAATCTCCCACATAAATTATAGTACTTTATTATATAAGTAAAGTTGAATTTGTTAATGCGTTTTCTTTAACGAACTAAGTTGTTTTCAACTGTTTTAAAAACTTTCATTATATTGCATGTGTATTTTTTTTTATATTGAGTTGAGTACCCAAAGTCGAATATCATGTCTTTTTGTTGAGTATCTAATATTTGAGTTGAGTTATCTTATTTCCTTGAGTTAAGTTGAGTTGAGTGAGTTGGGAAGAGGTAAGTATATTTTTTCTTTATCAATTTGAAGCTTATGCTTATGCTTTAGAATTCCTCTTACATGCTCGAAGATTCGACATACTGAGCCATTTCGCCTGTATCTTATAATGATGCAGATAGAGGTATTAAGGATGATCAATAGGAGATTCGTTGATATATCCGAGTGTCAGATTTAGCTATGGTGAGCCTCCTTAATTTCGGAGGTCTACATCTACTATTCTATTTGGTTAGGATATCGTTGTTCTTGTCCTGACTTCCATCTTTATTAGTTAGTGGCTTCATATATCGACGTTAAAGTTTCAGAACTCTATTTATTTATTTTTATTAAATGTTTTGAAGACTTAAGTTGCCTATATTATGGAGAGTTGAATAATATATTATTTTATTCATAGTTTTTCATTTTAGTTAAAGCTTTACATTTTAGTATATGAATTTTTTTATTCAGTTTTATGCTTTGTGCGCTTAAGTTTGCGTTCCGCTTGTAATGAACTAGGATGAGGGTTCACTTGGGCACCAGCAATGGTTCTTGAGTGTCGATCACGTCCAAGGTGTAGGTATTGGTCGTGACACTTTCCCTCTTTTATACTGACTTATATATTTTGTATTGGATTAGTAAATTCTTTTGTCTTAAGACCTTCTATATTTAGTAGCTCATGTATAGGTGATACCAAGTCTAGGATTGGTTGTTGTGTTATTTGTATCTTCTTTTGTGTATTTGTTGAAAGTAATAATTTACAATGTGATCCATTAGTTTATTTTTCTTCTCTTAATGATGTTCATCTTATTATAAATATATTATTATCTTTCAGAAGTTTTACTTTGGTTTATGCTTTTCCACTTGGAGGGTTATAATGGACACCATTATGACTTGATCTTTTGTTCGTGACAATGTGGTATTAGAGCACTTGGTTCACCAGTTTCACAGTTAAAGGATAAGTTCCTATTAGAATCTGGTGGATCGATGACATGAAGTCCTTATCCAATATTTGAGAGGCTATAAAACATTCTTAGAGATACTTCATTGTTTCATGGTTCTTATCATGCATTGATGGTTATACCAATGTCTAAAGTTTGTTTCATTTGTTTTTGAGATGGCTAAGACGAGTGTGGGTGAGCGAAATCCTTCTTAAAATACTGGTGGAGCCATAGCTAGGGGTACATGTTAAGGAAGACATAGAGATCAAGAGAGAACACGAGCAACAATACCAGAACGAGACCACGAGAGAGTATTTAAACAAGAGCTTAAAGTAGATGTTAAGTATGTCCAGCATTAGCAAAATGGTACAAAGCCAGCCCAGGCTCCAGTAGAGTTTGTGGACACCCCAATACATCAGGATACTTTTCCTAGAATCCTCTAATTTAAGTAAGGTATGTCATATAATAATATTATACGTAACACTTCAGCTGGACACCAATTCAGAGATGGGGCAAAAACATCACCTCTAATAGGTACATTGTGTATCTATACCCCAATGACATATCATATTGTACTAACCCCTTTGTTAGTGGCTTAGCCTCTTCTGACCTTTTCTCCACATATGGCTCTTAGGCCACCAATGTAGTATAAGGAGCATAAAATCTTGGGATGATCCATCTAATGGGTCCTCCCTGGTTCTCTGGATCTGCACACAGAAATCTTAATGAGTTTCTGCTCAATTATGAGTAGAGGTTGTATAACATCAGATTGGTGGAGTCTCAAAGGGTTTGATTATACCACCTTCTAGTTCGAAGGATCAGTGAAACCGAAGAATATCTTATCTTAGGAAAGACTAGCTAGATCACATTTTATGAGTTGGATTTAGTTCTCTGAGGCTTTCTTAAAAAATATCTATCTCTCTGGAGGGAGCGGTTATGAGATGAGTTTAGTGACTTGACTTAGGGATCACTTTATAGTTGTAGAAATTGAGGAATGGTTCCATGAGTTTTCTAGGAAAATATATATGTTGATGCCGACAAAGCCCTAGTGTCTAGGTGTGTATTAGGAGTCTCATGTCCACTGTGGATGGATGCATAGTAGATGGTAGCATAAAGTTGCTCTTTCCTTCCTACAGTTGACCATGCATAAAAATTGAGGGGACTCGTGGTGAGACTGATGGAAGTACCCACAAAAGTCCCCGCATAAGGGTGGTTTCATTATGGCAAAGTCCCGTGGTAGGGGGTTCCCGAGCAGAGGCTACACGTAACTGTTTCAGCCTTCCAGGCCATTTTATGAAATTTTATAGAATACAAATGGTAGCACTGTAGGTTTTAGTCGTCAGATGGTTCAGGCACTTGTTGAGGCTTCTCGGGGTGTACATTTGTTTTATTTATGATGTGTTGGTCTGTCAGGTTCAGTCGAGTCGTCTTAGAAGGGTAATACTGGTATAGGTTGCTACGAGTGTGGTGTAGTGTTTCACTTTTCCTGATAGTGTCCTACGACATTCATCGTAGGAGGAAGGGTCAGTAGAGTCAACAAAGTTAGACGAGTCAAAAAGGTCACCCCAAGTCTCTAGTTTAGGGTACTAGGGATTGTCCCTTAAAGTATTAGTGGTGTTCATCAAGCATGAAGAGCATGTGGTTAAGAGAGACACGATCTTATGTATGCCTTCACGGGGAGGCTAGAGGTAAAGACATCAGATGTGGTTACATCACATATAGAGTCTCCAACTCCCATCAGCCTGCTTATCATTTATTTGATCTGGGGTCTACATTTTCATATGTGGTTGCCTATAATTCTCCATAGTTAGGGTTATCTTATGAGTCGGTGTATCTACCTATGCTTGTAGCTACTCCTATATGTTTTTTTTAGTAAATTGAGTTATCGATCTTCTGTGGTGACTATCCGCGGTATGATACTTTGGTAGACCTTATTGTGTTGTACGTAGTAGATTTTGACTTTATTTGAGGCATGGATTGGTTGTCTCTCTATCATCCAGTCCTAGATTGCTTCTCTAATATTGTTACTTTGTGCATGCCTGGTATCCTCCACTTGTGTGGGCCAATTCTGATGATTATTTTCTGAGTGTGTTAATCTCTTTTCTAATAGCGCGATGGATGGTATAGAAGGTGTAACAACCCTAAAAATGACTATGCTAAGTAATGTCTAACGTATCTAGATTGCCTAGATTAGATCGGGTTCACACGAATTGATGCGCATAGAACCAGACCTCTGAACCTCTGCAACAACAAGGACAACTAACTTGGTGAGTTAGTTGAGCTAGGAAAGGTTGGGTCCAGCCATGTAGGGCACCCGAATATGAAGATTTACCCGGATGAGTCTTAACCAGACTTAAAAAGGGGTAATCTTATGTTTGGAGGGTCTGCGGGTAAAATGGTCTTTTCCAGGCTAAGGTTAGTATTGTAATTACCCTAAATATTTAATTAATTAATTAATTAATGTGGTTTAGGGGCAATTCGGGTAGAGGTTTCCGAATTTGACCCTTTAAGCAAAATCTAGCTTCACCCGGGTTCGAGCCTTGGTGAAAGCAAGGATTAAATTGATTTAATTTTACTAAGTGAATTAGTTGAATTAATTAATATTTAAAAAGCTGATTTAAGTAAGGGAAAAATCAGATTTATAATAAAAAAATAATAATAATAAAATTAATAAATAATGAGGAGTCCTAGTTTGACTTAGTCTCCACCTAACTCTCCTAATCCTAATCATAATCCTAATCCTCTCATTCTCACGTCTCTCACTCTAATTCTCACATTTTTTATCATTAAAATAACTGAAAATAATAGTTCTTAACTCTTCAAGAACTTACACACAAAAACTCAAATGAAAAACTAAGCTAAAAACGAAAATCAACAACAAGTTCATGATGGGATTGTGCTTGAAGTTTCGGTGGTGAGGCTTGGTTTCATGGTGAATTGGAAGCATTTAAACAAGTTTCGAACGACATTAAGGTATGTATTTTATTCACTCTTGGTCCCTTTCCCAAGATACCCTTAAGGTTCAGTTTAAATCGCGATTTAAAGACTAAGGTTGTCCCCGTTGCATGCCCCTGTCATTAGCTCCTTTGAACGATTCAAAGCATGCGTTGTTATGTCTTCTGGTAGATAATGTTATGTCTGGTTGTGATTATGTGTTGAATGTGTGGTAAGAAATCATGTAAAGGATGAAAAATATATTCCGGAAAAGTGCATTAAGTGGACTGTTTGAGCATGTGTGTGCTGAAAATTTGACTATGTTTGCTGCCTGAAATTTGTATGTTAAATGTTGTGTTTTGCGTGTGTAAAAATGCTAAAAACGTGATGTTCATAAAAGGTTAAGGTGGTTGACTTAATGTCACTCAAAATGCTACAAAAAAATCAACAAAAGAATGAGAGAAAAATGGATTGGAAGTGCTGGAAATTTGTAGTCTCGGCCAAAATGACTAATTTTTAAAAAAATTTAAAAAATTATGAGGTCACTGGGAATTTAACCCAAGACCTCACCAAATAAATTACATAAAAATTTCATAAAAAAAATGAAAGGAAAAATAAATGTGGAGAGTGGGGATTGAACTCCCAACCTCTTGAATGGATGAGAGATTTAGGAGAAAAATAAAGGAGAAAAATAAATGTGGAGAGTGGGGATTGAACCCCAACCTCTTGAATGGATGAGAGAGTTAGGAGAAAAATAAAGGAAAAAATAAATGTGGAGAGTGGGGATTGAACCTCCAACCTCTTGAATGGATGAGAGAGTTAGGAGAAAAATAAATGTGGAGAGTGAGGATTGAACCCCCAACCTCTTGAATGGATGAGAGAGTTAGAAGAAAAATAAAGGAGAAAAATAAATGTGGAGAGTGGGGATTGAACCCCAACCTCTTGAATGGATGAGAGAGTTATGAGAAAAATAAAGGAGAAAAATAAATGTGGGGTGTGGGGATTGAACCCACAACCTCTTGAATAGATGAGAGAGTTAGGAGGAAAATAAAGGAGAAATATAAAATGAGGTGAATGGAGATCGAACCCACAACCTCTTGGATAGGTGAGAAAGTTAAAAGATAAATAAAGAGAAAAAGAATGAGCTTTTGGGGGATTGGTCCCACAATCTCCATGCCTTGGACGAAAAATTGAGGAGAAAAAGAAAGGAAATATTATGGGGTTGATGGGGATCGAACAAGGGTCCCTCAATTTTGAAAAATGCAATCACCAAGTTTAAAGTAAGATTAAGTGTTGCCCAAGGGTTTCAAAATCGGGTCCCCTTGCCCAATTCCGTATTGATACATAATTCATACGTAAGCAATTATTTAATGAATGCTGCCTCTAAAGATCGAAATCAATATCGTGGCATACCTACAAGATGCATAAGTCTTGTACCACATAATATTGGGTAAATATGAATCACTTAGATACACTATGAATAAAGCCTCATGACTTGTATGTGTGGACTCATAAATCTAGCATACATTTAAAAAGTAAGTGAACCTAAGATATTATGTGATGAGATAATGAAACCCCAGGGGTCAAGTAAGAGTGTGACACACACTAAAGAGCCAAGTGCATTGGTTACGATGAAATGAACATTCACGTAAAGTGGTGAGTAATTATGAAGAGTAAATGTGCTAAAGTTAAAGAATGGGTGACAACATGATAAGAGGCTAATGTGAAAGATGAGAGCAATCTCAAATGAGCCTAAGTAAATGTTACCAAAACGTACTCACCTATGAGAGTGTAAAGTTAATGAAGAGACCAGTCTCTATGAACACTAATGAAAGTATTGAAGTTAATGCATACTTAATACTAATGATGAGATGAGAAATCATCTAATGAGCTATGATGTCCTCATGCTAGAAGCCAGCTTCCATGATGTATGAGTTGAATGTAATGGAACTTTATACTGAGCACCGATAGGCTAGCTATGAGCGGTGATGCCTTCCTTCGTGAAGGGCGGAGGTTCACGTAACTCTCATGAGATGAGACTGTCCGGCATGCCGGGTATGGGTCTCCTTATATCTCCTAGTCTTTAAACCTATACTGCCAATATAGGGATCTAGCAGGGTTCGATTCCCTATATACGCTAGCATGTTTTGGTTCACTTTGGCCGGTGATTCCACCTTTTTGGTGTGGGGATACACACTGGATTTCATGATGCTCACATGATCTATGTCGGTTAAGGTTAAAGTTCCCAAAGAAAGAATGAGGCCAGCCTCAAATGATGCACATAATGAAATGAACGATACAAAGGTGTTAGGATAGGATAATCAAGAGGTGAGCTAGACTTAAGTAATGACACTAGGTTATTTTGTCATTGCACAGCAAACCCGATGAGAGTCTTAAACTACATCCTAGGTATGACTAGTGATTGCACTAGTATATGAATGAATGAAAATGAAGTACGTATGAATGAATGAAGCAGACTCTGTGTTTGTTAAAAAGGCTCCCTAGTTGAGGTCCCATATGTTGAGCCTCATTTTGGGAAGTCCTAATGTCAAGTCCATGATTCCAAGGTCTCATGGCATATGAAAGAATGATGTGAACTACGTGATATGATATGTGCAATACGTTATGTGCTGCTTGCAAAATGATAAGTATGATGATGCATGTTACTCTCATGGCATGACTTTCCTAATCCAAATTTCAAGTCCACTGACTTTCCTAATCCAAATTTGGCAAGTCCACTGACTTTCTAATCCAAATTTGGCAAGTCCACTGACTTGACTTTCCATAAATCATGTTGTTAGGAAAGAGCTATTCTTACTCATGCATGTCCTTGGTGTGTGCTTGCATATACCCATACTTAGTACAAGTGTGTACTAATCCCATACAATATATACTTTTAGGTGCAGGCACAGGTGGACGTTAGAGCTTACAGTACGACGTTGCAGCTATCCGGACGTGGAGCATTCATCCGGATTTGGTAGGCCCTCATGCTTTCGAGGACGCTTGCCCATTATATTCTAGCTTAGATATAGGTTTGAGTTAGTGGAGTATGTTCCACTAGCGTTTCTTTCTCATTTTATTTCAGATATTGTATTGGTGCCATTTTGGAAAGTACACACTTAATGCAGTATTGAACTATTTCTTTCATTTGATGATCTTAATATTAGATGGTTGATTGTGAACGTTTATTAGTTTAAGTAGAATGTCTTATATGAATATTAAGTAACAAAAAATTCAAATTTTCCGCTAAAGTTAACCTAGATGAAGTAACGATGACGTATGTAGGCTTGTCTGCGACCTCTAAGAGGTCAACGCCGCCGGTCTCGTCTGGGGTCTAGACTCCGGTCGTGACAAAGTTGGTATCAGAGAGTTAGGTTAAATTTCGAGTATAATAAGTTCACATCAACCACATTGAGTAGTTTCTAAGTGATGGTAGTGAAGTGCACCAGTATCCAGAATTAGAGACTGCATGATGCGTAGGAAAATTTCCCTTCTTCTACTCTTTATCATGCTATCTAGAGCTTTGACACTTTGTGTCATTCTAAGTATCTAACTTCCTTCTTGTGTGCACGCGTAGAAGAATACACACAAGAATTAGGATGGCCAAGTGGTCTAAGGCGCCAGACTCAAGATCTGGCCTTCCCAAGAAGGGGCAGTGATAGAAATGCCCAGCGTGAACGAAAGACGTTTGATAAGAGTGGTTGTTCGCATGGAGGTGAGTGCATGGTAGGTTCTAAAGCCTGCTATGAGTATTGATGAAGAGGAGAAGGCTAAGTTGCTTCTTACTAGCTCAAAGATATGGCTTATTATGGATTCTTCATAAATGCTAGACTACCATAGACTATCGAACAGGGTAGTAAGGTTAAGTTTCCGAATAAGTTAGAGTTAAAATGAATTCATGTTTGCATGTCATGTTGCTGTTTTTGTATAGCGTGGACATGATTTTTGTGTTGCATGAGTTGTGAGGTGCATCAAGTTAAGTGCGATTGAGAAGGAAGTTCCTCAATCTCAAATATGAAGCTTCAGATAAGCTTGAGTAATATGCATTATCCAGAGTAAGTGTGAAACAGAAATTCACAAAGAGTAAAGTCTCAAGTATGTTAAGATATCTTCAAAATCACCCTCTTTATTTTAAAATGATGTTAGTGTCATTCGGGGACGAATGTTCCTAAGGGGGGATAATGTAACAACCCTAAAAATGACTATGCTAAGTAATGTCTAACGTATCTAGAATGCCTAGATTAGATCGGGTTCACACGAATTGATGCGCGTAGAACCAGACCTCTGAACCTCTGCAACAACAAGCCAACTAACTTGGTGAGTTAGTTGAGCTAGGAAAGGTTGGGTCCCGAATATGAAGATTTACCCGGATGAGTCTTAACCAGACTTAAAAAGGGTAATCTTAAGTTTGGAGGGTCTAGGGGTAAAATGGTCTTTTCCAGGCTAAGGGTAGTATTGTAATTACCCTAAATATTTAATTAATTAATTAATTAATATGGTGGAGGGGCAATTCGGGTAGAGGTTGCCGAATTTGACCCTTTAAGCAAAATCTAGCTTCACCCGGGTTCGAGCCTTGGTGGAAGCAAGGATTAAATTGATTTAATTTTATTAAGTGAATTAGTTGAATTAATTAATATTTAAAAAGCTGATTTAAGTAAGGGAAAATCAGATTTTATATAAAAATAATAATAATAAAATTAATAAATAATGAGGAGTCCTAGTTTGACTTAGTCTCCACCTAACTCTCCTAATCCTAATCCTAATCCTAATCCTCTCATTCTCACGTCTCTCACTCTCATTCTCACATTTTTTATCATTAAAATAACTGAAAATAATAGTTCTTCACTCTTGAAGAACTTACACACAAAAACTCAAACGAAAAACTAAGCTAAAAACGAAAATCAACAACAAGTTCTTGACGGGATTGTGCTTGAAGTTTCGGTGGTGAGGCTTGGTTTCATGGTAAATTGGCAGCATTTAAACAAGTTTTGAACGACATTAAGGTATGGGTTTTCTTCTCTCTTGGTCCCTTTCCCAAGAGACCCTTAAGGTTCAGTTTAAATCGCGATTGAAAGACTAAGGTTGTCCCCGTTGCATGCCCCTGTCATTAGCTCCTTTGAACGATTCAAAGCATGCGTTGGTATGTCTTCTGGTAGATAATGTTAGGTCTGGTTGTGATTATGTGTTGAATGTGTGGTAAGAAATCATGTAAAGGATGAAAAATATATTCCGGAAAAGTGCATTAAGTGGACTGTTTTGAGCATGTGTGTGCTGAAAATTTGACTATGTTTGCTGCCTGAAATTTGTATGTTAAAATGTTGTGTTTTGCGTGTGTAAAAATGCTAAAAACGTGATGTTAATAAAGGTTAAGGTGGCTGACTGAATGTCACTCAAAATCTACAAAAAAATCAACAAAAGAATGAGAGAAAAATGGATTGGAAGAGTAGTCTCGGCCAAAAATGACTAATTTTAAAAAATTTAAAAATTGTGAGGTCATTGGGAATTGAACCAAGACCTCACCAAATGTAAATTACATAAAAATTTCTTGAAAAAAAATGAAAGGAAAAATAAATGTGGAGAGTGGGGATTGAACCCAACCTCTTGAATGGATGAGAGATTAGGAGAAAAATAAAGGAGAAAAATAAATGTGGAGAGTGGGGATTGAACCCCCAACCTCTTGAATGGATGAGAGAGTTAGGAGAAAAATAAAGGAAAAAATAAATGTGGAGAGTGGGGATTGAACCCCCAACCTCTTGAATGGATGAGAGAGTTAGGAGAAAAATAAAGGAGAAAAATAAATGTGAGAGTGGGATTGAACCCCCAACCTCTTGAATGGATGAGAGAGTTAGGAGAAAAATAAATGAGAAAAATAAATGTGGAGAGTGGGGATTGAACCCCAACCTCTTGAATGGCTGAGAGAGTTAGGAGAAAAATAAGGAGAAAAATAAATGTGGAGTGTGGGGATTGAACCCACAACCTCTTGAATAGATGAGAGAGTTAGGAGGAAAATAAAGGAGAAAATAAAGGAGAAATATAAATGAAGTGAATGGATTGAACCCACAACCTCTTGGATAGGTGAGAAAGTTAAAAGATAAATTAAGAGAAAAAGAATGAGCTTGTGGGGGATTGTCCCACAATCTCCATGCCTTGGACGAAAAATAGAGGAGAAAAAGAAGAGAAATATTATGGGGCTGATGGGATCGAACTAGGGTCCCTCAAATCTGAAAAATGCAATCACAAGTTTAAAGTAAGATTAAGTGTTGCCCAAGGGTTTCGAAATCGGGTCCCCTTGCCCAATTCCGTATTGATACATAAGTCATACGTAACAATTATTTAATGAATGCTGCCTCTAAAGATCGAAATCAATATCTTGGCATACTACAAGATGCATAAGTCTTGTACCACATAATCTTGGGTAAATATGAATCACTTAGATACACTATGAATGAAGCCTCATGGCTTGTATGTGTGGACTCATAAATCTAGCATACATTTAAAAAGTAAGTGAACCTAAGATGTTATGTGATGAGATAATGAAACCCCAGGGGTCAAGTAAGAGTGTGACAACACTAAAGAGCCAAGTGCATTGGCATACGATGAAATGAACATTCACGTAAAGTGGTGAGTAATTATGAAGAGTAAATGTGCTAAAGTTAAAGAATGTGGTGACAACATGATAAGAGGCTAATGTGAAAGATGAGAGCATCTCAAATGAGCCTAAGTAAATGTTACCAAAACGTACTCACCTATGAGATGTAAAGTAATGAAGAGACATCTCTATGAACACTCTAATGAAAGTATTGAAGTTAATGCATACTTAATACTAATGATGAGATGAGAAATCATCTAATGAGCTATGATGTCCTCATCTAGAAGCCAGCTTCCATGATGTATGAGTTGAATGTAATGAACTTATACTGAGCACCGATAGGCTAGCTATGAGCGGTGATGCCTTCCTTCGGAAGGGCGGAGGTTCACGTAACTCTCATGAGATGAGACTGTCCGGCATGCCGGGTATGGGTCTCCTTATATCTCCTAGTCTTTGAACCTATACTACCAATATAAAGATCTAGCAGGGTTCGACTCCCTATATACGCTAGAATGTTTTGGTTCACTTAGGCCGGTAATTCCACCTCTTTTTGGTGTGGGGATTACACACTGGATTTCATGATGCTCACATGATCTATGTTGGTTAAGGTTAAAGTTTCCAAAGAAAGAACGAGGCCAGCCTCAAATGATGCACATAATGAAATGAACGATACCAAAGGTGTTAGGATAGGATAATCAAGAGGTGAGCTAGACTTAAGTAATGACACTAGGTTATTCTGGGTCATTGCACAACAAACCTGATGAGAGTCTTAAACTACATCCTAGGTATGACTAGTGATTGCACTAGTATATGAATGAATGAAATTGAAGTAGGTATGAATGAATGAAGCAGACTCTGTGTTTGCTAAAGAAGGCTCCCTAGTTGAGGTCCCATATGTTGAGCCGTCATTTTGGGAAGTCCTAATGTCAAGTCCATGATTCCAAGGTCTCATGGCATATGAAGGAATGATGTGAACTACGTGATATGATATGTGCAATACGTTATGTATTGATTGCAAAATGATAAGTATGATGATGCATGTTACTCTCATGGCATGACTTTCCTAATCCAAATTTTTCAAGTCCACTGACTTTCCTAATCCAAATTTGGCAAGTCTACTGACTTTCTTAATCCAAATTTGGCAAATCCACTGACTTGACTTTCCATAAATCATGTTGTTAGGAAATAGCTATTCTTACTCATGCATGTCCTTGGTGTGTGCTTGCATATACCCATACTTAGTACAAGTGTGTACTAATTCCATACAATATATACTTTTAGGTGCAGGCACAGGTGGACGTTAGAGCTTACAGTACGACGTTGCAGCTATCCGGACGTGGAGCATTCATCCAGATTTGGTAGGCCCTCACGCTTTCGAGGACGCTTGCCCATTATATTCTAGCTTAGATATAGGTTTGAGTTAGTGGAGTATGTTCCACTAGCGTTTCTTTCTCATTTTATTTCAGACATTGTATTGGTGCCATTTTGGCAAGTACACACTTAATGCAGTATTGAACTATTTCTTTCATTTGATGATCTTAATATTAGATGGTTGATTGTGAACGTTTATGAGTTTAAGTAGAATGTCTATATGAATGTTAAGTAACAAAAAGTTCAAATTTTCCGCTAAAATTAACCTAGATGAAGTAACGATGACGTATGTAGGCTTGTCTGCGACCTCTGAGAGGTCAACGACGCCGGTCTCGTCTGGGGTCTAGACTCCGATCGTGAAAAAGTTGGTATCAGATCGTTAGTTAAATTTCGAGTATAATAAGTTCACATCAACCACATTGAGTAGTTTCTAAGTCATGGTAGTGAAGTGCACCACTATCCAGAATTAGAGACTGCATGATGCGTAGAAAAATTTCCCTTCTTCTACTCTTTATCGCTATGTAGAGCTATGACACTTTGTGTCATTCTAAGTATCTAACTTCCTTCTTGTGTGCACGCGTAGAAGAATACACACAAGAATTAGGATGTCCAAGTGGTCTAAGGCGCCAGACTCAACATCTGGCCTTCCCAAGAAGGGGCAGTGATAGAAATGCCCAGCGTGAACGAAAGACGTTTGATAAGAGTGGTTGTTCGCATGGAGGTGAGTGCATGGTAGGTTCTAAAGCCTGCTATGAGTATTGATGAAGAGGAGAAGGCTAAGTTTGCTTCTTACTAGCTCAAAGATATGGCTTATGTATGGATTTCTTCATAAATGCTAGACTACCATAGACTATCGAGACAGGGTAGTAAGGTTAAGTTTCCGAATAAGTTAGAGTTAAAATGAATTCATGTTTGCATGTCATGTTGCTGTTTTTGTATAGCGTGGACATGATTTTTGTGTTGCATGAGTTGTGAGGTGCATCAAGTTAAGTGCGATTGAGAAGGAAGTTCCTCAATCTCAAATATGAAGCTTCAGATAAGCTTGAGTAATATGCATTATCCAGAGTAAGTGTGAAACAGAAATTCACAAAGAGTAAAGTCTCAAGTATGTTAAGATATCTTCAAAAATCACCCTCTTTATTTTAAAATGATGTTTAGTGTCATTCGGGGACGAATGTTCCTAAGGGGGGATAATGTAACAACCCTAAAAATGACTAAGCTAAGTAATGTCTAACGTATCTAGAATGCCTAGATTAGATCGGGTTCACACGAATTAATGCGCGTAGAACCAGACCTCTGAACCTCTGCAACAACAAGGCCAACTAACTTGGTGAGTTAGTTGAGCTAGGAAAGGTTGGGTCCAGCCATGTAGGGCACCCGAATATGAAGATTTACCCGGATGAGTCTTAACCAGACTTAAAAAGGGTAATCTTAAGTTTGGAGGGTCTAGGGGTAAAATGGTCTTTTCCAGGCTAAGGGTAGTATTTAATTACCCTAAATATTTAATTAATTAATTAATTAATATGGTGGAGGGCAATTCGGGTAGAGGTTGCCGAATTTGACCCTTTAAGCAAAATCTAGCTTCACCCGGGTTCGAGCCTTGGTGGAAGCAAGGATTAAATTGATTTAATTTTATTAAGTGAATTAGTTGAATTAATTAATATTTAAAAAGCTGATTTAAGTAAGGGAAAAATCAGATTTTTAATAAAAAATAATAATAATAAAATTAATAAATAATGAGGAGTCCTAGTTTGACTTAGTCTCCACCTAACTCTCCTAATCCTAATCCTAATCCTAATCCTCTCATTCTCACGTCTCTCACTCTCATTCTCACGTTTTTTATCATTAAAATAACTGAAAATAATAGTTCTTCACTCTTGAAGAACTTACACACAAAAACTCAAACGAAAAACTAAGCTAAAAACGAAAATCAACAACAAGTTCTTGACGGGATTGTGCTTGAAGTTTCGGTGGTGAGGCTTGGTTTCATGGTAAATTGGCAGCATTTAAACAAGTTTTGAACGACATTAAGGTATGGGTTTTCTTCTCTCTTGGTCCCTTTCCCAAGAGACCCTTAAGGTTCAGTTTAAATCGCGATTTAAAGACTAAGGTTGTCCCCGTTGCATGCCCCTGTCATTAGCTCCTTTGAACGATTCAAAGCATGCGTTGGTATGTCTTCTGGTAGATAATGTTAGGTCTGGTTGTGATTATGTGTTGAATGTGTGGTAAGAAATCATGTAAAGGATGAAAAATATATTCCGGAAAAGTGCATTAAGTGGACTGTTTTGAGCATGTGTGTGCTGAAAATTTGACTATGTTTGCTGCCTGAAATTTGTATGTTAAAAGTTGTGTTTTGCGTGTGTAAAAATGCTAAAAACGTGATGTTCATAAAAGGTTAAGGTGGCTGACTGAATGTCACTCAAAATACAAAAAATCAAAAAAAATGAGAGAAAAATGGATTGGAAGAGACCAAATTTCCAGCTTGCTGAAATTTGTAGTCTCGGCCAAAATGACTAATTTTAAAAAATTTAAAAATTGTGAGGTCATGGGAATTGAACCCAAGACCTCACCAAATGTAAATTACATAAAAATTTCATGAAAAAAAATGAAAGGAAAAATAAATGTGGAGAGTGGGGATTGAACCCAACCTCTTGAATGGATGAGAGAGTTAGGAGAAAAATAAATGTGGAGAGTGGGGATTGAACCCCCAACCTCTTGAATGGATGAGAGAGTTAGGAGAAAAATAAAGGAAAAATAAATGTGGAGAGTGGGATTGAACCCCCAACCTCTTGAATGGATGAGAGAGTTAGGAGAAAAATAAAGGAGAAAAATAAATGTGGAGAGTGGGATTGAACCCCAACCTCTTGAATGGATGAGAGAGTTAGGAGAAAAATAAAGGAAAAATAAATGTGGAGAGTGGGGATTGAACCCCAACCTCTTGAATGGATGAGAGAGTTAGGAGAAAAATAAGGAGAAAAATAAATGTGGAGTGTGGGGATTGAACCCACAACCTCTTGAATAGATGAGAGAGTTAGGAGGAAAATAAAGGAGAAAAAGAGAAATAAAATGAGGTGAATGGAAATTGAACCCACAACCTCTTGGATAGGTGAGAAAGTTAAAACATAAATTAAGAGAAAAAGAATGAGCTTGTGGGGGATTGGTCCCACAATCTCCATGCCTTGGACGAAAAATAGAGGAGAAAAAGAAAGGAAATATTATGGGGCTGATGGGGATCGAACAAGGGTCCCTCAAATCTGAAAAATGCAATCACAAAGTTTAAAGTAAGATTAAGTGTTGCCCAAGGGTTTCGAAATCGGGTCCCCTTGCCCAATTCCGTATTGATACATAAGTCATACGTAAACAATTATTTAATGAATGCTGCCTCTAAATCGAAATCAATATCTTGGCATACTACAAGATGCATAAGTCTTGTACCACATAATCTTGGGTAAATGAATCACTTAGATACACTATGAATGAAGCCTCATGGCTTGTATGTGTGGACTCATAAATCTAGCATACATTTAAAAAGTAAGTGAACCTAAGATGTTATGTGATGAGATAATGAAACCCCAGGGGTCAAGTAAGAGTGTGACAGACACTAAAGAGCCAAGTGCATTGGCATACGATGAAATGAACATTCACGTAAAGTGGTGAGTAATTATGAAGAGTAAATGTGCTAAAGTTAAAGAATGTGGTGACAACATGATAAGAGGCTAATGTGAA
The DNA here is from genome assembly GCA_022817965.1 of Solanum lycopersicoides. Taxonomy (NCBI): domain Eukaryota; kingdom Viridiplantae; phylum Streptophyta; class Magnoliopsida; order Solanales; family Solanaceae; genus Solanum; species Solanum lycopersicoides. Next base: position 40,438,887 of record CM040621.1, on the reverse strand, counting down.
AGATGAGAGCCATCTCAAATGAGCCTAAGTAAATGTTACCAAAACGTACTCACCTATGAGATTGTAAAGGTAATGAAGATATCAATCTCTATGAACACTCTAATGAAAGTATTAAAGTTAATGCATACTTAATACTAATGATGAGATGAGAAATTATCTAATGAGCTATGATGTCCTCATTCTAGAAGCCAGCTTCCATGATGTATGAGTTGAATAATGAACTTTATACTTGAGCACCGATAGGCTAGATATGAGCGGTGATGCCTTCCTTCGGAAGGGCGGAGGTTCACGTAACTCTCATGATGAGACTGTCCGGCATGCCGGGTATGGGTCTCCTTATATCTCTAGTCTTTAACCTATACTGCCAATATAAAGATCTAGCAGGGTTCACTCCCTATATACGCTAGATGTTTTGGTTCACTTTGGCCGGTGATTCCACCTCTTTTGGTGTGGGGATTACACACTGGATTTCATGATGCTCACATGATCTATGTCGGTTAAGTTAAAGTTTCCAAAGAAAGAATAGGCAGCCTCAAATGATGCACATAATGAAATGAACGATACCAAAGGTGTTAGGATAGGATAATCAAGAGGTGAGCTAGACTTAAGTAATGACACTAGGTTATTCTGGTCATTGCACAACAAACCCGATGAGAGTCTTAAACTACATCCTAGGTATGACTAGTGATTGCACTAGTATATGAATGAATGAAAATGAAGTACGTATGAATGAATGAAGCAGACTCTGTGTTTGCTAAAGAAGGCTCCCTAGTTGAGGTCCATATGTTGAGCCGTCATTTTGGGAAGTCCTAATGTCAAGTCCATGATTCCAAGGTCTCATGGCATATGAAGGAATGATGTGAACTACGTGATATGATATGTGCAATACGTTATGTGTGCTTGCAAAATGATAAGTATGATGATGCATGTTACTCTCATGGCATGACTTTCCTAATCCAAATTTTTCAAGTCCACTGACTTTCCTAATCCAAATTTGGCAAGTCCACTGACTTTCCTAATCCAAATTTGGCAAATCCACTGACTTGACTTTCCATAAATCATGTTGTTAGGAAAGAGATATTCTTACTCATGCATGTCCTTGGTGTGTGCTTGCATATACCCATACTTAGTACAAGTGTGTACTAATCCCATACAATATCTACTTTTAGGTGCAGGCACAGGTGGACGTTAGAGCTTACAGTACGACGTTGCAGCTATCCGGACGTGGAGCATTCATCCAGATTTGGTAGGCCCTCACGCTTTCGAGGACGCTTGCCCATTATATTCTAGCTTAGATATAGGTTTGAGTTAGTCGAGTATGTTCCACTAGCGTTTCTTTCTCATTTTTTTCAGACATTGTATTGGTGCCATTTTGGCAAGTAACACTTAATGCAGTATGAACTATTTCTTTCATTTGATGATCTTAATATTCTTAGATGGTTGATTTGTGAAACGTTTATGATTTAAGTAGAATGTCTTACATGAATGTTAAGTAACAAAAAGTTCAAATTTTCCGCTAAAATTAACC
>CM040621.1:40411445-40436703 GCA_022817965.1 Solanum lycopersicoides | reverse complement strand
TCAACAGATATATAATTGAATTAGCTTTTCATAGCCACCAACTTTGATAAAAATCAGAGCTCCGAGTAATAATTTATGCTCGGTTAGTAAGGCATGTCGACAGACCCAACATATGGACCGTCGATTGAACGACGGACCGCCTGTCAGGTCATGTCTGGTCCGACAACAATTACCCAGGGGTCTTTTAGTCTTTTCCCACTTTGTTTAAACCTTAATATCGTTATTTTGACCCTAAATAATCAGATTTTGTTAGTATAATCAGAAACATAACAAAACTTATCTAACTCAAAATCATTGATAAAAATTTAGAAAATTAGAAGAAAGAAAGGAGAAAAGTTGAAGAAGAACCCTAGTTCAAGACGCAACAAGTTTCAGCAGTTCCAGCACGAAATCTAAGTATTTTTCCGTGAATTTCATCACCATGTATGTGGATTTCACTAGTGATTTCCTTTCACCATTGGAACCCTAGTTTTCAGTCAGTTCTTGATTCTCTTATCATGATTAAACCTAGGGTTCCTAGAATTACAGCAGAACTTCATGATTTATTTAAAGTATACGTTCCAAATTAGATTATCATGTTATTACTCAGATTATCGCATGAGTTTTAGAACCATATCTTTGTATTTCTTTAGTTCTTGAATTACACATGCTAGGTTAGATATTTCAGTTACCTCAGATATACATGCCTCAGTTATTAATGCATCATTATCAGATTAAATGTTGCATTCTAAGTTTACATGTTCAGTTTTGAGCTATCCAGTATTTTACAGAATTTCAGACATAATCAGTTGACTACATAAATCAATGGGAGTAGCATAATACCGAGTTGTACTAGGGTTAAGCGTACCCAATTAGTCCCAGAAGTACTAGCCAAGTAGGTTGTAAGTCCCCTATGTGGGCAATCAGTTTAGTGATCACGCCAGCATGCCTTTATAGCTTTGCCAGGGTATATTGGTTCCTCTCGATGGGGCGTATACATCGGACTCCACATTTAGCTCATGTGATTTTATTATCAGTTATTAGTAGCTCCCACAGTTCAGTCAGACTTTCTTGCATTGACCAATTGTCAGTATATTCAGTATTCAGTTTTAGCATGTTATAAATTGGCCATTGCATTCAGTTAGCTAAGAATTCTCTATATCATGTTTAGATTGTTATACTTGCTTTTGTGCTTGTTCAGTTATGTTTTGTTTCAGCTTTATTCCATCCTACATGCTCAGTACCTTTCAAGTAATGACGCATACATGCGCTACATCTTCTCGTGATGTAGGTCCAGGTTCTCAGCATCCAGATCACGCATAGATCAATTTCCGATCTCCAGTTCATCAGATTCAGTGGTGAGTCCTCATTCTCCGAGGACAATAGACATGAGTTTAATTTCAGTCTTCAGTCATTTTAGCTGGGGCTTGTCCCAATATTTCTAGTCCAGTTTAGAGGCTTATTTCGGACATAGTTAGTTTCAGCTTAGCGTGGAGTTGATATTTTCTTTTGTATTAAACTCATCATTTTTCATATATCTCAGATTTAGCATATGGGTATTCCCCATCTTTTAATTTTAAGTATGATTTATCTTCTACAATAGTTTATTATTCTTTATTATGCTCATGATCATACCAGCAGGGTTAGCTTGGGATCACTTGTGGTCCTAGGTTTCGTGTCCGCGTCTCGGGGGTAGCTCGGGGCATGACAAAACTTGGTATCAGAGCACTAGGTTTAAGTTTCCTAGGATGTCTGAAAAGCCGCAATAAATAGAGTCCTTTTCATTGGTGTGAAGTGCACCACATCTAATAAGAGGGAAGCTAAGAAGTGTTTCAGGAAAACCTCACTTTGTTGTTACTATTATCGTGTGTAAGATATGATCTAATTCCATTCTAACTTGACGTTCTACGTTTCAGATCATGCCTCCTCATAGATCTAACGCTAGGAATGCGAACGCTAGGAATGCAAACGCAGCTCCTCCAGTCCCAGATCAAAAAGTCTCCAATGCTGAGTTCAGGAATGCCATACAGATGTTGGCTCAGAGTATGACCCACCAAGAACAATCGGGTTCATGCTCCTGTGAATGAAAATGGTGGATCAACAGCAGCAAGGGTCCATGACTTTGTTAGGATGAATTCGCCTAAATTCTTAGGATCACAGAATAATGAGGATCCTCAAAATTTCTTGGATGATATCAAGAAGATCTTTGAGGTAATGCAAGTCACTGGGAATGATCGGGTTGAGTTGACATCATACCAATTGAAGGATGTCGCTCATATCTGGTACTCTCAGTGGAAGGAAAATAGGGTTACAGATGCAACTCCTATCACTTAGGATTTTTTGGTTAGACTTTTCTGACAGGTTTTTCCCAATAGAGTTGAGAGAAGCAAAGGCTCAAGAATTCATGAACTTGAGGCAGGGAAACATGACGGTCCAAGAGTATGGGCTGAAGTTTAACCAACTCTCCAGGTATGCTCCTCACATGGTTGCTGAATCCAGGCCTCAGATGAATAAGTTCTTGTATGGAGTGTCAGATTTGGTGAAGACAGAGTGCAGAAATGCTATGTTGCTGGGAGATATGAACATCTCTAGGCTTATGACTCATGCTCAGCAGGTTGAGGGTGATAAGCTTAGGAACATGCCAAGGAGAATAAGAGGATAGGACTGGGAACTATGACTATTTCAACAGAAATTGGGGTGGAAATTGCTCGCAAAGTCAGCAAAAGTTTTCAGCTCCAGCCCTTCGTCAGCTAGTGTTCCATCCTCCAAGAACAGTATGACTAGAAGGTAGAGACCAGGTCTAAGTCTCAGGAAATGTTTCAGGCACCAAGACTTACCCACTTGCCCTATGTGTGGTAAGAACCATCTGGGCGAGTGTCTTGCAGAAAAAAAGGATGTTCTAGGTGCGGTTTGACTGGTCACAGGTTGAGGGATTGTCCTTCTAGACAGGTCAAAGAGGTGGTAATGGTAGAGCTCAGTCTACAATTTAGCAGCACCAACAAGTCGCCTGACTCAGCAGGGTAACTCATTGGATACAAGTGGCGGTCAGCGCCAAAACAGACTTTATGCTCTTCAGGCTGCCAGGATCAGAAAGGTTCTCCTGATGTAGTCACTGGTACGTTAAGTCTTTGACCTTGATGTTTATGCATTGTTAGATCTAGGGCTACTCTTTCTTTTGTAACCTTACATATAAGTACAATTCAGTTAGTCAGAACTCTCTCAGAACCTTTCTCAGTCTACTACCAGTCGGTGACCCAGTTATAGCTAGAGGTATACAGAAATTGCCCTGTCATAGTCTCAGAAAGTCACCTCAGCAGATCTTGTAGAGTTAGAAATGGTAGACTTCGATGTCATTCTAGGCATGGATTATTTACATTCATGTTATGCCTCAGTCGATTGTAGAACTAGGATTGTTCGTTTTTAGTTTCCAGACGAACCAATCTTAGAATGGAAGGGTAGTATCTTAGCGCCTATGGGTCGATTTATTTCTTACCTTAAGGGCAAAAAGATGATCTCTAAGGGTTATCTCTATCATCTAGTTCGAGTTAAGGATTCTAGCTATGAAACCCCAACTCTTGAGTGAGTTCCAGTTGTTAGTGAATTTCCAAAAGTGTTTCCAGAAGCTCTTCCCGGAGTTCCTCCCGAAAGGGATATCGACTTTGGAATTGATCTCCTTTGAGATACCCAGCCTATTTCTATTCCTCCTTTCAAAATGGCTCCAGCAGAGCTTAAGGAATTGAAAGAGCAGTTGAAAGACCTTCTAGATAAGGGTTTCATCAGACCTAGCATTTCATCATGGGGTGCACCAGTGTTGTTCATAAAGAGAAAGATGGTTCTCTGAGAATGTGTATTGACTATAGATAGTTGAACAAGCTCACAATCAAGAATAAGTATCCCATCCCCAGTATTGATAACTTGTTTGACCAACTTCAGGGTGCTAGTCATTTCTCAAAGATAGACCTCAGATCGGGTTATCATCAGCTCAGAGTCAGAGATAGTGACATTCCGAAAACAACCTTCAGAACTCGGTATGGTCATTACGAATTTGTAGTTATGTCATTTGGACTAACTAATGCTCCTGCAGCTTTCATGGATTTGATGAACTAAGTGTTCAAACAGTACTTGGACTTGTTCGTTATCGTCTTTATTGATGAAATCCTCATTTACTCTAGGAATGAGGAAGAACATGCAAGTCATTTGAGAGTTGTTCTGCACACTCTCAAAGATCGCCAGTTATTCGCTAAGTTTAGCAAATGTGAATTCTTGTTGCAATCTATTGCTTTTCTTGGTCATATTGTATCTAGCGAAGGGATCCGAGTGGATTCACAGAAGATAGAAGCAGTGAAACAATGACCCATACCTACCTCTGCTATCGATATCAGAAGTTTCTTAGGTCTAGCGGGTTATTACGGAAGGTTCGTGGAAGGATTTTCATCCATAGCTCACCGTTGACTAGGTTGAATCAAAAGATTGTCAAGTTTCAATGGTCAGATGATTGTGAGAAAATCTTTGCAGAATTGAAGACTAGATTGACTACAACTCATGTCTTGACTCTACCAGAGGGTTGAGATGGTTATGTAATCTATTGTAATGCATCCAGAGTTGTCCTAGGTTGTGTGTTGATGCAGCGAGATAAGGTCATAGCTTATGCATCTAGACAACTTAAGGTTCATGAGAAGAACTAGCCAACTCATGACCTCGAGCTTGCAGCTGTGGTGTTTGCACTTAAGATATGGAGACACTACTTGTATGGTGTTCATGTAGATGTGTTCACTGACCATAAGAGCCTTCAGTATGTATTCACCCAGAAAGATTTAAATCTTCGCCAGAGGAGATGGCTTGAGTTCCTTAAGGATTATGATATGAGTTTGCATTATCATCCTGGTAAGGCGAATTTAGTAGAAGATGCTCTTAGCATATTATCTATGGGTAGTGTAGCCTATGTTGAAGAAGAAAGAAAGGAGCTAGTGAAGGATGTTCACAGGCTTGCTCGCTTGGGAGTTCACCTTATGAGCATATCAGACAATGGTGTAACAGTTCAGAATGGGGCAGAATCTTCTTTTGTAGTGGAGGTTAAGAAAAATCAAGACAGTGATCCAATCTTGCTTGAACTAAAAGGTGCAGTCCACAATCAAAGAGTGGAGGTTTTCTCCTAAGGGGGAGATGGTGTACTTCGCTACCAAGGTAGATTGAGTGTTCCTGATGTGGGCGAGTTGAGACAACATATTCTTGCAGAAGCCCATAACTCCAGATATTCTATTCACCAAGGTGACACTAAGATGTACCGCGATCTGTGGGAAGTCTATTGGTGTAATGGCATGAAGAGGGACATAGCAGATTTTGTGAGTAAGTGCCTCAATTGTCAGCAAGTCAAGGTAGAACATCAGAAACCAGGGGGTATGACTCAAGAGATCGACATTCCTACTTGGAAGTGGGAAGTAATCAATATGGATTTCATCACAGGGTTACTGCATACTCGCAGACAACATGACTCCATTTGGGTGATAGTCGATAGGATGACCAAGTCTTTTCGCTTTTTGGTGGTCAAGACTACAGATTCGGCAGAAGACTATGCCAAGATTTACATTAATGAGATTGTGAGGTTACATGGGGTTCCTTTGTCTATCATCTCACATAGAGGTCCTCGGTTTACCTCTCATTTCTGGAAGTTATTTCAGAAGGGTCTTGGTACTCAAGTAACCTTAGCACAACATTTCATCCGCAGACGGATGGACAGGAAGAGCGTACATTCAGACCATAGAGTATATGTTGATAGCTTGTGTGATCGATTTGAAGGGTAGTTGGGATGATCACCTTCCTCTTATTGAGTTTGCCTACAACAGTAGCTACCATTCCAACATTCAGATGGCCACTTATGAAGCTTTGTATTGGCGTAGATGTAGATATACCGTTGGTTGGTTTGAAGTAGGTGAAGCAGCCTTGATAGGGCCAGATTCAGTCCTTTATGCTATGGAGAAAGTGCAAATCATTAGAGATAGACTTAAGACAGCCCAAAGTCGTCATAAATCCTATGCAGATGTAAGGAGAAGGGAACTAGAGTTCCAAGTTGATGATTGGGTTTTCCTGAAAGTGTCACCTATGAAAGGGGTGATGAGATTTGGCAAGAAAGGGAAGCTCAGTCCTAGATATGTAGGCCCTTACAAGATCTTGAAAAGGATTGGCAAGGTGGCATATGAGTTAGAGTTACCAGCAGACTTAGCAGCAGTGCATCCGGTCTTCCATATCTCACTCTTGAAGAAGTGTGTGGGTGACCTGACCTCTATAGTGCCATTAGAGTGTGTGGCGGTGAAGGATAGTCTTTCTTATGAGGATGTACCAGTTGAGATTCTTGACCGTCAGGGTAGAAGGTTGAGAAATAAAGAAGTCGCTTCAGCCAAGGTTTTGTGGAGGAGTCAGTCCGTAGAGGGAGCTACTTGGAAAGCAGTAACAGCCATGAAAGCCAAGTATCCTCACCTCTTTCCTTACGATTCCACTCCAGCTTGAGGTAACAGTTACTCATTAGTTTTCCATTCATTTATGCGTGAATTCAGTATTAGAATAATGTTCCCTCAGTTTGTACTTGCATATTCAACGTATTTTCATGTTCTCGGAACTCAATTCAGTCAGAAACTCAGTTCTCACTGTTTAGTAGTAGGGTTTGCAGATCTCTCCCTCTATTCCAGCTAGTTTAGTCTTCATTCAAGGATGAATGTTCCCAAGGGGGAGATAATGTAACACCCCTTATCCAAAACAGACCAAAAACCAGCTTTTCAGAAAAATCTGCAGGTGCAACCAACGTTGGCATCGATGGACCGTAGCCTGACCCACGGTCCGTCCTGCACATCCGTCGATGGGGTCAGAAACTCCAAAAAATCTCAGCGCAGGAAACTTGGTTAAGTTTTGGTCGACGGACAGACCTACGGTTCGTAGGTCAGACTACGGTCTGTAGTCTATGACCATCGATCGATACCCCCTTCATCCACTCTCTGAAAAGGACCACGGGTGACCAGCACGGTCCGTAGGTGGGAACTAGCTGCCAATTAGGAGGGAAATGCAGTAGGTTCAACTTCAAATGATCAAAACTCTTAGCACAAAATGAATTAGGTGTCCGATGACATATCAACAGATAGATAATTGAATTATCTTTCCATAGCCACCAATCTTGCTAAAATCAAAGCTCTGAGTAAACAATTATGCCCATTTTAGTAAAGGCATGTCGAACAGACCCAACCTATAGACCGAAACGACGGACCGTCGATGGAACGACGGACCGTCTATCCAGGTCGTCGTTTGGTCCGACATCAACTTACCCAGGGGTCTTTTGGTCTTTCGTTTAAACCTTAAGATACGTCGTTTTGACCCTAAATCATCAGATTTTAGTCAGTTTAAGCCTAGAAACATAACTAAAACTTACCTAAGTGAAAATCATTAATTAAAAGTTAGAAAATTAGAAGCAAGAAAGGAGAAAAAGCTCAAGAACCCTAGTTGAAGAACATAACAAGTTTCCATCAGTACCAGCCACAAAATCTAAGTAATTTTCCGTGAATTTCATCACCATGTATGTTGGATTTCACTAGTGGGTTCCTTTAACCCATTGGGTCCCTAGTTTTCAGTCACTTCTTGATTCTCTTATCATGATTAAACCTATGGTTCCTAGAATTATAGCAGAACTTCATGATTTAGTTAAAGTATACATTCCAAATTAGATTATTATGTTATTACTCAGATTATCGCATGAATTTTAGAACCCTAGCTTTGTATTTCTTTAGTTCTTGAATTACACATGCTAGGTCAGATATTTTAGTTACTTCAGATATACATGTCTCAATTATTAATGCATCATTATAAGATTAAATGTTGCATTCTAAGTTTGCATGTTTAGTTTTGAGCTATCGAGTATTTTATAGAATTTCAGACATAATCAGTTAATTACAGAAATCAACGGGAGTAGCATAATACCGAGTTGTACTAGGGTTCAACGTACCCAATTAGTCCCAGAACTACTAGCCAAGTAGGTTGTAAGTCCCCTATGTGGGCAATCAGTTTAGTGATCACGCCAGCATGCCTTTACACCTATGGCAAGGGTATATTGGTTCCTCTCGATGGGGCGTATACATCGGACTCCACATTTAGCTCATGTGGTTTTATTATCGTTTATTTGTAGCTCCCATAATTCAGTCAAACTCTCTTGCATTGACCAATTGTCAGTATATTCAGTATTCAGTTTCAGCATGTTATAAATTGGTCACTGCATTCAGTTAGCTCAGAATTCTCCATATCATGTTCAGGTTGTTATACTTGCTTTTGTGCTTGTTCAGTTATGTTTTGTTTCAGCTTTATTCTGTCCTACATGCTCAGTACCTTTCAAGTACTGACGCATACATGTGCTACATCTTCTCGTGATGTAGGTTTAGGTTCTCAGCATCCAGATCACGCATAGATCAATTTCCGATCTCCAGTTTAGCAGATTCTGTGGTGAGTCCTCATTCTTCGAGGACAACAGTCATGCGTTTAATTTCAGTCTTCAGTCATCTAGTTTCAGTTTTGCTAGATTTAGCTGGGGCTTGTCCCAGTATTTCTAGTCCAGTTTAGAGGCTTATTTCAGACATAGTTAGTTTCAGCTTAGCATTGAGTTGATATTTTCTTTGTATTAAACTCATCATTTTTCACATATCTCTGATTTAGCATGTGGGTATTCCCCATCTTTTTATTTTAAGTATGATTTAGCTTCCGCAACAGTTTATTATTCTTTAGTCTGCTCATGATCATGCCATCAGGGTTAGCTTGGGATCACTTGTGGTCCTAGGTTCCGTGTCTGCCTCTCAGGGGTAGCTCGGGGCATGACAATTTCAAAGTATTTTAAGTGTCGGATCGTGCTCGGATTTGTATCGCATTGCTGCCTAGCACGTCATTACAAACTAATTAAGACCCAAAGGTTAGTAATCGAACCCTCAGTCATTTAATCAAAATTTTACTCATTTAGATAATGATTGATAGTGCAAAATCTTTTCTAAGTCTCTGAGTTGATGAGATAGCATATACCGTCAATCATTAGTAGATATTTCCTGCCTGGTTTGTCAAATCCCTCTCGATTGTGCTTTGAGCTGCATTGTTATGTGTTGAGATTATGGAAATGCTATGGGTCTTTGTTAAAATTGATGTTGAAAAGGTTTTAATTGCATTATCATGGGTTGCGGGGTCGAATTGATAGAATGGAGTGAAACTAGGCACGTTGGGCTATTTGGCGAGGTGAGTGCATCTTGCCGAACTAATCGACAGTTTTCCTTAATGTCACCATTTATCCGTTGAATGAATACTTTATGTATTGGCTGATGTGTAACTTTCGGTCAGATTGAGTTACAAATATCACTTAGCGACTCGCCGAAAGATTCCTTGTTCGCCCTTTTTCTTCACCCATATATCATTTGTACATCTTTTTAATTAAGATCCTAACAGAATCAACACATTACAAATTATCTTGGAGAAGTGACTCTACAGTAAGAACCTCCGTTATTCCCTTTATAAATTACTGCCTAACTTGTCATAAATTTTTTTGCAGCAATAGCTAGACCAAAAGTCATAGGGAGAAATGACCGACCCAGGTACAAAGAGCACGAGATTTTAAATACAAGGAAAAGAGAGCAGAGCTATCCAGACAAAGGACATACACCCAGGTAACCATGGAGATGAATTCTGATCGAACCTAATATGCCTCCATGGGCTCGAGGTTTCATTAATGCTTTACATATCTTTAGAGCAGCTCATGAGATAGATTAAATGATAGAAGCCAACATCGTTGCTTAGGCAAAGGCAGATGAAAATACTGTTCAAACTTTGAGAAGTAGCACTTCAGGAGCAGTTTTCTTATTTTGGGAAGACACTGCGGGCGCTCAAACCCCGTCGAATGAAGAAGCCTCATAAACATGATCTCTTTTTCACTCGCCTCTTTGGTTTATCTTTATTAAAATTTTGGATATAGTTTTATTTATATTTGAGGACAAATGTTTTTTAGTTGTGGTGGGGTGAGGCTCACCTTTGTTTTGCATAATCTTGAATACTTTTTGAACTAGTGTTTTCGGATTATCTGGGTTGTCTGTTTTAAATTTTGTTATTTAAATTTGCTTTTTTCGTGGAATGTTTGAGCTTATGGTTCTCTTTTGGTGTCCTAATTTCAAAATAATTTTGTGTCACATACAGGGAGCACCCCGTAGAAGTAACATGGCGTACTTGACCTCTCAGAGGTCTTAAAAAGCCCATAGTTATCATTCATCGCATTGTCATAGGAAAATTTAATACTTTTTATAGCACTTTATATGCTAGAAACTTTACCTCATATATACATAAAATATCATAAGTACATATTTAGACCTTAAGTATAGACCTTAAGTATGTTTGCCATCCTAGACACAACATCATAAGAGTACAATAGGGACACAACCCTCGTAACATAATACTTAACTATACAATTTATAAGACTTTACAGTAAGCTATATATTAGGACATCCTTGGACTTAAGGATTCCTTTTCTTGAGCTTGGGAATGACATATCAATCTCCTCAATCATATAGGCATCCTTTAAGCATCCATAACCTACACTTTGTGTAAAAAGGTAGATAAGAACGGAGTTAGTACAAGAATGCACTAAGTATGACAACCATGCCAAAAACATGCATTTAAAAGGGATATTTTCTTGAAATCACACTTCATGTCTTTTTGAGAAAACTTCATAAAATATTTATACAATAACATTTATATCATTACTATACTTCATATAGACATATTCAAAGGCCAAATATCATATAAGATCACACATAGAATTCAAGCCATATTTGATGTCACATTTCATTAACAAATTTTCCATTTACAGTAAACATATTCTTCTTTAAAACATTGAGCGTCTTTTCTTTAACTTCTTAACCTCCCAAGTAATCCTCTAGTGATGCTTGGTGCAATGCATCACCTTAAGGCCACGAGGAAAACCATACCTACAACTTACATAGTCAACACATACCATCATAGAAGTGTAATACCTCAAAGACACATTTAAGCCAATACTATAAGCATATTACAGTGAGCTAGATCAACTTGCACATATTCTAACTTCAGTTCACATCAATGCACTATAATCCCTTACTCACAATCCTACTCTAGTTCTACTAGTGCAATGTATCTGTGAAGCCCCATAACTCCACACACACTCAGTAAACCTATCATACGACCACAAGTCTTAACATCCAATTCATACATCAACATAGCAAGTGAGGACAACTTCATTCATGTCAACAACCTTTATCATGTAGATATTAAGACCAATTTAGTGCATATAAGGACAAGACCACATCATATAGATCCATTAGGACTCACACCATGCACTTCATCACAACAAGTAGACAATTACTACAAAGTCATGCATAAGGAAGATATACATAGACACATGCATTAGAACACCTTCCTAGGACTTCCCTCAAGTGTCACTTGTGCAATGCATAGGTGAAGTCCCATACCCCCACCTACACTAAGAAACTACCCTTAGGTTATCCTAGTTAGGGTCTTAGTCATTTATTTCCACTGTCCATTTTACTTTAGGGAAACTATAGCCTTAACCGACAATAAGACAGTGTGTGCCAAACATGGAATTTGGTGTCATCCCCTCACAACAAAAGAGGGTATCTTACTTTCCATGGTAAGATATGAGTATCATGCTAGCATATTAGGTGATATCACTTCTAGATCCTATGGGGAAACATAGTTATGGAACTTGGAGGCATCATGGAAACATCAACTCTATGCCCTTGTGCTATGAGGCTATCCACCCCGTGAGGTATATGATGACCTATCTGCCTACAATGGGAAGGGTACCTCTCATCTTCAAGTTCAATCAGTGCTAAGCTAAGTTCCCTTTATTAAAAGCCTTTATTACATTACTTTATAAAACATAGGCTATAGGAGATTCACTCCCCATATGCTTAGCTCATAGGTTATAGATGAGAAGTCCTTTCATCAACCTCTATAATGTGAGAAAACCTTTCACATGGCCATAGCCTATGTAAGCATCTATCTAGTTTAGGATACTCTTGAGAACACCTTTCAAGAGCCCCTCTATTGACTAGATCAGCATGCATGTGTGTGTGTACATACTTGTGAGAAAACCTTTCACATAACACCTTTACACCACACATGTTCATTTTTTACTTCATTAATGCATAAGTGTACAAGTGTAACTATATGAGCCATGCTTTCATATAAACACATTAGACAGTAGGTATAATCATACTTCATCATACCACATACTTCACATTATAGCATATAAGACATGTTCATAACATACTCATGCATTCATATCCATGTACATAAGAGACCAAACCTAGGAACTATCCAATCAAGGTACACATGTGCAATGCATAGACAAGGTCCATACCCTTTCCCATACTAGGACACCTATCAAGTCATTCTAGTTAAGGAAACACATATCATACTTCCATAGACATAAGCTTAACATGCATAGTAGTAGACACTAGTGAATATCAGAATAGCCTTTTATTTGACACTGTGATCCTATACTACTTATAAGCATGCATGTAAAGTGAGGGTTTGTGTACATTGGTCAATATGATAATATAATGGCTGTCAATAACACATTTAGGTAGCCACCCTCTTAAAACCACAATGCACAGCCAAGCATAGACCACAATTCACCATTTAGCATAGCAGGCAAGGCAATCTTTACATTAGATTCAAGACTCTTAACCTTAGATATTCACACATTCACATAGGGTACATGGGTAGGGGTCATAATTCCTTAATATTTCATTAATGTCAGCACCTAACATAATCATTATTGTGCTCATAACAATAGTAACATAACCTAGAATCACAACTAGAGTAGAAGACTAGGCACAAGTTACACATAAGGTGATCATCATAATCACACATTCATATATTTATCAATTTTCCTTCAAGGCCATGATCAACACATATATAATGACAATAAAGTAAAAAACTCCACCATAAGTGGACCATACCACACAATGCCATACAACGCTTCATCAACAATACTATAGAGAAGTAGAGAAGTAGAAGAATAGATCAATTCTTACCAATTCTTTATCCTTTGGTCATCATTGACCATTACTACTCCTTAATAAACAATTCAAGTATAGGGTAGTAGCTTAAGTACAATAATCATAAAAGAAATCATATAGAAGTTGCTACAAGATCATACTATAATCTAATACAATACATCACATATATACTAGGAAGTAGAGAGTTATAGATCATCAACAAATTTCCCTAGTCTTGTTCATCAATAATATTTTATCATTAATATACATTTAGGGAAGTATATAAAGAGATAGAACATCATAGCTAAATCATGCTTCATTCACCCTAGAATATAGATCACAACATATACATTACTCTATCGAGTCTATAAGCTAGAAGGACCTAAACCAATCTTTACCAATTCAATTGTTATCTATTCATATTGGGTCAATTATACTTAATTATCATCACATTATACATATAGGCAGTATCTAAGATAATTTATCATAATAGAGTCACATAACAACCATCCTAACGTCAAGATCACAAATTACTACATGATTTACTAGAAGAACCTAGATCAATTCATACCAATCCTTCTTTACTTTGATCATACAAGACTTATAACCACAATTTAACCATGATATTAACCTAAGGCAGTAGCTACAAACATGTTAACATAATCAAATTCCACTTTTATACATGTAAAGATCAATGTTACAGTGAACACATAGAATTCTAAGTTAGCCTTGTTCAAATCTTCATATATTGGTTCACATGGATAATTCATCAGCAATTCACCATTAATATACATACTTGACAGTAGGTATATGCATATTAACACAATTGAATCATAAATCGATGTGCATAAGATCAAGATCATAAAGCCATACATAGGCTACAATCGAGTTTGTGAAAGAGCATGGGTTAATCATGAAATTGGATTGAAAATCACGTCCAAATCAGTAGATAATCATCAATACATTCATACTATTCTTTTGAAGTCAATTTAAGAAAGAACCCATGGCTAGATTGAAGAAGAAGAGTTTTGATCATGGAATTTCTGTGAAAACATTGAAGAGGACTCTCTAGATGAAATATTAACTATAGATGAAGGATCACCATACCATTATGGAGATGAAAACCTCTAAAATTTGGCGAAGAATCCATGGAAATCCCATCTACACGCTGACCTTGAACTTCACCTTTAATGGAGGTTGCTAGAGAGGATATTTTGGGAGGGGGAGGTTTGATTTTGATTTGAGGATGGATAATGGCTATTCAAGTTTTAGATCATCTATATATACTTAAAAATAGGTAAATAAACCGCCTAGGGTCAGTTTAGCACGTGGTGTGTATTTCCCATTCACCCCATAATTAGGCAGCGTGTATGGCAGTGACTGCAGGCCTGCATCGACGGACACCAACGACGGGGCGTTGGTCCATCGACGGCCATCCTTTGCCTTCCGTCGTTTTGTTATGAGGCTGTCATGTGGCTAAGAATTTTCTAGGCTAAGTGCCCATCGATTCCTCCCAATCAACAGGGCATCAGTTGAGCTCGTCGATTGACACTGCCAAGGAAGTGTCTCGACAACCTTTGGGTCCTTCTTGTGGGGCCCTTGGGAAGTCGTACCCGGGTATTTCCAACGTGAATATATATCTTAACATGTTTTAGACCTTCAATTAAATTTTCACCCAGTATTAACACGTAAAACACAGCAAAACATGCATGGCACACTCAAGACACACATGAACGTCTCAAGGGCTAACTTTCGAACGTCTTGGACGTTTCTTGGATGTTTCACCTCCAAACTTCATGAAACTCCATAAACATCTTATAATTATAATTATTACTCAATTTAATACTTCATAAGCTCATGAAACATTCAAAAACACATAAAAGCATATAAGTCCCCTTTGGTGACTAGTCGTCGAACGTCTTGGTCGTCCCTTGACGTTTGACTTCCAATTCACCTCAAACTTTGCACACTGACTTAATACCATATTATAAAACATTTTAGGACCTTAAACAATTATTATAAACATGTTAGGATCTAGAAACCCTAACTCATTTTTGGGGTCTTACATATCCCCCACTTTGGAACATTCATCCCCGAATGACACTTAGAACACTTTAATCACAACAAGGACTTTAACAAATCATAGAGCAGCTTATAACATTCATAAAATCATCATATACAATTTAATGCACCAAACTTACAAGGAACACAACTTCAAAACATTTATCACTCAATGCAACATAAGCAAGCAAAACATTTATTCACTCACTCTTTAATGCATCAAACACATAGGCTCTTATCATGTTAATAGGAGGAACATCCTTCTCCTAATCATGACATGGTAATTACACTTCATTTTATTTAAGATCTCATCATGTAAGGTCACACATAGGCAGATTCCAACAATACTCAAAAGCCATTTAAGCACTCATACTTCAATGCACATAGACTTGAATAAGATAGGTTGACAATGGATTATTATTAGTTAGACCTAGTGCCATGAGGGTCATACTCAACCATACCATGCTTATTTGTGTCCATGGAGGAATGTCCTTCTCCTCAAACACACTTACATGTCTCATGAGTTCATACCCAAACACATGCACAAATATCAACTTTACTGTAACAATGAGAATTTCTCAACTTCTTAATCATGGCATGCTAAACACCCTTCCTAGTGAAGTGAAAAATGGTAATTCACACTACACACATCACAACAATAGGAAGCCATTTCACAACATTTCTCTTTCTAGCTTAACATTAGCTTTCATAAACATGCATCATTTAGGGAAAGTCTTAGCATTTATAGGCGCACACGCAAGAACAATAGCTAACATGCCTTCACTTTTTCAAGAGTGAACCTACAATCATGCTTTTCTAACCGTACAAGACACATAGTTTTCAAGAGACTCAACATATTTCATTTTCAAAGAGACTCAATTTTTTCATTATAAGGCTAAGAATAACACATTAATAGTGAATTCAAACACGCTTCTTACCTTATCTCATGAAGTTAAATGCACAACTAGCATGTCAAGATGCACAATCAACATGAGAAAACCATGAAGTTACTCAAAATTTTATTTTTCATGCACTTTTAAAATCCTCAAAACATGATTAACATAGTGTCAATTAAGACATACCAACATATATAGGTCATGCAATTCATACTTTAAACAAGACTCCTATCATGAACAAACTTACTAAGATTTCATTATTTTCAAGTTCAAGTAAACATAGAAGGACAAGGTAGAAATATCTACTACCTTACTACTCAGATCACGATCCCCCACTTAGGGTAGAACCAATTAAGATCAACTTAACCCAACCTTAAGACGATCTTAACTTAACACCCTTAATTTTCATCAGTTAAAAGTGATTATCACTTTTGCAGGGATTACAGTACGTCAACATAGGGACACCAAGACATTATAAACCTTATCATCTATGAAAATTATAACAAAATTATCAAGTTAAGTCATACTCTTCAACCACATAACGCTTTCAACAATACAATAGACACCAAGGTCATACAACATTAAGGAAAACAATTGTGAAGACTTAACCATAGGAACTCTTCCTTTTCATTCAACCTTACAGTAAGGTGACTTCTAGGTCAATAAAACCCACATCATCACCTTACAAGTATAACATGCTACCATTTCTTCTAATATCAAGCCTATACAAAGACTTCAATCCATACAAAGCAATCATGAAGGTTTACACATATAAACAAAGACAACATTTGAACCATTTAAACATATACCTAGGGCAACATGCTTTCATAGGTGATCACTAAACATTTCAAGTTCAAATTATAACATTAGGCTACCATCATGCAAAACCATATAGCAATACACCATTCCAAAAGAGACTCATTTTAACCATAGAAATTTCTAACATGCTTTAACTATATCATGACATACATTCCTTAATATACCATGCTATTTCGCATAGGTCTCATATATAGCCACAAGGGACATCATATTCACATATCAATGCAAAATTTACCTTCACACATACTCATCAAACCATAAAACCAACATAAGCATCAAAACTCACATTTTCTCCCTCAAGCATATAGATACCATCTCATCCAAGCAATCACATCTAAAAGACCACCGGACATGAAAACATAAGAGAGAGATCTTATAGAGTTAAGTTCTATGGAACAATATGAGAATGATGAAGAAGGGAAACTCTATCGTCCTATAGACTCTCGCTCATAGATGTGTCGCGAATCACACCGATGATCAAGACTCTACTAGACGTGGCAATATGAGACTTTTAGAACCTAAAACCACTTTCATAAACCTCATGCTCTGATACCATGTTTCTCACATCCGGGGAGCACCCCTAGAAGTAACATGACGTACTTGACCTCTCAGAGTTCTTATACAAGCCCATAGTTATCATTCATCCCATTGTCATAGGTAAATTTAGCGGAAAATTTAAAACTTTTTATATCACTTCATATGCTAGAAACTTTACCTCATATATATATAAAATATCATAAGTACATATTTAGACCTTAAGTCTCTTTACCATCCTAGACACAACATCATAAGAGTACAATAGGGACACGACCCTTATAACATAATACTTAACTATACAATTTATAAGACTTTGCAGTAAGCTATACTTTAGGACATCCTTGGACTTAAGGATTCCTTTTCTTGAGCTTGGGAATTACATATCAAGCTCCTCAATCATATATGCATCCTTTAAGCATTCATAACCTACACTTCGTGCAAAAAGGTAGAAAATAAAGGATTTAGTACAAGAATGCACTAAGTATGACAACCATGCAAGAACATGCATTTAAAAGGGATATTTTTTTGAAATCATACTTCATGCCTTTTTGAGAAAACTTCATAAAATCTTTATACAATAGAATTTATATCATTCACATACTTCATATAGACATATTCAAAGGCCAAACTGTCACATCCGGGTTTACCCCTAGACGTAACCGGCGTCGTCGTACTCTCGGAGGACTAAGACAAGCCTCTTAGCTTCGTCATAGCATTCATCGATTTAAAAATCAGAAAGAATTAAAAACTTTTTTATCTAAACTACTCGGAGGTTTACATAGACCTCTACATACACATCAATATATATATCAAGTATACATAGACTTGTTCATATACGAAGATTACTTAGTCTTCTACTTTTATTTCATACACTTATATATTTAGAAAATAATAGTCATAAAACCGTCTCATCTCATAAACCATCTATCGATTACAATAAGTCTTTGGGCATAGCCCTACATCAAATGAAAGAAGCCGCATATAGGCTGTCTACTACATAGTCTCAAGAGAATAAAGGAGTAAACATAGAATCATAGTAACTACACATCATATAAGAGAGATATCGGCCACGTCCTCGAGAGAGTGAGGACCTACCACTTGGATGGCAAAATACCCAAGTCTTCCTTCCTAGCAATTTGGATCAAGCTCAACGACCCGAACCTAAAATGTTTGGGAAAAAGGGAAAGAAAAGGGATTAGTACTCCACATGTACTAAGTATGAAATCTCATATACAATTATCAATCAAATATATTTAAAAAGGGACGTTTATGAAAACATAATAGACTACATATGCAATTAAACCATAGCAAAGCAAAGTATACTAACGATAACCTTTAATAAGTCACAAGTGCAATGATCAAGTAAAATTACCATGTCTCCTACTCAATCAAGTAACCTACCAAGACTACAATTAGCAATTTACTTACCAACATACTCTTCATATCATAATACGTCCTTCGTCAAGCAAAGACGACAACATTATATTCATAAGCATGTTATTCAACATACAAATCATTTACATTATACCATCGCTTTACATGCATAATGTTGACCTCTCAAAGTTCCTATCAAGGCAAACTAGTGCAAGGCGTAGGTAGAGTCCCATACCCCTACCTAAGTTATAGCCAACCTCTCAAGTTACTTTAATTAGCCTATACCTTATTCATTCATTTTCTGTTTAGGGAACATTTGCCTTAACCGATATAGACCACATAATCGAATGTGGAATCTGGTGTTATGAAACCTTACACCGATGGAAGGTGGTCTACCGGCCAAGGTAGAACCTAATGTAAACATAGCTATCTAGGTGGATCCACTAGCTAGTATCCTATGGTGGCAACATAGGTCAAGAACTAAGAGATAGGTATTCCCTCTATATACCATTTGGTAATGGGGCCTCACCTCATGAGAATTCATGAGTGAATATTTCTCAAGGAAAGTCCACACTTCATGTAGATCTATAAGTGAGTATTCCTCTAAGGGAAGTCAACACTCTATAAAGAACAAATAGTGAATATTCCTCTAAGGGAAGTCAACACCTCTCAATGTCAAGTTCGCTCGGTGCTAAGCTAAGTCCCCTTTTTAGAGAAGTCTTTAATATTTATTAAATCTTCTTCAATTTAATTAGATATAAGGGTCAATCCCTTATATATCATCATTATAGATCAATATGAATTGTAATGAGAATTAGTCCTTTCATTAACAATTCAAATAGGTGAAGTTAACCCTCGTACATCTCATCATAATAGGGCACATCATACAACTTCCCTATATTACATTACTTCTAGCAACCTCACAACCAACCTAAGCATATAAGTTCATGTATCATATCAACTTATCACATCAATCAAAGCATACTTCAACATAACATTATCACATGATGACAATTAACCATAAGTTGAAGTAAAGGCTAGGATCATCAAGACTTACCCATACTCCTCCATAATCCATCAATAAAGGACCATACCATTAACTCATAGATCAACCAAATCTTAGATCATCACATCAATGTAATCCAATAATAATTCACAAGAACTAATCAAGGAGAAGCTCTATATTATGAAGCAATACTACATCAAAGCTTAGTAGCATGATCTCTAAGGTATCTTCTTGACTAAGATTCAATATTCAAGAACATAGGTGTGAAGAACTTCAATTCATCATAATAGACCCATAATCAATGCAATATCAATCATTAAAGACCATTTAACTAATTATGAGATCAATTCTATCAAACTCAACCTAATCCATATCAATTCAACATTTAGGGTTAAGGGTTAGGGGTCATCACCCACAATCTAGATCAAACTACATCAATTAACCATAATCAAGTTACAATTCATGATAATCTATTCATTCTAACCCAAAGAATACATAATTAACTCAATTCACATGATCAAATTCGGATTTGGATGAAACCCATAAGAAACTCAACTTTTTGGAAAAAGCTTTGAAGGAACCCTTTGAGGAAAGAATCTCAAAGGTGAATTAGATCCCATACCTTAGGATTTGATGACGTTTTGATGGTGAATTTCGTGCTAAACCAGCCCCCAATGATCTCCCCAAGTTGATCTCCAATGGAGTCTTCCAATAGAGAGAGAAAGTAGAGAGAAGGAAGAGAGTTTTGTTTTTGAGAGAATGATTAGGCTAATGAGGGTTGGGTATTTATAGTGGGGTCTTAAGTCACTTAATTAGTCTCTCTTAAACCCCTAATCACCCCTAAGACACTTACTTAATTAACTAACTAAAAACTAACTTTTCCGAAACTGCCACAGACCCTCCCCGACGGATCCCCGACGACGGTCCGTCGTGGGCGTGACGGGCTAACATCCCTCCGTCCTGCACATCCGTCACGTTGGTCAGAGACTTGTGCAGGCGGAGGTTTGTCCCACGGCACCAAGGCTGGCACGACGGAGACCTTGACGTCCCGCCGCACCTGTGACGCCCCGTCATGGGGTCCGTCATGCCCCGTTATTTCTAGGGTCCTCCTCGAGGGTCCTTGTTTTGGTCCTCGGGGAGTCGCACCCTGACTTTTCTAGAATGAAACCATCCCACACTATATTTTACACCTATGGTACAACCATTTACCTAATTCCGACCCTTTAACTTGGTTAAATCAAAAGGACTCTCTAGCCCTCTTAGGAACCAAATTTACCGAACGTCTAAGAGTTTCGATTTCCAACACCACTTCAAAGACTCTAAATAGGTCTAATTGGCTGGGAACACTGGTTTAGATCCTAAGGAGACCATTTAAGTCTTATCACATGACCTCGGTATTTCAAAATGTTACATTATCCCCCCCTTAGGAACATTCGTCCCCGAATGACACCAAACACTCTTAAAATGTGGGAGTAGACTCAAGACTAGCAGCTCAACCAATTTACCATATTTAGTTAGCATGAACTATATTCTTTCATAAAAATACTTCAAACATCAATTTACCATACATGATCTCAACATTTCCTCATGAGGTTTTTCTCCTTTTTCATATAGGCATGAGCTCAATTATTTATCACTCAAATCAATTAGTACAAAGTTCATTTTATCATATACTCAATACTATATCAACAAGGATTAACCATACCTAAATCACAAAAATTGATTCAATTATGCAAGAAGCAAGAAAACTTCCAAATTTATCTAAGGTCACCTTAAAGTGACTCCATTTTTGAAGTCTCCAAAACTAGGAGTTTTGCAAAGTTTCACAAAAACAACAAGGATTTACAATATCTATCGTATTTATATCATTAGAGAGAGATGCTAACCTTAAACATCAAAAAGATGAGGATAACGGGTTTTCATGTCGGCCTCCGCCTCCCATGTTGCACCCTCAACTAGGTGGTTCCTCCATAGCACCTTTACGGAAACCACCTCTTTGTTCCTCAACCTTTTCACTTGCCTATCAAGGACTTGAACCGGAACCTCCTCATAAGAGAGGTTTTCCTCAACTCCGAGGCCTTCAAGAGGAAGAATTGACTCGGGATCTCCGACACACTTCTTCAACATAGAGACATGGAAAACCGGATGAACCAAGGCTAGTTCATCAGGTAATTTTAAACGATAGGCAACTTTACCAACCCTTTCCAAAATCTCATAAGGGCCTACATATCGAGGGCTCAACTTCCCTTTCTTGCCAAATCTTACTACTCCCTTCATAGGTGAAATTTTCAAATACACCTTATCACCCTCTTCAAACTCCAAGTCCCTTCTTCTATTATCGGCATAGGACTTTTGTCGACTATAGGCTGTTTGCAACCTATTTCTTATGATATGTACATTCTCCAATGTCTTATAAATCAAGTCGGGACCGAATATTGATGACTCACCTACTTCAAACCATCCTATAGGAGACCTACACCTCCTACCATACAAGGCTTCATAGGGAGCCATGGAGATGGACGAATGGAAACTATTATTATATGCAAACTCCACCAACGGCAAATGCTTATCCCAACTCCCTTTAAAATCAATGATGCAAGCTCTAAGCATATCTTCAAGAGTTTGAATCGTGCGTTCCGCTTGACCATCCGTTTGAGGATGGAAGGCAGTACTTAATTTTACTTTAGTACCCAAACCCTTTTGAAACGACTTCCAAAACCTAGATGTGAATTGTGCACCTCGATCCGAAATGATGGATAACGGAATACCATGACGACACACAATCTCATCTATGAAGATTTTCGCATAATCTTCCGCCGAATATGTAGATTTGACGGGAATAAAGTGAGCGGACTTAGTTAATCTATCAACAATCACCCATATAGAATCAAATGACTTTTGAGTCCGAGGCAACCCTACTACGAAATCCATATTAATGTCTTCCCACTTCCAAGTAGGAATTTGGATCTCCTGTAGTAAGCCACCCGGATTTTGATGTTCCGCCTTCACTTGTTGACAATTCGGACATTTAGCAACAAATTCCGCTATATCCCTTCAAACCTTCCCACCAATATATTTCTCGAAGGTCATGATACATCTTTGTAGAACCGGGATGGATGGAATAATGGGATCCATGAGCTTCATCAAGGATCCGATCTCTCAATCCATCAACATCGGGAACACATAATCTCCCTTGGTACCTCAACACCTTATCTTCCCCTAAGGAAAATGATTCGTTCATCTTGCCAAGAACCGATTCCTTCAACTCCATCAATAGTAGATCAAGATGTTGTTTGGACTTCACCTCAACCACTAATGATGACTCGGAGCTATGATGAACCGTGGCACCTCCATTTAGAGAACTCATCAATCGTACTCCCAATCTAGTCAAACAATGAACATCTTTTACTAGATCTTTCTTGTTTTCTTCTAAATGTGCCACACTACCCATAGTCATACGGCTTAAAGCATCCGCCACCACATTTGCCTTGCCGGGATGATATAGTACACTCATATCATAATCTTTCAACAATTCTAACCACCTTCTTTGTCGAAGATTTAAATCTTTGGGTAAACACATATTGAAGACTCTTATGATCCGTGAAAACATCCACATGGACACCATACAAATAATGTCGCCATATTTTTAAAGCAAATACCACGGCCGCTAACTCGAGGTCATGAGTAGGATAATTTCGCTCATGCACCTTAAGTTGTCGCGAAGCATAGGCAATCACCTTCCCATTTTGCATAAGCACACACCCCAAACCTACACGGGATGCATCACAATACACTATGTACCCTTTAGATCCTTCCGGTAAAGTTAACACCGGAGCGGAAGTAAGCCTATCCTTCAATAATTGAAAACTCCT
This sequence comes from Solanum lycopersicoides, assembly GCA_022817965.1. Taxonomy (NCBI): domain Eukaryota; kingdom Viridiplantae; phylum Streptophyta; class Magnoliopsida; order Solanales; family Solanaceae; genus Solanum; species Solanum lycopersicoides. The sequence goes on along the minus strand of CM040621.1, from coordinate 40,413,098 downwards.
CTCGCATGCCTCTGACCACTCAAACTTTTTACCTTTTGAGTCAATGTAGTCAAAGGAGATGCAATGGATGAAAAACCTTCTATGAACCTTCGATAATAACCTGCTAGACCCAAGAAACTCCTAATGTCAGTTGGGGTCAAGGGTCTAGGCCAGTTTCTTACCGCATCTATCTTCCTTTGGTCTATCTCAACTCCCTCACTAGAGATAATGTGCCCGAGAAACGCCACCGACCTTAGCCAAAACGCGCACTTGCTATACTTGGCGAACAATTTATGCTCCCTAAGGGTTTGCAATACTACCCTTAGATGATCCATGTGATCAACCTCATTTTTCGAATACACCAAGATATCATCGATAAATACAATAACGAATGAATCAAGGTAACTTCGAAACACCCTATTCATCAGATCTATAAACGCTGCCGGGGCATTTGTGAGACCAAAGGACATAACCACGAACTCATAATGCCCATATCGAGTCCGAAAAGCTGTCTTTGGAATATCTTCATTTCTCACCCTAAGCTGATGGTACTCTGACCTCAAATCGATTTTTGAGAAGTAACTCGCTCCTTGGAGTTGATCAAATAAATCATCAATCCGAGAAAGAGGATACTTGTTCTTGATAGTAACCTTGTTGAGTTGTCGGTAGTCAATACACATTCTCAAGGATCCATCCTTCTTTTTCACAAACAACACCGGAGCACCCCATGGAGAAATGCTAGGCCTTATAAAGCCCTTGTCTAGCAAATCTTTAAGTTGTGCCTTCAATTCCTTTAACTCGGCCGGAGCCATTCTATAAGGAGGAATAGAGATAGGATTTGTTTCTGGTAGCAAATCAATACCGAAATTGATTTCCCGTTCGGGAGGAATGCCAGGAAGGTCATCAGGAAAGACCTCCGTAAATTCACTCACCACGGGGACCGACTCAATAGGAGGAATTTCGGAATCCACTTCTTGGACTCTCACAATATGGTAGAGACATCCCTTCGAGATCATTTTCCACGCCTTTAGGCATGATATGAAACGACCTCTAGGAAGAGAACTGCCACCCTTCCACTCTATGACGGGTTCATTTGGGAAACAAAACCTCACAACTCTAGTCCTACAATCGATGGAAGCGAAACTAGCATGCAACCAATCCATACCTAATATGACATCAAAATCAAGCATGTCTAGCTCAACTAGATCAATATGAAAACTCTATGAGGCATAGAAATAGGACAATTTCGATAGACTCTTTTTGCTACCACTGTCTCACCCACCGGAGTAGACACCAAAATAGGTTCATGCAAAACATCGGGTAATGTACTAAACTTCTTAGCTACTAAGGGAGTAACGAAAGACAAAGTAGCACCCGGATCAAGTAATGCATACACATCAATGGCAAAGATTTGTAACATACCAGTCACCACATCGGGAGAGGCCTCTTGTCATCTCTCGTACGAAGAGCATAAAAACGGTTCTTGGGAGCATTATTAGAACCACTGACCACCTTTTTCTTGTCCTTAGCATTAGGACAATCTCGAACTCGATGACCACTTTTCCCGCACCAAAGCAAATCCCCGTTCCTATCAAACATTCTCCATAGTGACCCTTCCCACACTTAGAACATGTAGCTTCTCATTAATGAGCTTCCACCCTTTCCTTTTGTAAA
>CM040621.1:40360957-40410445 GCA_022817965.1 Solanum lycopersicoides | reverse complement strand
TTTTCACTTGCCTATCAGGATTTGAACCGGAACCCCTCCTATAAGAGAGGTTTTCCTCAACTCCGAGGCCTTCAAGAGGAAGAATTGACTCGGGATCTCGACACACTTCTTCAACATAGAGATATGGAAAACCGGATGAACCAAGGCTAGTTCATCAGGTAATTTTAAACGATAGGCAACTTTACCAACCCTTTCCAAAATCTCATAAGGGCCTACATATCGAGGGCTCAACTTCCCTTCTTGCCAAATCTTACTACTCCTTCATAGGTGAAATTTTCAAATACACCTTATCACCCTCTTCAAACTCCAAGTCCCTTCTTCTATTATCGGCATAGGACTTTTGTCGACTATAGGCTGTTTGCAACCTATTTCTTATGATATGTACATTCTCCAATGTCTTATAAATCAAGTCGGGACCGAATATTGATGACTCACCTACTTCAAACCATCCTATAGGAGACCTACACCTCCTACCATACAAGGCTTCATAGGGAGCCATGGAGATGGACGAATGGAAACTATTATTATATGCAAACTCCACCAACGGCAAATGCTTATCCCAACTCCCTTTAAAATCAATGATGCAAGATCTAAGCATATCTTCAAGAGTTTGAATCGTGCGTTCCGCTTGACCATCTGTTTGAGGATGGAAGGCAGTACTTAATTTTACTTTAGTACCCAAACCCTTTTGAAACGACTTCCAAAACCTAGATGTGAATTGTGCACCTCGATCCGAAATGATGGATAACGGAATACCATGACGACACACAATCTCATCTATGAAGATTTTCGCATAATCTTCCGCCGAATATGTAGATTTGACGGGAATAAAGTGAGCGGACTTAGTTAATCTATCAACAATCACCCATATAGAATCAAATGACTTTTGAGTCCGAGGCAACCCTACTACGAAATCCATATTAATGTCTTCCCACTTCCAAGTAGGAATTTGGATCTCCTGTAGTAAGCCACCCGGCTTTTGATGTTCCGCCTTCACTTGTTGACAATTCGGACATTTAGCAACAAATTCCGCTATATCCCTCTTCAAACCTTCCCACCAATATATTTCTCGAAGGTCATGATACATCTTTGTAGAACCGGGATGGATGGAATAATGGGATCCATGAGCTTCATCAAGGATCCGATCTCTCAATCCATCAACATCGGGAACACATAATCTCCCTTGGTACCTCAACACTTATCTTCCCCTAAGGAAAATGATTCGTTCATCTTGCCAAGAACCGATTCCTTTAACTCCATCAATAGTAGATCAAGATGTTGTTTGGACTTCACCTCAACCACTAATGATGACTCGGAGCTATGATGAACCGTGGCACCTCCATTTAGAGAACTCATCAATCGTACTCCCAATCTAGTCAAACAATGAACATCTTTTACTAGATCTTTCTTGTTTTCTTCTAAATGTGCCACACTACCCATAGTCATACGGCTTAAAGCATCCGCCACCACATTTGCCTTGCCGGGATGATATAGTACACTCATATCATAATCTTTCAACAATTCTAACCACCTTCTTTGTCGAAGATTTAAATCTTTTGGGTAAACACATATTGAAGACTCTTATGATCCGTGAAAACATCCACATGGACACCATACAAATAATGTCGCCATATTTTTAAAGCAAATACCACGGCCGCTAACTCGAGGTCATGAGTAGGATAATTTCGCTCATGCACCTTAAGTTGTCGCGAAGCATAGGCAATCACCTTCCCATTTTGCATAAGCACACACCCCAAACCTACACGGGATGCATCACAATACACTATGTACCCTTTAGATCCTTCCGGTAAAGTTAACACCGGAGCGGAAGTAAGCCTATCCTTCAATAATTGAAAACTCCTCTCGCATGCCTCTGACCACTCAAACTTTTTACCTTTTTGAGTCAATGTAGTCAAAGGAGATGCAATGGATGAAAAACCTTCTACGAACCTTCGATAATAACCTGCTAGACCCAAGAAACTCCTAATGTCAGTTGGGGTCAAGGGTCTAGGCCAGTTTCTTACCGCATCTTCTTCCTTGGGTCTACCTCAACTCCCTCACTAGAGATTATGTGCCCAAGAAACGCCACCGACCTCAGCCAAAACGCGCACTTGCTATACTTGGCGAACAATTTATGCTCCCTAAGGGTTTGCAATACTACCCTTAGATGATTCATGTGATCAACCTCATTTTTCGAATACACCAAGATATCATCGATAAATACAATAACGAATGAATCAAGGTAACTTCGAAACACCCTATTCATCAGATCCATAAACGCTGCCGGGGCATTTGTGAGACCAAAGGACATAACCACGAACTCATAATGCCCATATCGAGTCCGAAAAGCTGTCTTTGGAATATCTTCATTTCTCACCCTAAGCTGATGGTACCCTGACCTCAAATCGATTTTTGAGAAGTAACTCGCTCCTTGGAGTTGATCAAATAAATCATCAATCCGAGGAAGAGGATACTTGTTCTTGATAGTAACCTTGTTGAGTTGTCGGTAGTCAATACACATTCTCAAGGATCCATCCTTCTTTTTCACGAACAACACCGGAGCACCCCATGGAGAAATGCTAGGCCTTATAAAGCCCTTGTCTAGCAAATCTTTAAGTTGTGCCTTCAATTCCTTTAACTCGGCCGGAGCCATTCTATAAGGAGGAATAGAGATAGGATTTGTTTCCGGTAGCAAATCAATACCGAAATCGATTTCCCGTTCGGGAGGAATGCCAGGAAGGTCATAGGAAAGACCTCCGTAAATTCACTCACCACGGGGACCGACTCAATAGGAGGAATTTCGGAATCCACTTCTTGGACTCTCACAATATGGTAGAGACATCCCTTCGAGATCATCTTCCACGCCTTTAGGCATGATATGAAACGACCTCTAGGAAGAGAACTGCCACCCTTCCACTCTATGACGGGTTCATTTGGGAAACAAAACCTCACAACTCTAGTCCTACAATCGATGGAAGCGAAACTAGCATGCAACCAATCCATACCTAATATGACATCAAAATCAAGCATGTCTAGCTCAACTAGATCAATATGAAAAACTCTATGAGGCATAGAAATAGGACAATTTCGATAGACTCTTTTTGCTACCACTGTCTCACCCACCGGAGTAGACACCAAAATAGGTTCATGCAAAACATCGGGTAATGTACTAAACTTCTTAGCTACTAAGGGAGTAACGAAAGACAAAGTAGCACCCGGATCAAGTAATGCATACACATCAATGGCAAAGATTTGTAACATACCAGTCACCACATCGGGAGAGGCCTCTTGGTCATCTCTCGTACGAAGAGCATAAAAACGGTTCTTTTTGGGAGCATTATTAGAACCACTTGGTTGACCACCTTTTTCTTGTCCCTTAGCATTAGGACAATCTCGAACTCGATGACCACTTTTCCCGCATCCAAAGCAAATCCCCGTTCCTATCAAACATTCTCCATAGTGACCCTTCCCACACTTAGAACATGTAGGCTTCTCATTAGATGAGCTTCCACCCTTTCCTTTGTAACTTTTGGTCTAGGGGCTTTTGGATCCCTAGTCTTGGGAAATTTGGATGGAACATGGTTTGAGAACCTCTTCTTGAATCTAGGCTTGTCTTGAATTCCAAACCTATCTTTAGTAGTTTCATTCTCATAAGACCTTGTCCTTCTTAAGTCCTTATCCTTATCCTTCCTTTTTGCTCTAGCCTCCTCAACCCTTCTTGCATGCACCATGAGACGACCAATGTTCATGTTATCATGTAGCATAGCCGATTGACACTCCTCTTGTAAGTCGTCCGATATACCTGTCACATATCGACTCATTTCGTCTCTAGGTCGGAGACCAAAGACGGAGCATATTTGGCCAATTGAGTAAATTTCAGAGAATACTCATGAACACTCATCGTCCTTGGCGGAGATTGATGAATTCCACCACCTTCGTTTCCCTCATCTCTCTAGGGAAGAACCGATCAATGAAGGCTCCTTTGAATAACTCCCACGTACTAACCCACTTCCAAGTGGCCTGTTGTCCTTCCATTGTGCATACCATATCTGAGCGACATCCTTGAGTTGGTATGAGGCCAACTCGGCATTCTCGCTAGATGACAGCCCCATAGCACACAAAATCTTGTGAACTCTCTCAATAAATTCCTGAGGGTCTTCATCAACCTTCGACCCATAAAAGACAGGAGGATTCATTCGTGTGAAATCCCTAAGTCTGGAGGCCATAGTCTGTTCATGGACTCTAGGTGCCAAATCCCTATTGGCTTGAGCAGTCATAGCTTGGGCTTGCACGGTTCAGGCTTGAGCTTGAGTAGTCATGGCTTGAGCCATTTGAGCAATAATAGCTCTCATCTGAGCTTCTGTCATCGGTGGAGGATCTGCAGGAACCTGGTCATCAATAGCAACCTCTTCAAGAGGAGGAGCAGGTTCATCGCGAGGAATTCCTGCAGCAGCCATCTCTTCCTCAAGTCTTCGAGCCGCATTTCTTCTAGTATTCATCTCCTATAACCAAAACACAAGGTTCAGGCGAAAGCATCTACGACGTACATTCTAGGGGCACGATATGGATTTCCAATAATGAGAATGATTCCTAATCACCAAATAAGTTCCTATTCATAAGTGTGGCGTGCTTCACAATTATGAATACAAACTTAAATAACGTGGTTGAGAGAGAGACGTTAACATCAAGGATATTCAACCTCATGTTCTGATACCAAGTTTGTCACATCCGGGTTTACCCCCTAGACGTAACCGGCGTCATCGTCCTCTCGGAGGACTAAGACAAGCCTCTTAGCTTCGTCATAGCATTCATCGATCTAAAATTCAGAAAGAATTAAAAACTTTTTATCTAAACTACTCGGAGGTTTAAATAGACCTCTACATACACATCATTATATATATATCAAGTATACATAGACTTGTTCATATATGAAGATTACTTAGTCTTCTACTTTTATTTCATACACTTATATATTTAGAAAATAATAGTCATAAAACCGTCTCATCTCATAAACCATCTATCGATTACAATAAGTCTTTGGGCATAGCCCTACATCAAATGAAAGAAGCCGCATATAGGCTGTCTACTACATAGTCTCAAGAGAATAAAGGAGTCAACATAGAATCATAGTAACTACACATCATATAAGAGAGATATCGGCCACGTCCTCGAGAGAGTGAGGACCTACCACTTGGATGGCAAAATACCCAAGTCTTCCTTCCTAGCAATTTGGATCAAGCTCAACGACCCGAACCTAAAATGTTTGGGAAAAAGGGAAAGAAAAGGGATTAGTACTCCACATGTACTAAGTATGAAATCTCATATACAATTACCAATCAAATATATTTAAAAAGGGACATTTATGAAAACATAATAGACTACATATGCAATTAAACCATAGCAAAGCAAAGTATACTAATGATAACCTTCAATAAGTCACAAGTGCAATGATCAAGTAAAATTACCATGTCTCCTACTCAATCAAGTAACCTACCAAGACTACAATTAGCAATTTACTTACCAACATACTCTTCATATCATAATACGTCCTTCTTCAAGCAAAGACGACAACATTATATTCATAAGCATGTTATTCAACATACAAACCATTTACATTATACCATCGCTTTACATGCATAATATTGACCTCTCAAAGTTCCTATCAAGGCAAACTAGTGCAAGGCGTAGGTAGAGTCCCATACCCCTACCTAAGCTATAGCCAACCTCTCAAGTTACTTTGATTAGCCTATACCTTATTCATTCATTTTTGTTTAGGGAACATTTGCCTTAACCGACATAGACCACATAATCGAATGTGGAATCCGGTGTTATGAAACCTTACACCGATGGAAGGTGGTCTACCGGCCAAGGTAGAACCTAATGTAAACATAGCTATCTAGGTGGATCCACTAGCTAGTATCCTATGGTGGCAACATAGTTCAAGAACTAAGAGATAGGTATTCCCTCTATATACCATTCGGTAATGGTGCCTCACCTCATGAGAATTCATGAGTGAATATTTCTCAAGGAAAGTCAACACTTCATGTAGATCTATAAGTGAGTATTCCTCTAAGGGAAGTCAACACTCTATAAAGAACAAATGGTGAATATTCCTCTAAGGGAAGTCAACACCTCTCAATGTCAGTTCGCTCGGTGCTAAGCTAAGTCCCCTTTTTAGAAAAGTCTTTAATATTTGTTAAATCTTCTTCAATTTAATTAGATATAAGGGTCAATCCCTTTTATATCATCATTATAGATCAATATGAATTGTAATGAGAATTAGTCCTTTCATTAACAATTCAAATAGGTGAAGTTAACCCTCGTACATCTCATCATAATAGGGCACATCATACAACTTCCCTATATTACATTACTTCTAGCAACCTCACAACCAACCTAAGCATATAAGTTCATGTATCATATCAACTTATCACATCAATCAAAGCATACTTCAACATAACATTATCACATGATGACAATTAACCATAAGTTGAAGTAAAGGCTAGGATCATCAAGACTTACCCATACTCCTCCATAATCCATCAATAAAGGACCATACCATTAACTCATAGATCAACCAATCTTAGATCATCACGTCAATGTAATCCAATAATAATTCACAAGAACTAATCAAGGAGAAGCTCTATATTATGAAGCAATACTACATCAAAGCTTAGTAGCATGATCTCTAAGGTATCTTCTTGACTAAGATTCAATATTCAAGAACATAGGTGTGAAGAACTTCAATTCATCATAATAGACCCATAATCAATGCAATATCAATCATTAAAGACCATTTAACTAATTATGAGATCAATTCTATCAAACTCAACCTAATCCATATCAATTCAACATTTAGGGTTAAGGGTTAGGGGTCATCACCCACAATCTAGATCAAACTACATCAATTAACCATAATCAAGTTACAATTCATGATAATCTATTCATTCTAACCCAAAGAATACATAATTAACTCAATTCACATGATCAAATTCGGATTTGGATGAAACCCATAAGAAACTCAACTTTTTGGAAAAAGCTTTGAAGGAACCCTTTGAGGAAAGAATCTCAAAGGTGAATTAGATCCCATACCTTAAGGTTTGATGACGTTTTGATGGTGAATTTCGTGCTAAACCAGCCCCCAATGATCTCCCCAAGTTGATCTCCAATGGAGTCTTCCAATAGAGAGAGAAAGTAGAGAGAAGGAAGAGAGTTTTGTTTTTGAGAGAATGATTAGGCTAATGAGGGTTGGGTATTTATAGTGGGGTCTTAAGTCACTTAATTAGTCTCTCTTAAACCCCTAATCACACCTAAGACACTTACTTAATTAACTAACTAAAAACTAACTTTTCCGAAACTGCCACAGACCCTCCACGACGGATCACCGATGACGGTCCGTCGTGGGCGTGACGGGCTAACATCCCTCCGTCCTGCACATCCGTCACGTTGGTCAGAGACTTGTGCAGGCGGAGGTTTGTCCCACTGCACCAAGGCTGGCACGACGGAGACCTTGACGTCCCGCCGTGCCTGTGACGCCCCGTCATGGGGTCCGTCATGCCCCGTTATTTCTAGGGTCCTCCTCGAGGGTCCTTGTTTTGGTCCTTGGGGAGTCGCACCCTGACTTTTCCAGAATGAAACCATCCCACACTATATTTTACACCTATGGTACAACCATTTACCTAATTCCGACCCTTTAACTTGGTTAAATCAAAAGGACTCTCTAGCCCTCTTAGGAACCAAATTTACCGAACGTCTAAGAGTTTCGATTTCCAACACCACTTCAAAGACTCTAAATAGGTCTAATTGGCTGGGAACACTGGTTTAGATCCTAAGGAGACCATTTAAGTCTTATCACATGACCTCGGTATTTCAAAATGTTACATTATCCCCCCCTTAGGAACATTCGTCCCCGAATGACACCAAACACTCTTAAAATGTGGGAGTAGACTCAAGACTAGAAGCTCAACCAATTTACCATATTTAGTTAGCATGAACTATATTCTTTCATAAAAATACTTCAAACATCAATTTACCATACATGATCTCAACATTTCCTCATGAGGTTTTTCTCCTTTTTCATATAGGCATGAGCTCAATTATTTATCACTCAAATCAATTAGTACAAAGTTCATTTTATCATATACTCAATACTATATCAACAAGGATTAACCATACGTAAATCACAAAAATTGATTCAATTATGCAAGAAGCAAGAAAACTTCCAAATTTATCTAAGGTCACCTTAAAGTGACTCCATTTTTGAAGTCTCCAAAACTAGAAGAGTGTTTATAATATATAGGCTGGATAGTTTAGAAGAGTGGGTGTCCAAGAGGAACCCATTTAATATGGGGTAAGTTGCCCTAGAGGGAACTTGCTTTTACCTAAAGCTTAGCCTAGTCATTAGTGTCTTGCGAAATTAGATACCGAAAGAATGTACCCATCACTTTTATCTTCTCATATAGAGATCACATCCCATGAACATTCTCCCATACTTGTTTGTCATTTATTTAATAGCCTTCTACTACTTGTGACAACAGAATTTGATGACAATTTGGTGTCACAAATTAAATCCGTTTTGTTTTTATATTCAAAAATGTCTTAAACTATCACTATTTAGAACATAATTTTAAGTGGCTACTATTTCCACTACCACCACCTTGGGACACGACCCCAACCCTTGGTTGGATTACTAAACTAGCTTTGATTTGTAGGCACTCTGATTGTAGGCTAGTATCGTCCATCACGAGTATTAAAAAAAGATACAAAGAATCAAAGTACGAAACTAGAGGGAATGTGATTTTCCCTAGTGGTTTCCCATTTTGAAGTGGAAGTGGGACTACATATCCAAGGACTTTATAGTAAGATTACCACATACTTTTATGGTTTTGATTCTACTTGGGTTATTGCAGATTTATTGACCAAGTTTGCATACTTTCTACCATATTGCACTACATTTAAATTAAAGATATTCACACTGATTCACCTTCGAGATATTGTTCATTTTTAAAGGGTTGCGGTCTCTTTCAACACAGATTGTGGTACTCAATTCATATCTCAATTATAGAGGTCTACTCAGATATAGTTGGATACTCAGGTATGTTTTTGTTATAACACCTCGTACCCGAAATAAGACCACAAGAGAAATTTCTAAAATATGCAGGTGCAACCTACGGTTTCCACCCACGTACTGTAGGGTGACCCATGGCTCTTGCTGGTGGTCTGTGGGTTGCATCTGCAACCTTCCCCCAAAAAAACCTAAGAAATTTTTTTAAGTGTTCATCCACGACTAGACCCACAGATCGTGGACCGTGTCCATGGATCAATACGAAAAGTCATCCCCATATTCGCGACTAACGGATGACCATCACGGACCGTCAGTTGATCGATAGTCCATCGATGGCCCCGACAATAGTTAAGTCAGGGGACTTTCGATCTTTTCCTAATAGGTTGGACACCTAAACTACATTGTTTCACTCCTAAACTACATGGTTTTTGTTAGTGCTAGCCTATAAACATAATTAGAACTTACTCATGTCAGATCATTCACTGGAACTTAGAACGTAAAGAGGAGAAAAAGGCGACCAAACCCTTCTCAAGAACGCAACAAGGTTCCATCAGTTCTAACCCCGAAATTGAAAAAATTCTCTATGAATTTTGTCACCAGGTATGTTGCATTTCACTAGTAGATTCCTTTATCCCATTAGGTCCATATAATTCAGTCAGATCTTGAGTCCTTTACTACAACTAAACCTAGGGTTTCTATAACTTCAGTAGGTTATCATGAATTAGTTATTTACATGTTACGAATAAGATTATGATGTTATTACTTTGTTTCGTGCATGAATTTCAAAACCCTAGGTATGTATTTATTTAGTTCTTGATTTTGACATGCTAGGTCAGATATTTCAAGTTTTCAGATATACATGACTTAGTTTTTGAATGTGTCATTGTTAGTTTAATGATGTTGCATTCTCAGTTTGCTTATAAGTTTTGAGATATCAAGTATATTAACAAAATCACTCATAATGTGTTAATCACTTAATCTATTAGGAGTAGCATAATATCGAGTTGGACTAGGGTAAGTCACCCATATAGTCTCAGAACTACGAGCCACGTAGGTTGTACGTCCCTTCAGTGGGTATCATTTAGTGATCACACCAGCCATGACTCTATATTTATGGTAGGTTATCTTGGATCCTCTCTATGGGGTTTATACATCAGACTCCACGTTTAGCTCATGTGGTTTTATTATCTGTTAATAGTAGCTCACAGAGTTTAGTCACACTCCATTGGATTGACCACATTTTCAATACAGTCAATTATCAGTCTTAGCATGATATTAATTTGGTCATTACATCCAATAAGTTCAACATTAAGTAGCTATATCATGTTCAGATTATATAATTGCTTTATTACTCTATTCAGTTTTATGTTATTTCAAATTTACTCTATCATACATGCTCAATATCTTTCAAGTACTAACGAATACTCTATGTTACGTCTTCTCATGATGTAGGTTCAGGTTCTCAGCATCTCGATCACGCATAGAGTGGTTTCTTATGTCCAACACAGTTGTATCAGTGGTGAGTCCTCATTCTTCAAGGACAATAGTTATCTTATCATTTTAGTATGTTTGTCTTTTAGTTTCACTCATGCTATATTTAGATGGGGCATGTCTCAACACTTCTAGTTAGTTAGAGGATATTTTCCGATGTAGTTTAGATTCAGCTTAGATTTTGAGTTTAATATTTCTTTGTATTAAACTCTCATATTTTATATATTTGGTTTTAGTATATCTGTATTCCCCATAATTTCAAATTATCTCGTGTTTAGCTTCCGCACAATATTTATCGATTCGTTTTATTAGTAAGTATGCTTATGTTATGCTAGAACGATTAGCTTGGGTGACTCGTGATCCTAGGTCCCTTGTATACATCTCGGGGTAGCTCGAGGAGTGAAAAACTTTATGTCAGTGCACAAGATTTAAGTGTCTTATAATGTCTGGTAGTGAAGTGCACCACATCTAATGAGAAGGAGGTTGAAAATTATCTTAGGAAAATCTAAATTTTTCTATTACTCTTATCTTCCGTAAGGTGTGACGAATTCCTCATTTGGATAATTAATTTCTATTTCAGATCATGCCACCTCTTAACTATCCCAAGGAATGCTAACGCAACTCTTCCTGTCCAAGATCATGAAGTTTTAAATGAAAAATTTTGGAATTATATACAATTGTTATCTAGAGTGTACCAAACAAGAATAACCAGGAAGCTCTAGTTCCGGCAAATACTAATGTTGGGTCAACTGTAGCTAAAGTTTATGATTTCATTAGGATGAACCCTTCAAAATTTGTTGAATCACACGCTGGTAAAGATCCCCAAAATTTAATAGATGAGGTCAAGATGATCTTTGAAGTAATGCTTGTAATTGGGAATGATGGGATTTAGTTAGAATCTTACAAATTTAAAGATGGTGCTCTTATTTGGTACACAAAGTAGCAAGAATAAAAGGTCACATATGCAACCCCTATCACTTGGGAGTGTTTCAGTGTGACCTTTCTGGATAGGTTCTTCCCAGAAGAGTTGAGGGAGGCCAAAGTTCAGATGTTTATTAATTTATTGTAGTGTTATATGATAGTCATACAATATGGATTCAAGTTTATCCAACTCTCTCGGTATGCTCCTTCCATGGTTGCTAATTTCAGGGCTCAAATAAACAAATATATGGATTAGGTATCTAATCTTGTGAAAACAGGGTGTAGAAATGCCATATTACTTGAGGATATTAAAATCTCTAGGCTCTTGACTCATGCTCAACAGGTTGAGGGTAATAAGCTGAGGGAACATGAAAATTATATTAAGAAGACTAGAATAGGCAACTATGACGATTCTCCATACAAATCAGGTGGTGGTAATTACTCGCAGTTTCAGCAAAAATCTTAAACTGAACTACCTTCATAAGCTAGTATCACATACTCCATAATCCTATATGACCAGAAGGGTAGGGAATCAAGCTCTAAGCTCAAGGTAGTGTTTCATGCACCAAACCTACCCGATTAGCCCCATGACTGGTAAGAACCATCCGGGCGAGTGTCTTGCAGGGAAGAAAGGATACGTTGGGTGTGGTAATTTTATTCATAGGTTAAAACATTGTCCTTGTTAACAGAGTCAAGGAGGTAAGATAGTAAAGATTAGTCCACAACATGAATAGCGCCATCACGTTGCTCGACCAGTAGGGTAACTCATCTGGTATAGGTGGCAGACAAAGCTAGAACAAGTTATATGCTCTCCAGGCTCTCCAGGATCTGGAAAAGTCTCCGATTGTAGTCACTAGCACGTAATGAGTCTTTGACTTACATGTTTATGCTTTGTTATACCTAGTTGCAACTCTTTCCTTTTGTAACTCCTCATATAAAGTCAAATTCGATATTGGTACAGAAACTTTTTGAACCCTTCTTAGTTTGAACTCCAGTAATAAACCCAGTTTTTGCTAGACCAGTATACAAAAATCACCCTGTCACAATCTCCCAAAAAGTCAGCTTAACATATCTTATAGAGTCAGAAAGACTTCAAAGTCATTCTAGGAATAGATTGTTTACATTCCCATTATCCCTCAGCCGATTGTAGAACTACTATTATTCATTTGTAATTTCCAGATGAACCAATCTTAGAATGGAAGGGTAGTAGTTTAGCGCCTACGGGTTGATTCATTTATTATCTTAAAGCCATAAAGATGATCTCTAAGGGTTATCTCAATTATATAGTTTGGGTTAAGGATTCAACTCCAAAACCCCACCTCATGAGTCAGGACATGTTGTGAAAGAATTCCCTGAAGTGTTTCCAAAAGATATTTTCATAGTTTATTTGGAAAAGGAATTCGACTTTGGAATTGATCTCCTTACACATACCCAACCTATCTCTTTGCTCCTTACAGAACCGCTCAAGTTGTGCATAAGGAATTGAAAGAGCAATTGAAATACCTTCTAGATAAGGGCTTCGTCACATCTAATATTTCTCTATGGGGTGCACCAGTGTTGTTCATGAAGAAGAAATATTGTTCTCTCAGAATGTGCATTGACTATAGTATATTGAACAAGGTCACAATCAAGAATAAGTATCTTATCCCCAGGTTTAAGGACATGTTTGAACAACTTCGGGGTTCTACTCATTTCTCAAATATAGACCTCAGATAGGGTTATCATCAACTCAAAATGAGAGATAATGACATTTCAAAGTTAACATTAAGAACAAAGTATAGTCATTGTGAAATTGTAGTTAAGTCATCCGGACTAACCAATGCTCTTCCAACTTTGACGAACATGAGATATAGAGTGTTCAAGTAGTATTTAGACTTGTTCGGTATCATCCTTATTGATGATATCCTCATTTACACTAGTAATGAAGAAGAACGTGCAACTCATTTTAAAGTTGTATTGCAAACATTCATAAATTGCCAATTGTTTGCTAAGTTTAACGAATGTGAGTTTTGGTTGCAATGTATTTCTTTCCTTTTGCATATAGTTTCTAGTGAAGGAATCTGAGTGGATTCTCAGAAAATAGAAGATATGGAACTATTTCCTAGACCTACCTTTTCTATAGATATCAGAAGTTTCTTGGGTTTAGACGGTTATTACAGAAGGTTTATGGAAGTATTTTCATCCATAACCTCGCCATTAACTAAGTTGACTTAGAAAAAAGTCATGTTTCAGTGGTAAGACGAATGTGAGAAGAGATTCACAGAATTGAAAACTAAGTTCACTACATCTCATTTTTTTGAATATACCAGATAGTTCAGACGGTTATGTGATCTATTGTGATGCCTCCAAAGTGGGCCTAGATTTTTGTTTATGTAGCAAGGTAAAGTTATAGCTTATTCTTCTAGACAACTTAAGGTGCATGAGTAGAACTATCCAACTCATGACCTCAAGCTTGCAGTACTTGTGTTTGTACTAAATATTTGGAGACATTACTTGTATGGTGTTCATGTAGTTGTGTTCACAGACCATAACAACTTTTAATATGTGTTCACCAAGAAAGAGTTAAATATTTGCCAGAGGAGATGGATTGAGTACCTCAAAGACTAAGATAATCCTTGTAAGTCCAATATAGCAGCAGATGCTCTTAGGAGACTATCTATGGGTAGTGTAGCGCATGTTCAGGAATGAACAAAAGACGTAGGAAAGATGTTCACTGACTGGATCGCCTAGGAATTCATCTTATGATCATAAAAGGTGGTGGGGTAACTGTTCACAATGGGTAAAAATCTTCTTATGTAGTGTAATATAAGGAAAATCTAGACAGTGGAAGGGGGATATTGTATACTTCGCTATCTGGGCCATTTATGTGTTCCTAAGGTGGGCAAGTTGAGATAGTAGATTCTTGTAAAAGGCCATAACTCCAGATATTTATTTCATCCGGGTGCAACTAAGATGTACCGCGATTTGCAGGATGTCTATTGGTTGAATGGTGTGATAAAGGATATAGCGGATTTTTTTGCTAAGGGCCACAATTGTCAGCAAGTCAAGGTAGAACATCAGAAACTAGGAGGTATGATTCAAGAGATTGACTTTTCTACTTGGAACTGTGAAGTGATCATTATGTATTTCATCACAGGTTTACCTCGTACTCATAGAGCATGTTTCCATTTCTGTGATAGTGGGTAGGGATCTAAGTTTTCACATTTTTTGTGGTTGAGACTAGAGATTTGGCAGAGGACTACACCAAGCATTAAATTAGTGAGATAGACAGTTTACATTGGGTTGATAATTTGTCTATCATCTCATATAGAGGTCCTCATTTCACCTCTGATTTCTTGATGTAATTTCAGATGTATCTCGATACTCAGGTTAACCTTAGCACAACAAATGGTGAGGCAGAGTATTCAGACCTTCGAAGACAGTTTGAGAGATTGTGTGATCAATTTCAAGGGTAGTTGGGATGATCCCCATACTCTTATACAGTTCACCTAGAATAATAGTTATCATTCGAGCATTGAGATGGCCCTTTATGAGGAGTTGTATAGGAGTAGATGTAGGTCGTCAGTTGGTTGGTTTGAAGTAGGTGAAGCAGTTTTGATAGGGCCAGATTTAGTTCATGATGCTATGGATAAAGTGCAACTCTTTAGAGACAAACTTAACACAACCCAGAGTCGTCGGATGACCTATACAGAAGTAAGGAGAAGGAAACTAGAGTTCCATGTTGATGATCGGGTTTTCCCAAAAGTTTCCCCTATAAAGGGGGTGATGAGATTTGTCAAGAATGGGAAGCTTAGTCCTAGATATGTAGGCCCTTACAAAGATCATAAAAAGGATTGTTAAAGTGGCATAATAGTTAGAGTTGCCAATAGAACTAGCAGCAGTGTATACAATTTTTACATTTTGTTGCTGAAGAAGTGTGTGTTTGATCCAGCATCTATTGTATATTTAGAAAGAGTGGTTGTAAATGATAGTCTTATTAATGAATATATTCCATTTGAAATCATCTATTTATGTTTTTAGCGTATTTGCATGATCGAGGAACTTTATTTTGTCAAAATTTAGTCTAAGTAATTTTGTGGTTAGGTTGCAACTATTTTCCTCAATTTAAGCTAGTTTAGTCCTCATTCGAGCAAGAATGTTCCCAAGGGGGAGATAATGTAACACCCAGGATCCGAAATCCGGCCTCAATGCAGATTTCCAAAAGTTCGAGGTGCAACCCAAGGTTTCCACTAAAGGACCGTAGGGTGACCCCTACCCCGTGCTGGTGGTCCATGGTTCGCGTCTACAACCTTCCCCTAAAAATCCCTCAGAAAATTTAAAATCCCTTAGAAAATTTTCTTAGTGTTGACCTACGGTGGACCCACGAACCCTAGTTGAGGTCACACATTGTGGCCTATTTTCGTGGATCAACACCCTAAGTTATCCCCCCCTATCGTGATTTACGATTGACCATCGTGGACCATAAGTTGATCGATGGTCCGTCAATGACCCCAATAGTAGTTAAATCAGGTGTATTTTGGTCTTCTCCTTATGTGTTGGACCTGTAAACTACTTCGTTTAGTTCCTAAACTACGTAGTTTTGGTTAAAGATAATTAACCAAAACATAGAAACTTACCAAAGTCAGATCATTCACAAAAACATAGAAGTATAGAAACTAAAGAGGAGAAAGAGGTGACCAAACCCTTCCTAAGAACGAACCAAGGTTCCATCATCTCAAGCCCCCAAAATCTAAAGATATCTCCGTGAATTTTGTCACCATGTATGTGGGAATTCACTAGTGGCTTTTTCTCCCATTAGGTCCATAGAATTCAGTCAGATTCTTCATTACCTTATTACAACTAAACCTAGGGTTTCTAAAACTTGAGCAGATTATGATGAAATAGTTATTTACATGTTTCGAATAAGATTATCATGTTTTTAATATGTTTGTTTCATGAATTTCCGAACCCTAGCTATGTATTTGCTTATTTCTTGAATACAGGGATGGAGTAGCAGTCAAAGACCCTTACTGGCCTCGAGCGGACGCTTGACCTTTCTTACTTGCTCAGTGGATGACTTAAACATAAGAGAAATAACTCAAGGAATAACTAAAAGATATTCATAAGGAAAAACTACAACTCAAGTCTTAATAGTTTTCAAGTGAAATGAAAATAGTAAAGAGCTAATACTATCTATCTATGAAGCCTCTAAAATCAAATATGGATGTTGGGACAGGACCCCCTATCATCCTAACAGCTGCAAATAAAAATCATGTGATAAAAGATGTCCTCCTAAATGTATGGAGGCTCACGAACTGACTTTGAGCTGCTCACTAGATCAACGGTACGACGGTTGTCCATCAAAGTTACTTGTTTCTACATCAAAGATGATGTAGGACAACTGGCATCAGTACATTTAATGTAGGAGAATGCGAGTTGGAATGTACAAACAACTTAAGCTTGAAAAGAGTAAGAAGGAACACTTACGTTGGCTCTGCTCAACTCAAGAATAAATTAACTTAACATAAAGCAATAAGACACATGCAATATATATAAATATATACTCCCTCTGTTTAAAAAAGGATGTCTTAGTTTGACTTGGAACGAAGTTTAATAAAAGAAAGAAGACATTTTAATCTTGTGGTTCAAAATTAAAGTTATGTCAAATGTACCAAAATGCCCTTTAATGTTATGGACTTAAACATGCCACGTGAAAAGTTAAAGTTAAAGTGTTGCCATAAGAAAGGTGTCATTCTTTTTTAAACAGACTGAAAAGGAAATAGGGTCATTCTTTTTTAAACAGAGGGAGTATAAAGCTTGTATAACAGTGTAAACAATTTAGTTCGATAAAGAAATGCAATAACAAACTCAATTTTTCCTTTAAGATAAAGTAATATAGTTTCTGTGGGAGATTCTCTAACCGACCACCACCACTATGAGCCTAAGTGGTGATACAACACTTTCCCACGCTGCCACAATTTTCATATACTTTTCCGTCTTATAGAATTACTTAACTTAGTGGATCCATTAGTTTAACTTAACTAATCATCTAAAAAGTATTATCATTTAATACCCATGATGGCTACATGGTTTATATATACTTGAGTTATTATGAACTGGCATCCCCATAAAGGTGCTCAATACTACTCCAAAAAATATACTTAGCTCATATGTTTTCAAAACAATTTCTTTCTTTGGGTTGAGATAATTACTCAACATTTAGCTTCAAAGCTCTCTTGGACTCAATGTTCCCTTTTCATGCTAAAATTGTTTTTGGGAAATCTTAGTTTCCTCTTATCATATATGTGAAAATATTTATAAACTCTTAGAAAATACTTAGTACCCATATAACTTTTGAGAAATGAACAAAACTCTTTACTCTTTACTTATCTTGAACTTGAATATTTAAAACAAAGTTATAACATTTCTAAAGACTCTTCAAAACTTTTAAGAACTTTTTTTTGACTTGCTTCTTAACTTTTAGGTTCGACTCTAAGCTTCTTTGACTTTAACCTTAACTTTCCTTAAATAGGATTATGGATTAAAGATTCATGATCTCATGTTTATGGATGATTTCATGATGTTTATATGTACCTTATAGTGTTACAATCAACTAGGAAACATAGGTATATAACTTAGAAACTAGTACGAAAAGATGGGGGAAGAATGGGGAGAACTTGCTTTCCTTGCACTCTGAGAGGCGTGGGGTACCAGACCTCAAATTCTAGAGAGATGGGTGGGTAGATCTTTATGGCTCTGTGCCCCAAGGACCTACGGATAGATATTGGTTTGTGGGGCTTTGAGAGGCGTGACGCCCAACCCCCTAACCCAGGTGTTCTAGACTTTTCTCCTTCGTTTTTCATCTCTGAACCCTCTAAACTTCCATGGTTCTTACGGGAAAAACTTAGGATCATTAGTACGATCAATATACAATAGATTCAACACAAAATTATACTTTGAAATATGAATCAAACCATCAAGAAACTTCATTAACACAACCATCAAGAACTCAACGAGTTTTCAACAATATTCTTCAAGAACTCATTTTCTTAATATTCAAACAACTTAAATTCACTAAATTGAAATAATATTGGTCTGTGGGTGAACTAATCCAACACTATGTTATATCACATACCTTGTAGGGATCACCCACGACAAAATCCACTAGCAAAGCTTAAACGTCCTTGGCAATTTCTTGATTTCTCTCCTCTTTTCTCTCTTCTCCAAGACCTTGCGTAAGTTGTCCTTTTTCTAAACTGAGCAAAGTCTTATTTTATCCAAAAAAATCCCAAAAATGAAATAGGAAATTTAACCAAGGAAAAGTGTAGTTTTCTCTTCCATAATCAGGATTTGAACTTACCTTAATCAAACTTCCCGAAGTCACAACTCTCTCATATGATATAAAAATCGCACAAACTTGGCGGCGTTGGAAAGAATACTCTATGGGATTTGTAACCACATCTGGAACTAACGCTAAGTCATCCTGATAGGAGTTATTGTATTTTAAAGTAGAAAAAAAACTCACTTTTAAACATAGACCATTTTCCATATTTTCTAATTCTTTCCAAAAATAAGTATTTTAAGGTATTAAACTCTTTTCTAGTTCTTTGTAGTTGCAATATGTTACTATATCACCCCTTTGGGAACATTCGCCCTCGAATGAGGTTACTCTTACTAGACTTAGAGTAGCAACATCAAGTTTAAATTATATAGTACTAAGAAGAAAATTAGTAGGTTGGTCTGCATTTTCTCCGAATTCAAAGAGATGTGGATTTGTGTTCTTCATGTCCTCTTCACCTTCCCAAGTAGCTTCTTCAACAAATTGGTTCCTCCAAAAAAGTTTGACTGATGCGACCTCTTTTGTTCTCAACTTGCGGACTGGGCGATCTAGGATTTGCATAGGAATCTCCTCATAAAATAAGTTATCTTTGATCTCAACATTATCAGTTGTAATGATCAAGGGAGGAACACCCATGCAATTCTTCAACATGGAGACACGAAAAATTGAATGAACCGCTGCTAACTCTTGTGGTAGCTCCAACTCATAAGCTACTTTTCCAATCCTCTTGGAAAATATATATGGACCAACATACTAGGGACTAAGTTTCCCCTTCTTACAAAACCTCATCAAACCCTTTATGGGAAAAACATTCAACTTAACCCAAATTTTTACCTCAAACTCCAACTTTGTTCTGCTAACATCAGTGTAGGATTTTTGACGACTCTGGGAAATTTTCAACCTCCCTCAAATAACCTTCACCTTCTCAATATCTTGATGAATTAGATATGGTACTATTAATCCTGCTTCACCAACTTCAAACCATCCAATAGGAGATCTGCATCTTCTCCCATAGAGAGCTTCATATGGAGCCATCTAGATGCTAAACTGGTAATTGTTGTTGGAGGTAAACTCAATTAGGGGTAGTTGTTCATACCAATTCCCTTTGAAATCAATCAAACATGCCCTCAACATATCCTCTAGGGTATGAAGAGTGCGCTCAGCTTGCCCATCTGTCTGAGGATGAATGGAAGTACTCAAGTTCACCTTTGAACCCAAACCATTCTAAAAGGATTTCCAGAACTATGCAGTAAATTGTGCACATGTATCTGAAATGATCGAGATCGGAACTCCATGAAGTCTTACAACCTTTTAAATATACAACGTAGTATAATGTTTTTCCGAATGAGTAGTGTTTACCGGCAAAAAGTGGGCTGATTTTGTCATTTATCGACAATAACCCAAATGGAATACTGCTATTTGGGAGACCTTGGTAATCCTGTTATAAAATCCATATTAATCAACTCCCTCTTCCATTCCGGAAGTTCTATATTCTGAGCTAAACCATCCGTCCATTGGTAGTCTAGTTTAACTTGTTGGCAATTCGGGCAATTGCCAACAAATTGTTCAAGGCCTTCTTCATACTATTCAACCAATAAACCTCTATCAAGTCGCGATACATATTTGTTGAACCCGGATGAATTGAATATCTGGAGCTATGAGCTTCCTCCATGGCATACACAACCTACCTCGATATCTCAATACACCATCTCCCCCTTTTTCAAAAGCCATAACCTTTTGCTTATCAATATTTGCTTTAAATTCAAGAAAAATAGGATCTTGGTCTTGCTTCTCTTTCACTTCTGACAATATGATTCGGCCTTATTCGTCACCACTATTCCTCTTTTTGTTGAATGCATGATTCAAAGCCCTAAACGTTTAAGTCTATGCACATATTTTACTAGTTCTTTCTTCTCTTTTTCAAGAGAGGCAGTACTACACATAGACAACCTGCTTAAGACATCAACCACCACATTAGCCTTACCTGGGTGGTAAAGAATGCTCATGTCATAATCCTTGAGAAATTCTAACCACCTCCTTTGTGTGAGATTAAGCTCTCTCTGCGTGAATACATATTGTAGGCTCTTGTGATCAATGAATACAACAACATGAACACCATCCAAATAGTGACGCCATATCATCAAGGAGAACACCACAACAACAAAATCTAAGTCATGGGTTGGATAGTTCTTATCATGAACTTTCAACTGTCTGGAGGCATAAGATATAACGTTGCCATTCTGCATTAGAACACAACCCAACCCAACTCTAGATGCATTACAAAACACTACAAAGCCTTTAGTACCTTCTCGTGAAGTTAAAATCGGGGCAGTATTCAAGCTCCTTTTCAAATACTCATAGTTTTTCTCACAAGCTTCAAACAATTGAAATTTAATTATCTTTTTCTGAGTCAACTTTTTAAAAGAAGATGAAATAGACAAAAAAAACACTCAACAAACATTCTATAGTAGTCAGCCGAACCCAAGAAGCTCCTAATATCAGTTGGAGACGTGGGTCTAGGCCATCTCTAAACTACTTCTATCCTTTGTGTATTAACTCTAATTTCTTCATCAAAAATTTTGTGGCCCAAGAATACTACTGAATTAAGACAAAACTCACATTTTGAGAACTTAGCATATAACTCCTCATCTCTCAAAGCCTGAAGGACTATTCTTAGGTGACTACCATAATATTCTTCATTCATTGAATAAAATAGTATGCCATCAATGAAGACGATAACAAATATATCTAAGTATGGTTTGAATACTCTGCTCATAAGGTCCATGAACGCTACTAGTGCATTTGTCAAACCAAAGGACATGACCAAAAATTCAAAATGCCCTTATCTGGTTCTGAATGCTGTCTTTTGAATATCAATACCTAACTTTCAATTGATCATAACTTGATCTTAGATCAATTTTTGAGAAGAAGAAAGATATCTGAAGCTGGCCAAAAAGATCATTAATCCTTGGAAGAGAATATTCATTCTTGATAGTAACCTTGTTCAATTGGCGGTAATCTATACACATCCTAAGAAAACCATCTTGTTTTCTAAAAAACAAGACCGGAGCTCCCCAAGGTGCGACATGTGGTCAAAGGAAGCCCTTATCTAATTGATATTCAACAGTTCTTTCAACTCTGCTCGTTCTATTATATATGGAAGAATAGATATAGGACGAGTATCTAGAATGATCTTTGTTGAATTTTATTTCTCTAAGGAGGGACTACGGGTAGATCGTTAGGAAAAACTTTCGGAACTCTTTTACTATAGGAACTGACTGAATAGAGGTACCTTATCACTTGAGTCATTAACTCAGACTAAGTGATAGATAAAACCCTTTAAAATTAACTTGCTCGCCTTAAGGTACGAAATGAAATGACCCTTAGGCATTGCTGAACTACTACTCGACTCTATGACTGGATCATTAGGAATTTGAAACTTGAAAACATAAGTTCTACAATCTATTTATGCATAACAGGCATGAAGTCATTCCATACCTAGGATGAAATCGAAATTTACCATGTCTAACTCAACTAAATCAGCCATGGTGTTCTTGTGATTGATGTAAACTGGAAAATCACGATGGACTCTGTCTATTAGAATAGACTCCCCAAAAGGTGTAGAAACACAGACGGGTTCACAAAGTTTCTCAAAGAGAATATCAAAATTTTTTGCAACATAAGAGGTTACAGAATATATATATGCGCGTGGGTCTACCAAAGCATAAACATCAAAAGTAAAGACTTTTATCATACAAGTGACAACATATAGGGAGTGCTCTTTCTCTTGGAAACTAGTGATTGCATAGAGGCAGTTTGATCATCCAGCTGTACCAGAAGTAGATCCTCTAGGTGAAGCATTGTCAGCTGCAGAAACTGATGAAGATTGGGTTCTATTTCCCAGATTTCCACTACCTTGCTTGTTCTTAGGGCACTCTTTCATGAAGGTACTCTCTTGCTGACACTTGAAACAACCTGTCAGGCCATCATGACACTTAACTAGGTGGGTGCTAGAACATGCAGGAGCCCAACTAATCCCATGTCCCACACTACCTTGAGACTGTACTAGTCTAGCTCTAAAGTTCTATGAATTTTGGCCATGATTCTCACCTTTGTTTCTCGGTGTAGGTGCACTATTAGATGATGGTGCAAGTACCTTTTGTTTATGAAAGGACGAATGATTCACACTACCTTTCTGCTGCCCAGACTCATTAATTGCTTTAGCTTTCTTATTTCTGAACTATTCCTTGCCCCAAAATATATCTTCCTCAACCTGCTTCACATAGATCATCAACCTAGATATGTCAGTGCCACCTATCGGAATTGCTGCCCAGCCGTCTTTGCTTGATGAATGACCCAGTTCAACAATTCGTTCAAGAATGCACTAAGTATGATGACCATGAAAAAAAAAACATGCTTTTAAAGAGTACATCTAGTTGGAAACCAAACATCATGACTTTATAGTAAAACTTCATAAACATTTGATACAATAAGAAAAATACAATCCACATACATCATATTAGACATGGACACCATTCATAATAACTCATAAAGCCATGTATCACCTTTAAGACACATTCAATATCTCCAACACGTTACCTTTACATTTTTTTTTTACCTTATCTCCTTTCCTTAAGCAACCCTTAAGTAATACTTAGTGCAATGAATGAATTGTGTCCCATTCCACCATTCATACCAAAGTATACCCTTAAGGTCACCAAGGGTGAACACTCATACAACCGTTCATCCACTTTCAGACCTACATTATAAGGACATAGGCGAAAGAATAACTTCACATAAGAACAATCACCTAAGACAACCCAAGTACACTAGTGCATTGTGCAAGTATCGTCTTCTAATACTATTCACACCAAGTGTTCCTATGAAGTCATCTCAGACTAGGCACATCATCTTCAACAAGTCACAACATATTCATTTACATTACATAAGACCATAATTACTTCATAGCTCATATAATACTCATTGATTATTAATCATAGTCGTAATCATTTAGTCTTTATTCACATCTCAACACAATATACATGTCCATAATATAATTATCACATAATGAAACCATAGTCAACATTGCATATTAAGAGTTCATTTCATCAATACATCACAAGATCTTACTCAAACCAATCAATGTCTACTAGTGCAATGTATATGTGAAGTCTCATAACATACACGTACCAAGTAACTAAAAAGGAGGTCCAAGCATTGACATACTCATACATCATCATGACATGTATCGCCAAATGTATATCAAATGAGACAAAATCATTCATATTATTATAGAAAGTATTTATCATCATAATTTCATTCATAAGATCATACTAACATATACATAAGAACTCCCCTGAATTCCTTTCGACTATTTGTGCAATGTATAGGTAAAGTCCTATTCCCTTACCTACACTAAGTAACATCTCTTAGGTAGTTCTAGTTAGTGTTCATCTTTACTTTCATTTGTTCATTTTAACATTGGGAACTTCACCATAACCGACATAGACCATGTAAGCTAACATGGAATCCGGTGTCAACCCCACACACGAAAGGATGGTTCCTACTTGCAAAGGTAGAGCATATACATTCATAAAAATATAGGTGAATCCACTAGATAAGGTTCCTATAAGGGCAGAAATTAAGGAACTAGGAGGTTTTACTAGAAGCCCTCTTATTCTAATTCGCATTGTAGATTTCCACCTCATGAGAAATCGGGGGAAACTTTCTAGTGAAGAGACCCCTCTCATTGTTAAGATCACTCGGTGTTAAGCTAACTTCCATTTTTGAAGATACTTTAAGCTTTATTAGGGCTTAACCCCTTTTATAACATGTACATAGGACATAGGTTATTGATTAGAATGTCCTTTCATCAAACCAACATCATATGAGAATGTCGTTTCACAAAATCATAGCATTTATAACATAGTCTGGTTAGAGTACAATGTACTTTACATATCTAAAATTCATAACTAGTTTAGTTTAGAGACAATTGAGAAATTTTAAGTACTCTCATTCACTAGTTACATTAACCTTATTCATTCATGCATTCATTTGTGTGTATACATATGTGAGAAAGCCTTTCACATACACACTTAGAAAAACATGTTCATCTTCACTAGTCATAGATATTTTTTATAATATATAATGGTCCATATGAGAATATCCTTTCAATTGACACCATAAACATATCATGCTCATAGTTATGCATGAGGTATGTGTGTACATACTTTTCCTCATGATCACATAATGGAAAACACTTTTATTGAGGAAACCACCTTCAAAGGATCACATACAATTACAATATCCCAAGTCATGAAAAACTCACATAAAAAGCATCTAGGGACAATGGCACACTCCACATTTCATCATATGAGACAAGAGACATTCATATTTGAATACACATCTCTACATATATAAATCATATCATATAGGGTTATATAGGTAGGGTCATTCTACAATAGTACTTAACATAATATGTCAGTAGACACACCTTATCCCTACATTATCATTCACTTATACTTCGATTATCAATAGACATTTCATGATACTAACATTGAGGACTACATACATAACCTTCGTAGCAACTTCATACTCATGATCATCATAATCACAATTCCTTTACATATAATGCCCTAAGGCCATGATCACAACATGTTACATAGACAAGAAGTAAAACACGCCACCATAAGTAGACCAACCATAAACAATTCCAATACTATAGATAAAAAGTTAGTCAAGTTGCCAATTATACAGCATGTTCATTAGATCAATACTAACATTTCATAATCAATAGATATAGATAACAATCAGATCTAACAATATTATTCAATCTAGTACAATTCATTAACATAAGATCATATTCACAAAACCACATAATAGGCGAATTTCTAAATTAGGAGGTCATGGGTTATCTAAATCCTTACGAATCATCATAAACACTAATTCATCATTTATTCATCATTAGAATGACTTAGAAAATCGTTTGACAATGAACTCATGCTTAGATTGAAAATAGTGAAATTTGATCATTGAAACTCTTTGATAGAACTCCCTGAATTAATGGTTATTCAAGATAAAGAGTTACCTACCTTATGATTGATTACCCTGTAAATTCAAGAGAAAATTAGTTTAAACCCATCTCTATCTTGATCTTGAGTTGGCCTCCAATGGAGTTTATGAGAATCTATTTGGGAAGGGAAGGGTTTAATTTTTGAGATGAATTCTAATTCTAGGTTTAGGGGTTTTAGACAACTTAAATACCCAAAAATAGATAATATAACCGTCCCCAAATACCCAAAACATTCCTACAGTTATTGTACTTTTAGAAACACCCAACTCGACTTTGAATGCCGCAGTCACAACTGGACATAGTTGTGTGTCGTGGAGACAGCTCCCAGTTTTTGTTCCACGAATTATTTTGAGGCAGTAGGCCTCATGTCCATTCGCGCGACTCGCAGGTAATTTGAGTTCCAATCCCTCGACGTGGATTGGTCTCCTCATATTGATCATGGTTGTGCTGTTTGGCAGCTTCTTGTCCATGTTTGGGTCTTCCTCAAGGACCCTTAGGGTGGTCCTTGGGGAGTCGTACTCAATATTTTGACCCTAACTGATCAATAAGACACTAGCGGTAACCTCATTTATTTTAGACTCCAAAAGACACACCGAAACAGAATAACATACTAGAAACACTAGCACACAAAGACTAGTGTTTGGACGTCTTGGTCGTCCTTTGACGTTTGGACCTCAAACCTCTTTAACCAACTAATAAGTTTTATCCAACGTTATTAACAGTTATTCCCTCGTATAACTCATGCGAGGTCTAGTTCCCTAATTCATTTTGAGGGACATTAACATAATTGCTCTTTGTTGGAGGCATGATTATTCTCAAACATTTGCAAGCCACGAACTAGATGGAATCTTTTTAGAGATCAACTATATGCACAAAAGAGTGTGGAAGATGTGAGATAGTTCCTAATGATGCAGCTTCCCGATTATTGACATGGCGCACTTCATATCCCTTACTAGGACTATACAGACATGGCTTCATAGACTCCTAGGAATCTTGATCTTTGTTCTCAAATACAATGTTTTTCACGCCCGAGCTATCACCTGCGCAATACAAGCAATCGAAGACCATTTTTTGCCTCGAGAGGACCATTATCTTGGCTTACTTACTCAGCGGAACCTAAACACTAGAGAAAATAACTCGAGGAATAACAAAATTAAATAACTAAGCCAAATGGCAACTCAAGTGTTAACCATTTACAAGTGAATTGAAAAGAATAAAGAGCTAATACTATGTGTCTATCTAAAAGCAAAGAGGGATGTTGGGCCAGACCCCCAAATCCTAATACTGAAATGAAAATCAAGCAATAAAATATGTCTCTGGATTGTAAGGAGGATCACCAACTAACTCTAAGTTGCTTACTGGATTAATGGTACGCCGGATTCGATCCTACTTTACCCGTGTCTTCACCATAAGACGATGCAGGACAACTAGCATCACAATTATATAATAATATACATATATATATACATATATATATATTATAT
Organism: Solanum lycopersicoides; assembly: GCA_022817965.1. Lineage (NCBI taxonomy): Eukaryota > Viridiplantae > Streptophyta > Magnoliopsida > Solanales > Solanaceae > Solanum > Solanum lycopersicoides. The sequence continues at coordinate 40,383,095 of CM040621.1, read as the reverse complement.
ATATATTATTATATATATTTATATTTAATATATAAAAAGTTTTATAAAACTATAAACAACTTAGTAGTAAATAAATGCATAATCAAACTCAACTTGCTTTTTTTTTAAAAATATGTTTCCTGCAGGAGATTCTCTAATCGAAAACAATACTACGAGGCCTAAGTGTGATACAACGTTTGCCCACGTGCAAACTAAACTATAGATTTCCGGTCATAGAATACTTAACTTGTGGGTCCTATCTTAACTTAAGTTGTCATCTAAAAAGTATGATCATTTATAACTCATGATATCTACCTGGTTTATGGAGACTTGAGTTTTATGAACTCGCTTCCCCATATCGGTACTCCAATACTATTCCCAAAAATATAGTTAGCTCATATGTATTTAAAACACTTCTTTCTTTGGGTTTAGATAATTATCAACACTTAGCTTAAAAGCTTCTAGTAGATGTTCCCTTTCTTGCTCAAAACTCTTTTGGGAAATATTACTTTCCTCTTATCTTAAATGTGAAACAGTCATTTTAAATTCTTAGGGAATACTTAGTTCTTGATAACGTTTGAGAAATGTGCCCAACTATTTACTCTTTAATTAGCATGAAATATCATAAAAAACAAAGTTAAAACATTGCTATAGACTCTTGAAAATTTTAAGAACTTTGATTTGACTTGCTACTTAACTTAACACTTGACTCTTAACTAATTTGATTTGACCTTAGCTTTCTTTGAATGGATATGGATTCAAGGTTCTGACCTCAAGTTATGGATGATTTCATGATGTTTAGATATCCTTAGAGTGCTTAAATCAACTAGGAAACATAGGTATATTACTTAGGAACTAGTACAAAAAGATGGGGGGATTAGGGAGAACTTGGCGTCCTAGTCGCTATTAAGGCGTGAGGCACCAGCCCTCAACTATTAAGATATGTTGTGTGGGGCGTCTCAAGATGGAGTGTGCCACAATCGCCTACTGACAGAGATTGGTCGTGTGCTTTAAGAGCCGCGACGCCCGACCCTGTTTCCCTAGGCTTTTCTTTGACTTTTCTCCTTCATTTTTTCGTCTTTAAGCCCTTTAATCTTCCATTGATCTTCCTAAACAGTTCATTAGTACTATAATACTAATAGATCAACCCGAATTACACTGGAAAAATGAAATCAAACATCAAGAAACCTTCAACAAACACAACCACGAGAACTCAACGAGTATTTGAACAATGTTTCTTTTAACTCACTTGCTATAAAATTTCAACACTTAATTCTTTAATTTAAAATATTGGCATGTGTGAACAAACCAACACATTGTGATCTACATACTTGTAGGGATCACTGCTGTGATTCCTGCAAGCTGACGTCCTGGACGATTCTTGATTTTCTCCTCTTTTTTTTATTTTTTATTTCTTCTAAGCCCTAGCATAAGTCTCCTTTTCTAAACAATCAGTATATTTACTCCAATAAATCCCCAAAAAATATATGAATTAATTATGGGAAAAGAGTAAGTTTTCCCCAAAATCCAGGACGCTCAGGCAAGAAAGCGACCAACGGCCAGCCCACAAAACACAACACACCACACACCCCCCCCCAGCCCCTTACCCCCCCCCGCTACCACCCCCTCCTCCCCGACCCCTCCCTCCGCCACTCCCCCCCACCCCCCCCATACGCACCCTCCCCCCCCAACCCCATCCCTCCCACCTTCACTAGTCCGGATTTGGACTTATCTTTAATCCAACCCCAATTTCGAAAGTCAGTAACTCACTCTTCATATTGGACATTGCGCAAAAGCGGTGTTCGGAAGAATTATTTAAGGGATTTCAACAGATATCTTGATACCCCTAACCCATGACTTGAGATAGGGGATATGGGCGTTTTGAGTTGACCAAAACAATACACTTTTATTTTTTTCAACTTTAACTATTGTCCCAGATATTCTTGTTCTTTTCAAATAAGTATTTTTAGTTTTAAACGCTTTTCTAGTTCGTTTCTAGTTGCAAGATGTTAAATTTGATATTTTAGCTATTAAATATACATGCCTTAGTTGTTTAATAAGTTGCCATCCTCAGGTTGACCATGAAGTTTAGCATCGTATATTATGAATTCAGTCATATGTGTTAATATACTCAATAACTGGGTAGAATAGTAGCAAGTTATGCTTAGGTCAGTCCCCTATTTCCCAGCACTGACGAGCACGTGGTTGTTAGTAACTCTCTTGGGCATCATTTGTGATCACGCTAGTCTTGTCATTATATTCCATGGAAGGGTATATTAGGTTCTCTTGGATGCAGGCATATACATTAACTCACATTTACACTCAGTGGTTTTATATTAGTTATTTGGTAGATCTTACAATTCAGTCAACTTCATTGCATGACAACATTTTTCAGGTACAACTACTGATTCATCTTTAGCATGATATTCAATTTAGTCATTACATCTTGTTAATTTAGCATTCAGTATCCTATTTCAATGTTCAGATTATATTCTGTAACACTCCGAAGTCAAACCTAATGTAAGAGCCTCCATGTTGGTCTAAGTGGTAAACACTATGGTAGACCTCAAATATTGTATATAAGTTTAAGTTAGGAAATTTTAGGAGTCAGACGTCAAGAAAGTCATGACGTCCGAAGATTAGTGATAAGAGAGTGCTAGCGTTTCTTAACTATTATTTAACGGGGTTTTAGGAGTCAGAAATTGATGAAATTGGTGGAAAGGTGTCAATTAGTTTTGGGTGTTTAGGGTCGAAACGCTCCAGGTACTAACCCCAGTACCACCTAAGGACTTGGAGAGCCTTGCATCTTGACCCAACTTGCAACAACTAGGGAAGTGTGGACAGTCGCCATCTACGTTTGCATCGACGGTCATGACAGGAGCGCGGCTCGTTGCTCTGTAGTCCACACTTAGAACATTTTCCCAAAAAATGGCAAAAATGCATACTCTCTGAACTTACTACGGATTGTGTAGGACGAATTGGGGGGAGAGGAGTCGACTGACCTACGAACCGTGGGTTGAGGTCTCGTAGGTCAGGCCTATTTTCACTGGTATGTTTCTAATGAGGTCAACTTAATTAGTTAATTAGTTAGGGGTTTAATTAAGGGTTAGAGGTGGTTAATTAAGTTAGTTAAGTGACTATATAAGCTACCCTAAGTATAAAACTAAATTAACACCCCATAATTCAAAAACTCACATCTCTCTCACATCTATCTAGTCTCTCTCTTCTCCAAACTTCAACTCCATTGAAGAACACAGAGTCTAATTCAAGGAAGAATTCACCAAGGTTTTCATCTCAAATTAGTGGCAATATCATCACTAAGGTATGGTTTCTTTCACTCTTGGGATTCCTTTCCCCAAGAGGCCCTTCCAAAGATGATTTTCTACTTCCCCAAAACCTAGAGTTTCAATCTAGACATGGGTTCTCTTTTCAAAACGAAACTGTTAACCAATTGTGATGAATTATAGTCTTTTATAATTGTTTAACTAAGAATTAAATGGTCAATTTATGTTAATAATTCAAGATTGCCCCTTTGAACACTTGTTCTTGTTTACACTCACTATGTCTTGTAATTCTATAGTAACTTAAAAGTTGTTGATTATATGAAGATGTGGAATAGTAATTGCTATGTATTACTTCTTGAATTTACCTTAATTATGTATTGGACATGTGTTATTTGGTAATTCAAGTATGGAAGCAATGAAATGGAAAGAAGGTATGAAGGTTGATTCTTCTTGAATTCAATTATGAAGGATGAGTTATTTAGGTTGTAATGCTTCTATGTCTAATGTGTGGTTGTGATGGTGATAGAAAGTATCCCTCACCCTTAATCCTAGACTATTGAATTTATTATGAAGCATGAAAGGATGTTATGGTATGATTATTATATGATTGAAAGTAGTTACTCATGATTATAATAAAGTGTCAAGTGGAAGGTTTACTCACTTGTATGTTGTTTCTAAAGTGAAAGGATAGTTCTCACCTATGAATACCTATGAGCTATTATAATAAGATGTTTACATAGGGGTTTACAAGAGACTAATGTGATCTTGTATGAAGAGTATGATGATTACTAAAGGGAATAGATGTTTAGCAACAAAAGGTCATGTAAATGAGATGGAGGTCTCACGTTTAGTAAGTATGGCCTCCCACATGGGTTTCTTCACGTTTAGCAAGTATGGATTCCCATGATATGTGTTGTCTCATGAGATGAAAACCTCCACACTAGTAAGTCCAGGTTTCTAGCAACAATCTCGTTGACCCTTAACTATGTGCCCACATAGGACAATAGTTTAGTGGATCCACCTAGATAGCTATGTAAGATTAGTTACACCGTAGGCAAGTCTTAACCCTTCGGGTTTGGAGGAGAACACCTGATTACATGTAGCTCACATGGTCTCACGTCGGTTATTGCACTATTATCCTTAATGTAATAAGGTAAATGAGTAAGTCAAGTATGTAAACTATTATTAGGGTTGTCTTAAAGGCTACTAAATAGGGTGAGGGAGCTTATGAGACTTCTCTTACTCATTGCACAGGCGGGATCCTAAAGGATTATTCTAGTAGTGGGTTGTATGATCAAGTTGGTTACATGTTAGGTATGTTAAGCTTTGCATGAACTTATGAATCAAGCATGGTATGATTAAGTATGAGATTATGTTGTAAGCATGTTGTAGGTGACTTAATGTGATGCTTAGCTTTGGATAGGGTTATGAGTTTCTATTCTTGGCATTGCACAAGTATTGCTTTAGGTTGCTTATGTGTTTGATTAATATCATGTTGGGTTGACTTATAAGGTTCCATATGTGTGTATGTTGAGTTATTGAACATAAAACATGGTTTTGACTAAATTGTGCCTTTTGTCATGCATTAATGATTTTATGAGTAGGAGCCATACCTAGTACTTGTGGTTTGTACTAACCCATATTTCTTCCCTTTTCCCAAATATTGTAGGTCCCGTCCATTGAAGAGCTTCTAGTCCACTTTGCAAGGATACTTGGACTTCTTCCTCGAAGTAGTTGGTAAGAACTCCAAGTTCGAGGATAGTGCCTTTGATCTACCTTAGTAGTATTGATATATAGTCTAAAAGACATACGTTTCCTCCTTATTCTTCAAGACATTTGTTGTAAGCCCTATGTGGCAATATGTACTTGTATAAGGGCTATGCCCAAATATTGTACTTCGTTTAGATGGTTAATATGAGACGATATTATTAGACTAACTTCTTATATGTTGAATATGTTGAGTAAAAGAGAAGCCTATGTAAGCTTCATATGTGAGGAGTCTATGTAAACTCCATATGTAGTATGTGAGAGGTCTATGTAAACCTCACTATATATATGTATATGAAAAGTTTTAATTTTTCCGTGTTTTTAACCTATGACATATAATGACGAATGCTAAGAGGCTAGTCTTAGTATTCTCCGAGGACGACGATATCGGTTATGTCTAGGTGGTGCTCCCCGGGCGTGAAAACTTGGTATCAGAGCATGAGGATAAATTGATCTTAGGGTTGATGTCTCATCGAACCACGTCTATGTAGAGTCTTATTCATGGTTGTGAAGCGCACCACAATTATGGATGAGGGGTTATTTGATGCTTAGGAAAGTCTCACTTTGTTTGTATTCTTGAAATATTGCCTCTAGAGTTTTAACTCTACATGTACTTATCTTCTAATCTCTTTCTTGTGTTTATAGGCAATAAATACAAGAAGGAATAACGTTAGAAGGGTCGAAGAGGAGAACGTGAATGAGGCGGTTCCCCCTGCGGCTCTTCAAAACCCTCAAGTTCCTATTGAAGAAGGATCTAAGTCTAATGTTGAGGTAAGGGAGGCCATTCATAGCTTGACCCAAGTGTTGGCTACTTAAGTTGTTAGGGATACTAGGGTGCAAGTGGTTCCTCATGCTAGCACTACCTCATCAAGGATAATGGATTTCATAAGGATGAATCCCCATACTTTCTATGGCTCTAAGGTGGAGAAGGACCCGCAAGGGTTCACTGATGAAATGTTCAAGGTTTTAGATGCTATGGGGGTGTTTTCTCAAGAAAAGGCGGAACTAGCCGCCTACCAACTCAATGATGTTGCTCAATTTTTTTATGAGCAATGGAGGGATGAAAGGGTTGTTAGATAAGGTCGGATTACTTGGGGAGCTTTCAAGATGACCTTCCTTGATAGGTTCTTTCCGTTGGAACTAAGGGAGAGAAAATGCAAGAATTCATCAACTTACGCCGGGGTATCCGACCTTGTGGTGAATGAATGTAGGTCGGCTATGTTGATTCCTAGCATGGAAATCTGTCGTATCATGGTTCATATCAAACAACTTGAGGAGAAAAATCTTAATCAAGTTGGTAGAGAGTTGAATAGGACAAGGGCCGAAGATGGAAATTCTTCTAAGACTAGATTTGAGGTTCTAGATAAACCAAGGTTCAAGAAAAGGTTCCCCAATCAAAGTCCTTCTACCATTCCAAGGGTCAACAAAGGGAAAGGATCCACACCCAAGCCTAAGGAGGAAAAAGGTAGTGGTCCTTATGTGGAGAAGTCTCATTGTGACAAATGTGGTAAGAACCATGATGGCAAGTGCCTAGTTTGTACGGGAAATTTCTATGATTGTGGAAAGAGTGGTAACATGAAGAGGGATTGTCCTATGATGAAGGCTCAAGGGAGAGAATACTCATTCACAAGCAAGTGCTCCCAATCTCGATGCTTCTAAGAAGAATCGCTTTTATGCTCTCCGCACTAGGGGTGAGCAAGAGGAGTATCCCAATGTGGTCACCGGTATATTACAAGTCTTCCCTATTAATATATAGGATTTACTAGATCCGGGTGCTAATTTATCATTTTTAACTCCTTTAGTAGCTAAATCGTTTGATGTTCTACCCGATATTTTAATTGAACCATTTTTGGTTACAACCGAGGTGAGTGACACCATTTTTGCTTAAAGAGTCTTTAGGAGTTGTCCTATATATTTGCATAATAGAGTTACGTGGGTGGATTTGTTAAAGCTTGATATGGTTGATTTTGACGTTATTTTGGGAATGGATTGGTTACATGCTTTTTCTGCTTCCATTGATTGTTGTACTAGGGTACTCAAGTTCAATTTTCCTAATGAACTCGTCTTAGATTGGAAATAGGGTAATTAATTTCCTAGAGGTCGTATTATCTCTTGTTTAAAAGCTTGCAAAATGATCTCTAAAGGGTGTCTTTACCATATCGTAAGAGTCAAAGATCTTGAAACAGACATTCCTATTATTGAGTCAGTCCAGTAGTGAGGGAATTTCTGGAAGTCTTTCCGGATTACTTGCCCGGAATTCCTCCGGAACGAGAGATTGATTTTTGTATTTACTTATTACCGGATACAAATCCCATTTCAATTCCTCCTTATCGGATGGCTCCGGCCGAATCAAAAGAGTTGAAGGCTTAACCATGGGGAGCTCCGGTATTGTTTGTGAAGAAGAAGGATGGGTCCCTTAGGATGTGCATTGACTATTGTCAACTCAATAAAATAATTATTAAGAACAAGTATCCTCTCCCTCAGATTGATGACTTGTTTGATCAACTCCAAGGGGAAAGCTACTTTTCTAAGATTGATTAGAGGTCGGGGTACCCCCAACTTAGGGTGAGAGGTGAGGATGTACCTAGCTGATATTTCGAACTAAGTATGGTCACTGTGAGTTCCTTGTAATGTCCTTTGGTATCACTAATACCCCTGCGACTTTTATGGACTTAATGAATAGGGTGTTTCGTAATTACCTAGATTCATTTGTCATTGTCTTCATTGACGACATCATGGTATATTCGAAGAATGAGGGTGAACACATTGGTCATTTGAGAGTGGTGTTACAAGTCCTTAAGGAACACCAACTATTTGCCAAGTATAACAAGTGTGAGTTTTGGTTGACATCGGTGGTGTTTCTTGGTTATAAAATCTCAAGTGAGGGTATAGAGGTCGATCCAAAGAAAACCGAGGCGGTTAAAAATTGGTCTAGACCATTGACTCTAACCAACATTAGAAGTTTATTGGGTTTATCCGGGTAGTATAGGAGGTTTGTGCATGGTTTTAAGTCCATTGCTTCTCCTTTGACTACATTGACCCAAAAGAGTGTGGAATTTGAGTGGTCGAAGGCATGTGAAATAAGCTTCCAAATTTTGAAAGATAGGCTTACCTTCGCACCGGTATTGACTCTACCGGAGGTTACCAAGAGTTTCGTCGTATATTGTGATGCATCCCGAGTGGGTTTGGGGTGTGTTCTTATGCAACATAGGAAGATAGTAGCCTATGCCTCTAGAAAACTCAATTGCATGAAAAGAATTAACAAAGTCATGATCATGAATTAGCAGCCGCAGTGTTTGCTTTAAAAATATGGAGGCATTACTTGTATGGTGTTCATGAGGATGTGTATACCAACCATAAGAGTCTTCAATATGTGTTTTCTTAAAAGGAGTTAAATATCTGACAAATAAGATGGTTGGATTTGTTGAAATATTACGACATGAGTGTTTTCTACCACCCCAGCAAGGACAATATGGTGGCGGATGCTTTAAGTCATATGACCATGGGAAGCGTGTCTTATGTGAAAGAGGGTAACAAAATCTAGTTAAATATGTTCATAGGTTGGGTAGATTGGGTGTTCGGTTGGAAGATTCTCCAAATGGTGGTTTTGTGGTCCATCATAACTCCAAATCATCTTTAGTGGTCGAGGTGAAGTCTAAACAACATCTTGATCCTCTATTTATGGAGTTAAAGGAGTCGATACTTGGGAAGCTTAATGAGTCATTCACCCAAGGAGGTCATGGTGTACTTAGGTACAAAGGTATATTGTGTGTACCGGATGTTTACAATTTGAGGGGTAAAATTCTAGAAGAAGCTCATGGGTATTCTATCGAACCAGGTGAAACCAAAATGTACCGTGATCTTCAAGAAAGTCTATTGGTGGGAAGTACTTAAAAGAGACGGTATTATTACACTAACTTCTTATATGTTGAATATGTTGAGTAAACAAGAAGCCTATATAAACTTCCTATGTGGGAAGTCTATGTAAACTCCATATATAGTATGCGAGAGGTCTATGTAAACCTCACTATATAAATGGATCTGAGAAGTTTTAATTTTTTCGTGTTTTTAACCTATGAAACTTAATGACGAATGCTAAGAGTCTAGTCTTAGTCCTCTCCGAGGTAGATGACGCCTGTTACATCTAGGGCATTCTCCCCGGGTGTGACAATATCATTTCATAATTGCTCTATTCAGTTGGATGCTATTTCAGCTTAACTCTATCTTGCATTCTCCGTACCTTTCAAGTACTGACGCATAGTTTGCTCTACATCTTCTCGTGATGTATGTTAAGGTTCTCAACATCTAAATCCCGCATAAATCGGTTCCGATCTCCTTGTCATTTGTATCAGTTGTGAGTCCTCATTCTTCGAGGAAAAGAGGAATGTTATCATTTTAGTCTTTTAGTTTCAATTTTTTTTTATTTAGCATGTGCATGTCCTAGATGATTAGAGGCTATTTCAAATATAGTTTAGAATTATCTTAGCATTTGAGTTTGATATTTCTTTGTATTAAACTCTCCGATTTCATATACTCAGTTTTAGTATAAGGGTATTCCCCATAATTTCCAACTATCCCATGTATAGCTTCCGCAAATATTTATTGATACCGGTTTTTAGTAAGAAAGCTTATATTAATTCCAGCAGGGTTAGCTTGGGGTCACTCGTGATCGTAGGTCCGTGTCCGCGTCTTAGGGGTAGCTCGGGGCATGACATTAGTAAAAATATTAATGCTCAAACCAATTGTAAGTTAGACAAGACTATTCAAGTTTTAAAGGATATGTTGTGGTCATGTGTTATTGAATTCAGTGTTCTGTGATATCAATCCTTAGGTTTGGTGGAGTTTTAATATAATAATAGCTACCATTCGAGTATTTGGATGGCCCCATTTGAGGCATTATACGGTAAGATATTTCATTTAATGATGGGTTTGTTTGATGCATTTAAGGTTAAACAATGGAGGGTTGAACTGTTTAGAGAATCCATAGATAGTTTTCTGTATGATTCAAGAGAAACTTTGTACTACCCCGAATTTGTAGAAGATCTATATTAACTAGAGGTTATGACCATTAGAGTTCATGGTTGGTGACCAGGTTTTTCTCCGGGTGATACCTATGAAGGAAGTGATGAGGTTTGCAAGGAGGCGTAAGTTTTGTCCCATGTTCATTGACTCTTTTGACATTATTGAAAGGGTTAGAGAGTTACCTTATGAGAGAGCCTAGCCTCAAGCTCTTTTAATTGTTTGTCATATGTTCTATGTCTCTATCTGGATACAGTATGTTCCTGATTAGTCAAACGATTTTCACTAGAAGTTTGTTCAGTTTCACTAGTCCGTTAGTTTTGAGAAGGAGCTTGTGATAATTCAGGACAGACATGTGAGGTAGTTCTCACATAAGGAGATCATTTCAGTTAAGGTTCAGTGGAGGCATTGTCTTGTTGAGGAGGCCATTTCGGAGTCCGATCTTGACTTCCGATCCTGTTATCCTAATCTTTTTTAGCATTCATATATCCCTTTTTTTACTTTCACATGTGAAACTCCTTTTACTAGTGCATATTTTAATGACCCTTGATGTCATTTCTTCGTTATTGCATGTTTTTACTATTGTTCCCCTTCCATAACTTTCTTATGGCTATTGTGTCGTTCTAGGATGGGTAGCATGCTTCTCGATGTAATCTTTTGATATAAGTGTGAGTTTTTTAGTTTTTTATGGCCTTATGCTTAAAGAGTTCACTTTAGTCAAAATCTGAAGACTTTAATGTTGGATTGGAATTTCGGCTATTCCATCAACTTCAAAAAGGTGTTTTGTCTAGTATGATGATCGGTTGCGGCATTCATTTGGAGTTGGTGAGAGTAAGTATTTTATCCTTGTAGTTTTCCTTAAGGTTAGACTTCAGTCAACTTCCTTGTTATGTGCTCGGGATCAACGTGGTTAGCTTCGAAACACCAAATTTGGTCTACAACGACTTTTGGATTGACTTTTGAGGTTTTTTGGATGTTTGCATTTAGAATTTTATTTGTTATTTCTTTGAACGTGTTGACTTAGGTTAACATTTTCCTGAGATGACCTCCATTGTTTATTTTGTTGATTTAACTGAGACTGAAACATTGTTTCTTCTCTTGTAGTATAATTGGTTTGCGTAGATTGGATTTTGAACGAGTTTCAGACCTAGCATTGGAGAATTTTTTACCTCAAGTATTTTGATGATGCAGTGCTTTTGGTGCAACCCTAATTCATTCATGAAATTCGCGGGCCCTTGGTCATGTTTGTGATGACCAACCTCTCTAGTTTTATATTCACAAGACATGTGTTGCGATCGGGGAGGGTCGCCTCCTATTTCCTTTAGGACCATGGGTAGGCCTCTGTGATCCCTAAAAGAAATTCAATGCCTCGCAATGTCTTTATAAAAGATGGGACGCAAACAAAATGCCCATTTCCAACTTTATTTTTATGGTATTTTGAGAGCATTTCTTGTCGGTTTTTGGTGGTTCTTGTTGGAGCGTATCTGTCACGACCGGAATCTAGACCCCAGACGAGATCAGCGTCGTTGACCTCTCAGAGGTCGCAGACAATCCTACATACGTCATTCTTACTTCATCTAGGTTAATTTTAGAGGAAAATTTGAACTTTTTGTTGTCTTATTTCATGCTAAACATTTTTAAACTTAACATCATGGGCATTCACAAATCAATCATCTAATATAGAGATAATCAAATGAAAGAAACAGTTCAATACTGTAATAAATGTATAATTGCCAAAATGGCACCAATACAATGTCTGAAATAAAAACGGAAAGAAACACTAGTGGAACATGCTCCACTAGCTAAAGCCTACATCTAAGCTAAATCGTACTGGTAGATATCCTCGAAAGCATGAGGGCCTACCAAGTCCGGATGAAAGCTCCACGTCCGGATAACTGCAACGTCAACCTGTAAGCTCTAGCGTCCACCTGTGCCTGCACCTAAAAATATACAGTTGTACGGGATTAGTACACACTTGTACTAAGTATGTGTATATGCAAGAACACACCAAGGACATGCATGAAGAAGAATATCTCTTTCCTAACAACATGATTATGGAAAGTCAAGTCAGTGGACTTGCCAAATTGGGATTAGGAAAGTTAGTGAACTTTCCAAATTTTGATTAGGAAAGTCAGTGAGATTTCCAAATTTGGATTAGGAAAGTCATGCCATGAGAGTAACATGCATCATCATACTTATCATATTGCACCCAGCACATAACATCTTACACATAGCACATATCATATTGCATATAGCACATAACATATTGAATATAGCACATAACATCTTTCATATCATTCATTCATATGCCATGAGACCTTAGAATCATGGACTTGGCATTAAGACTTCCCAAAATGAGGGCTCAACATATGAGACCTCAACTAGGGAGTCTTCATTAGCAAACACAGAGTCTGCTTTGTTCATTCATACGTACTTCATTTCATTTCGTTCATAGGCTAGTGTGAACACTAGCTATACCTAGGATGTAGTTTAAGACTTACATCGGGTTTGCTGGGCAATGATCAAGAATAACCTAGTGTCATTACTTGAGTCTAGCTCACCTCTTGATTATCCTATCCTAACACCTTTGGTATCATTCATTTAATTATGTGCATCATTTGAGGTTGGCCTCATTCATTCATTCGGAACTTTAACTTTAATCGACATAGATCATGTGAGCATCATGAAATCCAGTGTCTCCCCCACACCGAAAAGAGGTGGAATCACCGGACAAGATGACCTAAAACATGCTAGCGTACATGGGAATTTAACCCCGCCAGATCCCTATATTGGCAGTATAGATTCGAAGACCAGGAGATATAAGGAGACCCATACCCGGCAAGCCGGACAGTCTCATCTCATGAGAGTTACGTGAACCTCCGCCCTTCCCGAAAGAAGGCATCACCGCTCATAGCTAGTCTATCGGTGTTCAGTATAAAGTTCCATTACATTCAACTCATACGTCATGGAAGCTGGCTTCTAGTATGAGGACATCATAGCTCAATAGATGATTTCTCATCTCATCATTAGTATTAAGTGTGTTAATCTCAATACTTTCATTAGAGTGTTCATTGAGACTGGTCTCTTCATTAACTTACACTCTCACAGGTGAGTACGTTTTGGTCACATTTACTTAGGCTCATTTGATATTGTTCTCATCTTTCACATTAGCCTCATATCATGTTGTCACCACATTCATTAAGATTAGCACAATTGCTCTTCATAATTACTCACCCCATTTTACGTGAATGTTCATTTCAGCATATGCCAATGTACTTGGCCATTTGTGTGTTTCACACTCTTACTTAACCCTTCTAGGGTTTCATCATTTCATTACATAATAATCATTTCATCGTATGCCAATGAACTTGTCCATTTAGTGTGTTTTACACTCGTACTTAACCCTTCTAGGGTTACTTCATTTCATTACATACATCTTAGGTTCACTTATTTTTAAACGTATGCTAGACTTATGGGTCTATACATACAAGCCATGAGGCTTCATTCATAGTTCGTTAAGTGACTCATATCTTCCTAAGATTATGTAGTACAAGACTTATGTATCTTGTATGTATGCCAAAATCTCGATTTTGATCTAATTAGGTGGCATTATTCTTGAATATTTAATTCACGTATGACTTATGTATCAATACGTAAATTTGGGCAAGGGAACCCAAGTTCGAATACCTTGGACAACACTTACATTTTTCCTTGATTTTATTTTTAGTCCTCATGACATTAGGACCCTAGATCGAGCCCCAACATCAACATTTCTTTTTAGTTCCTTTTCTTTAGAAAATCTCTCCCTTGGCCGAGGGGTTGTGGGTTCGAACCCCCACAGCCCTCTTTTATTTTCCTAGTTATTTTTCCTGTTCATTTTGCATTAACCAGGAGGTTGTGGGATCAAACCCCCACAGCCTCTCTTTATTTATTTTTTCTTTATTTTGCTTGGGACTGAGAGGTTGTGGGTTCGAACCCCCACAGCCTCCTTAATTTATTTTCATTTAAAAGTTAACTAGTTAAGCGTTGGCAGTGAGGTTGTGGGATCGAGCCCCCACAGCCTCACTTTATTTTCTTTGTAATTTCTCTCTTTGTCTCCTCCTTCAGCCAAGAGGTGGTGGGTTCGAATCCCACTCCTCCCATTATTTTTATTAATTTAAAATTTCCCTTTTACTCTCTTCTTTGGCCGAGAGGTTGTGGGTTCGAATCCCACACCTCTCATTTATTTTTTTTTGCTTTCATCTAGTGAGGTCTTGGGTTCAATCCCCACTGACCTCACATGTTTTAAATTTATTTTTAAACTTCTCAAAATTCAAGTATTCTGGCCGAAAACTCCATCACCAAGTGCTGGAAATTTTATTAAATTTTCTAGCCTTTATTTAACAACATTCATACGTTCGTTTTGTGGTATTTTCATAATTTGTTTAACGCGTTTTTATGTGTAGATTCATTATTGTTTTAGCTTAGCTTTTTACACTTAAGTTCAGCCACCTTACACTTCATTTAAACATCACAATTTACACACCTTATGCACAATAACTCCAATCATCAAACAAGCCATTTTAAGACTTCAAAACAGAGAACAACAACAAACATTTTACACATTGCATCACATCATTTTCGATTGACATCATTGAACATGCTTGCTATTTCCAAACACAAAATCACAAAGAACATAATATTTCACACTTAGCTACCATCAACCATACCAACAACATGATTTCTAACTTAATTTAGATTGAAATCGGAAGGAGACTAGGGACAAGGAATTCAACAATAAAGGAGACAGCCCTAGTTTCATACGTTGAATTTTGTAGAAAGAAATTTCTCTTGGAGAAAGGATTCCAAGAGAGAAAACCCATACCTTGTTGTAGCTTTCCACACCTACAAAGTGCTGCCCAAATCCTCCACTAAACCTTCAACACGATCCCGTCGATAAGATGATGTAAAATTTTCGTTTCTTAAGTTAGCTTGCTTGTTTGTATATTTTTTTTGTAAGTTCCTTGAGTGTAGAGAACTTTTGATTGTTTTCTAATGTTTTACTTTTTTGTTTTTGCAGCCAAGAAAGCAAAATGGATGAGAGAGAGAGAGAGAGAGGTTTAGGCGTGTGAGAGAGTTTGTGTGAGATAGTGCCCCTTAAAACTAGGATAGTTGGCAAGACTTAGTCAATTTAAGTTAATAATTAATATGTAATAACTAAAAATCTGATTTTCCTTTTTCTTAAATCAGCCATTAATTATTAATTTATTAAATTAATTCCCCAATTAAAAAAATTACATTAAATCATTGCTCCCACCTAGGTTCGAACCCGGGTGGAGCAAGATTTTGCCTCAAAGGACAATTTTCGGCCCTCTCTACCCAAAATTCCCCTCCACCTTATTAATTAAATAATTAATTACATATTTAGGGTAATTACGATACTATCCTTAGCCTGGAAAAAGACCATTTTATCCCTAGACCCTCCAAACCTAAGAATTTCCCTTTTTAAGTCCAGTAAAGACTCATTCGAGTAAATCTTCGTATTTGAGAGTCCTACATGGTTGGAACCAACCTTTCCAAGCTCAACTAACTCCCCAAGTTAGTTGGCTTGGCTGTAGCAAGGGTTACGAGGTCTGGTTCTACGCGCATCAATCCGTGTGAACCCTGGTCTAATCGTAGGCATTCGAGACCCATTAAGCATTACTTAGCATATTCATTTTTAGGGTTGTTACATTATCCCCCCCCCCTTAGGAACATTCGTCCCCAAATGACACTACTCTTTACTAACAATAAGTAAGTCATCTATAGAACGTACGCATACATAGGTAATTCAATACTCCCGTTGGTGAATATCTGATTCACATATTAACATGATGGTGTACATCCTTGAAAACTACTAGTAGTTTCATATTAATAGACTAAGGAATTCTTTCCTAACTAGTCTCATCAAAGCATATAACATAAGTCAACATATAAGGCATACAAATCAGCAACCAACATGATGACTCAAACAAATTAACCTCATACTAGTGCATAAACACCATACACAGTTAAATATATGAAAGACTAATTAAGGCTACGCACCCAAGACTTCACCAGAAGTGCCTTCCCCTGCACCCCTAGACTTGAGTGCGAAGAATCGTTGCCTCCTTGGAGCCTCTTCACTTGGACCATTAGGCTGAACTCTCTCCTTCCCTTGTTCTTGACTTCTCCTATTCGGACAATCCTTCCCCATGTGACCTGGTTTTCCACAACTGTAACAAGCGTTAGATCCCATCATACACTCTCCTCCATGCAGTTTGCCACACTTCCTGCAAGGTGGCCTCTCCTGAGGTGTATCTACTCCATTGTTTCTCTTAACTCTGGACTCGGAATCCCTATCATAGAGACCCTTGGATAATCTTGACTCCCTTGGTGGGAGAGTCCCTTCTTAAACCTTGGCTGCTCACAGATGCCAAAATATTTTATGTGGCCTCCATGGCTGGGACCTGCCTGATCTTGAGGCTTAGGTATTTTATCGGGAAAAAAAAATTATAAGTTTTTTCGACTTTTTAGAGTTGCCACTTAATTTTTTAAGAAAAATCAAGAAAATTAACGTTTCCAAAAGATTTAAATAGATGAAATCATTTGAAAAAAAAAATTAAAGGGGTTCGGGGATTCCTATTAACATTTTAGGAAGGTGTTAGGCATCTAAAATATTCGCTAATGCGATTATCCGACAACTAACTATTTGACTAAAAAAAACTTGGATAAAATTTTGTTTAGAGTTATTTGAAAATGAATGCAAAAGTCATTTAAGATTGTTTTGAAAGTGAAAATTATTTATCTAAGTGGATTTTAATTCGTAAAATATTTTAGGCCGTTTACTTGATTTGATCGAGTCAATAAAACCAAATGTGGCGTTTTGCGGGGAATTGGATTTTTCTAACTTTTAAACTAACGACAAGTAAAACAGACAAGTAATTAAAAGCAAGTAAAGAGAGAGGGAAAGAAATTTGGGTCCAAATTCGGGTTCTGTTCGCCTTGACCGGTTTTTGGACCCACCTGTTTTGGGGTTTTGACCCATTTTCTTTTAGGGTTTCGACCCATTTTGTACCTGTCCTAAGCTAAGCAAATAATTACACAAAATAAATAAAGTAAAGTAAAAGACGACAAGGCTTATGCACGAAAATAAATACAAGACGAAATGCGAAAAATAAAAACGGTCTTCTAATCCATCTTCTCCGACTTTCTTCAATCCTTTAAACCTTGGAACCTATACGTCGATTTTTACGAGCTCGACTCGATGTAAGGAAGTATGAGTCTTTGTGACTCTCTTGGAATGAGTGACAAAAGTGGGTCCCAAGGGGACTCAAAGGTAGTTTCACATGCAAAGAATAAATGAACAACAATTAGCACCTACTCAAAATGCCAAAGTAAATGAAACAACCAACAAAATTGCTCAATCCAATCTTGACTTAAAACGGAGTTCAATTGACATAAATCGACAAGAACTTATAACATAACACTAAAGGGAGTAACGAGAAACATACAAGCTTGGGTTTAACCATGTCAAACTTTCAAGGTAAAACAAAAATCAACAACAAAACAATAGATGAACAATAGTCATTAAGATATTGAGTATTAGAGAAAAGGTGATTAAAGTTTGAAGAAGAGTATGTTCCTTGTTATTCTGAGAAACTATAACCAAATGCTGCCAAGGAAAAGCATTTTACTACTCATTTTTAAAATGCACAACATATAAACAATAAAGAGGAGACAGTAAGTTTATTTGGCTTTATTAGAGTAACACCTATACCGACTACAGCTTAACAGATTGCCATACGAAACCATCTAGGACAAAACATAGACTTGTGAAGGCAGAAACTCCAGACAACTTAAGAGCTACAGATTCTAACTCGAAAAGGAAAACTCTCACACCACAAGATGTTTAGAAGAAACTAAGTTCCAGCAAGCGAACAAGGACATAACCTTAAATTTAAATCATAGAATATGTACATCACAACGGAGCAAATCTTAAACGCTTAAGGCTCCTAACAAAACAAATGAAATAATTTTAATGACTAAGAACTCAAATGTTGATACTATCCGCAACCCATAAACTTAAATTTTAGATAGGCGTAATAGTTATAGTTGAAGATGTTGAGAAATACGTTTTTGAAGACACGGGTGGCCAAATAATCCCAGAATAAACCTTATATTATAAAAGAATCCTTTATTACCGACATAAATAAGGCACCAGTGGAGCTGCTAACATGCTTATTCTCGTCACATGAGAAGGCCATTTTGATATCTAGGCAATGAGAATAACTGTATCCAAAAATAGACATCTCAACAGTGGAGCTTGGGGACCCATATCATGAACTTCAGCGAAAGAGACATGAAGAGCGTTTTGGTCGCATGAAGATAGCTAAACAAATCCATGAACAAGTTTGCTGAAACGACATCAACTCCTAAAATCGAACTCAATATTCATAAGAAACGAAACGCACAGCCACTTAATGTATTCGACTCCCTCCAAATATATGACAAAGCATGGTCATTAATTTAACAGAAGGAGGACGGAATAACACCTCAATTAGTCAACGAAACAAAGCAAAATTTCAAGAAAACACAACAGCAGATATCGAAAACTGCAAGAACTGCATCACAGGAGGTGGCTGCTGCAACATCCTAAATCATGCTATAGCACTAAAGATTTCGAACGGAAAAGAACCAAAACAAAGTATTCCCCTACTTCACCAAACAAAGAACCATTTATTGAGACAAAATGAGAAAAGAGGAGTTGTTACGGAATAAATAGATGCGACGATATTCACGAAATAAATTCAATGAAAGAAACCAATAGAACATAATTTTTTTAAAAAAAACATCAGGAATACGATAACAAATAACCACATCGAAAACACTTTGATCTTAGTCAATGACTAATAGCCAACAACCAATGGGAAACTGAATCAGAAGAAGAAATAGGAGAAATATTATGAGGAAGAAGGCAGATACCTTTTTTACAAGAAGCGACGGAGACAAGACGAGCAGAACAACGAATTTCACCACTCCAAGACTCGAACATGAACCGTAATCAACGTATTGAGGAAGAGAACAGAACACCACACCAAGACTAAGTTCTTCTTCTGCTTAGAAGGTGTCTAGTATGCATATTTTATCTGTTCTTGCTTAAATGTGTCATAGGTATTCTTGCTCAAGGAAAAGTTTTCAACACAAAAATCTATTCAACAAACCTCCCGATTCAAAAAAAAATCTCCCCTTTCCCGAAAAGAAAAAGAAAAGAAATCTTCAAAGAAAAAAAGAACTTTTCCCTCTGTTCTCCGCCTTAAAATCCAAAGCCCACCAAAAAAAATCCCCCTTCTCAGTGACTGGAAGCGAATATATAAAGGGTGAGAATTAGGGTTTTCGGAAATGGGGGGAAAAGTGAAGAAAATCGGATGGGGATGGGGCAAAATCAAAAATTCCCGTACCACTTTGAATTTTTCTTCCTCAAGGAAAGGAAAACTGCCAGACAACTCAGAATTGTACAACTTTGTACAATCCTTCAACGGCACACTAACGAGAGCCGCTCGATTTCGAGCAAAGTACGAAGGAGAAGTAAGATTGCAACATCTAACGAATCGAGTACTAATGGATAAGAATGAGAGAAAAACAGGCTAGCAAGTCGGGTCGATTTTGGGTTTGGGTTGCCGAGTTGCGGAAAAAGCGGTTGGAATCGTACTACTATGCCAGCGAAATTGAAAGGGCACTGAGGAAGGTGAGATGCGTATGTCACTCACGCATTGCCATTGGGAGCTGCTGGTGCCCACGAAGAGGAAGAAGAAAGCGCGTGGGGTGTTTGGAAAAAGCCATGTCTTGGTGCTGAGACGCGCTGGGGATTATTTTTTGCGTTGCTGGGTTTTCTCTTTCACTAAAAGGGGAAAGATGGGCCGGGTAAAAAGTAAGGTGGGGGCTGGACAATTGGGTAAAAGGTGTTTGGGATGGGTCGGAGATAAATAAAAAACGAAATGGGCTGGGCTGCTGAATGTGAAGGGAGAAAGGGAAAGGTGGGCTGGAATTTGGGGAAGCAAACAGATATGTTAAAATACAATTGGGCCTAAAAAAATGGGAAAATTGATTCAGAATTGGGTTGAAAAGTGGGAATGCTGAAGCAAAACCTAAATTTAGCCTCAAATAGGTTTAAGGGATTGGGTAATGAATTTATATAAGTTAATTAAGGAGCTTCATAACCTTAACGAAATAAAATAATCGACTTAATTATAAACTAATATACCATTGAATAATTTAAAATAATTAACCAACTATTTAATTAAAACAAAATCTTTTTTGAGACGATTTTCAGATCTTTATAGAATAAACTAATTATAAACATAATTATGTAAAACATATATATCATCTAAAAATTACAAAAAAGAGTGACAGAACTATTTAAAATTATAACTTGAAAAACTATATATATATATATATATATATATACTTTATGTTTTCTTAGCATTTTATAAAAGTAATTATATTAAATCATTTGGAATTTAGGAAGCTCGATATGATTAATTTATATTGGGGAGGGTAAAAATTGGGTGTCAACAACTGTCCCTCGTTTTATTTGGATTGATGCAAGAAATTCGAGGAAAATGAAATTGACCATTCCAATTTTGACCGACCACACATTATCCAAGAAAGGGATTTGGTATGGACTCTAAGAATTATGGCCGAACCCCGAAAATGGGTTTCCTACATATCTCAGGCTATATGAGAATTCAGGCCACTTGTAGTTCGATAGGATTGATCTAATGATTTGAAAAAATTAGAAAGTCATCTCGATACCGAATTATGAAGGGACCAAAATGCTTGGGAGTAGGATTTAGAGCGAATGTTGGAATACAGCCGAGTTTCAACATTGAGCCCGCCTACATATCCTTACACCTTAGGAATCAGCCTGGTAGTAGTTCAACTCGATCGGTGAAAAGGAAATTTATTATGCTAGATAACCTTTAGTTCCGGATAAGTGACAAATTAAACGAGTATGAGAAGGTTTCATACCTTGCGGAATTTTATGCATCGCCGAGAAGATTCCATCCTAGCAAGAATTTATGCATCACGAAAGATTTCCATCCCTCGCAAAAGTTTATACATTGCCAACAAGTATTCATACCTTGCTGAATTTATACATCGCGAGAAGATTTCATCCCTCGCAAAAGTTTAATATCGCAAGAAGATTTCATACCTTGCGGAATTTATGCATCGCGAGAAGATTCCATCCCTCATAAAATTTATGCATCGTTAGAAGATATTCATACCCCGCCAAGTAGTAATCATGCACTACCAGAGTAGAAGTCGTGCATTTTAAGAAATATTCACTTATTGGCATCAACTGCACTCTTTTATTCATGATAAGAGTAAACAACATAAAGAGTACATCGACATCAAGAAGAAGCATCAACACTGCCTCATCTTTCTTTTATGTTGACATCAGCATGAAGATTACATTGACATCAAAAGAAATACCAGCATTGCATCAGCATTTATTTATTTTGCCATCAAATGAAGAGTAATTGGAGATTACATTGTAAACACAAGACATAAGCTTTATGCTTTACGTTAAACCGATCGAGTTGACGTCAAATGAAGAAGGGAGAACAATTGAGTGTCGACACGGTAAAAGACACTATCTCCCATTTGAATTGCATTTTTAAGCTGACGAGTTTTATCTCAGTCTTTGTTGAGAGCATCCGAAAGGATGAATTCTCCAAAAAACAAACCACAGGTGCAGACGACATCAAAAAGGATGTAGCACAACGTGGAACTTTTTTCTTAGCAGCGAACTGGGACATAGTCCAAAGAGAAGTGTCAAACTCTTACGACGCGAGCAGAGGAGCGACTTCCACTACAATCAAAACCACACCCCTATCATAAGGCATGTGGGTTTTCTTTCGGGTTGTCAGTTTCGATTTCGCATCCGGAAATTTAGGTTCTGTCGGGGCAAGTTCCAATCTCAGTGACAATGCGCCAAGAGCCTTGGAAATTTTGTCCGTGTAAGTTCTTAATTATGGGTGTGAAGCGCGCCACATCTATGACTAAGAGGTTACAAGCCTCCTTTTCAT